>OY735227.1:13824213-14201713 GCA_963457665.1 Thysanoteuthis rhombus | reverse complement strand
TTTAAATGGCCGACAGCTGTGAGTTCATGAAGAAATTCAACCAATTGATATCAGAAGATATTTGTCAACACTCTAATAACACTGGCAAAATGAAAAGTCTCTAGTGTTCTCATCAATCTAGGGAATGATGTATATCTATGAAATCATTCCATTCCAGCTAGCTTGAAGATCTACAATCTATCGATCCAAATATTTCAACATCCACAAGCAAGTACACAGCTTCTCTTTTGAAAGAAACAGATCGTCCAGAAATGGACTCCCTGACCATCATGGCACTCCAATTGATTTAGAAGAATATGGTAATCAATTTTGGTAGGTATTGTAGTAATCACTTTTTAGAGGGAGAATTTGTTAAAGCAGCAGCAGAATAAGAAAAGGATAATCTTTGGATCTGTCAATTGACAAATTGTACTCGTGTCTCAGTGATGGCTACACTTCATAATTATGGAAAGTCAAAGATGAATGCAAATCAAGAATTCTTGGAGTTCCTGTTAATTCTGAAAAACTTAGCTTTGAAAAAAAAAAATTGAGACTTATCTGTGAACTAAACAAAGAAAGCAGATGAGTCCGCCTACTCATGAACTTCAGTAAAGCATAAATCATGTGCAACAACCACATTAAAAATAAGGACATAACTGACGAAATCGATGATGCAAAACTCAGGAAAGTAGACCACTACATCTACCTAAGACAACAAATCTCTATGAAAGCCACAAAAGAAGAAGAAATCAAGCAGAGAATCACCCTAAGATGGCAGTCCTTGGCAAAGCAAGCTCAACCTTCAAAGACAAAATGATCCCAATAATCTTAAAAAGTAGAGTATACATACAACCAATGGATCCTCCCATTAGTCACTTATGGAGCTAAAACATGGAACCTAACCAAGTGATAAACATGCAAACTGAGAAGCCTACAGCATGGGCATGAGAGAATCGTGCTCAACCTCACAGGGAGAACACAATATATCTGTAAAAAACGGGGTTCAAGACATCATAGAATCTATAAGAAAACTCAAATAGCAATCGGCTGGTCATGTTGCGAAAATGAAAGACCACCAATGGACATCACGGCTCACAACATGGATTCCCAGAGACCACATGTGAAACGAAGGCTAACAAAATGGAGAGATGAACTTTTTCAGAAAATACTGGCTGCGCTATGCCCATGATAGAGAATTGTGGCGGATCCTGGGGAAGGTCTATGTCCAATGACGGATGTTAAAAGACTGATGGTAATGATGGAGACTTATCTGCAGCAGAGAAAGACAAGATGTGGAAAGTTGCTTGGAAGGACTTGACAGGAAAAACAAAGACAAATTGAAGCAACTATTGACAATAGGAAAGGTCATTTGAGGCAGAAGCAGTAAAAGGAAAGCAATATAAGATCTGCTGCCATAATGTTACTTTCCAAAATCATAATAGAAATTTCCTATTATGGCAGAGAATGGAAAACCAGAGACTTTTGAGTATGAGCTAAGGAATCTCCTATCAAATTTTTCAAGGAGGAAGGCCCTTGAAACTAAAGTAAAATATCAAAAACACATTCTGAGCGTGCAAGATGTCATTCCTACTTCTAAGAAACTGCTCTGATGGCCAAATCTGACAGTACAGCAGCTGGCAAAAAAAACTGAAAGAAATATGAATCCTTTCACCAATGTCACAGACTTGCCTGACTTTAATGCAGATAAGGTATGTTACAGTTTTTGCTTACTTGGAATCAACTTTTATATGTTTTCCTTACAATTAGAACAAACAGACATCCCTTTTCTTAGTTAGAAATAGATGTTAAAATTAGCTTAAATAAAAAATTTTGAACAAATTTAAAATTTGGATATCCAGAAGAATACACACTTGTACATTGTACGTCTCAGTATATTGATATGTATATATCAATGTTTAAAATACTGAGAGAGATACACGTATATGCATGCAGGGTGTAATTGCACATTGTGCTGATGGTTGTCACTAGTCAACACTATTCTTAGCCAGTCAGCTATGTAGTTCATTTCTGGATTTGTTGAATCAGACTTTGGCTGTTTTCATAATGGCTTATTGAAAAAAAGATCTGTCTATATGAAGTACAGTTTTCTTTCAGGAAAAACTGCACTAGAAAGTATTGTAATACTTTGAGAAATTTTCAAGGAAATGGCTTTTGGTAAAAAGTATGAGAGTATGAGTTGAATTCATATTTCAAGAGTGATGAAATGTCTCTAGTAGAACAACCATAATCATGCCGATTTTCAACAAGCTGCAATGATGAAATTCTTGGAAGTTTACCACAATTGATGATCATTTTCTAACCATTAATGAGATGATATCTAAGATGACTGATTTTTATATCAATGAATTAATCTTCAAATAGAAGCTTATGAACTAGTGCAGAAAAAAAGATTTTAAAAAGCATTGACTCGGTCACGTATGTGGAGTTTCAATTAGATAATACCAAAACTCTTTCCCAGATGATGTTGATTCAAAATATATATAGTAATATTGGTTTAATTGTCATGGTTTTGAGGAAATTCCATGTAAAAAAAATCATCTGAACTGACTAATGAGAAAGCAAAAATGGCAAAATTCTTGAAAAAGTTCACAGATAAAGATAAAGAAAACATAACTTTCCAAATTTATCATTGATGTAAATGAATGTGAATATTTATAAGAGAATATATCTCAGTCTCTCTTTTATGCATACACGTGTGTATAAAATGAATATAAGAGTGTATAATTCTCACTCTTTATACTTATGTGTACATTATATGTGTGCATGTTTGCAACTACAATTTTTAGTCGGAACTACACAAAATGAAGAATATCTAATCCTGAACTATATCACTTTTCCTTTAGAGATAACTCTGCATGATGTGAAGGCATCACGTGAATATTTCATTTTCCTTCAAACTGAATCAGATTCTTCTTGATTGCTTGTCATGTTTCTATGACACATCATGCACCTCCTTGCGGCTTTTCCTATTAAAAATAGTTTGATAGTTTATTGACATCATCACGTATATAACCTGATTGCTCTTTCATCTTTGCACTGATGGGACAAGATAAATATTTTGTATACTTTGATTCTTTTTATGTCTCTTATATGATTTGCTTGTCAATCTTATCATTTCCTCCCTACTGTGAGTGCAAAAAGTACCCAAGAAGTTTTTTTCAGCATCTAAATTTCAGGTGAACCCAAGATTCCTGAATTTTGGATATAACTTTCCAATGATCAATCTTGTTGCCATGTTTTTTAAATATTTTTATTTTCAAATCTTTGGTCCAAATTTTGTGAAATTTTGAAGCGTCTAAGGATCTCAAAATATATATATGATTGCCACAGATACATGTGTGTAGAAATATGTATACATATATGAATGAATATACATGTTTATGTATAGAGATAGTTATGTTTTCATGCACACCCACAACCACACTACCACATTTGGGTATATGATTATATATACACACAGTGACATTCTCAGGGTTGATGTCACCCTTGCTCCCAAAATTTGCCCTCTCCTCATAATGTCTAGAATATTGGTGATCTTTCTGTACCACAGATATACGTACCTCTAAAGATACACAAAATTTTCTATCAGCCTAGAGTAAGAGGAATTTTTTCTTGTTGTATATTCCATTCTGGTGAAGTTTCTTTTTAGGTTGTTTAAATGTTATAAAACAAGAAATTAAACTTTGAGTACAAACTTGCCAACTTAAATTCATGCTCTCAAATTTTAGGAGTTTGACGTTAAAAATTGCATTATCGCCTACCAAAAATTCTCTTCTTCTCCCCAGTTGCAATAGAATATGGAGAAATGCAATTGTTGGCTGTATTCCAGAGAAAAATAAATATTGTAAATGAGAGACAACAATCAGTTCTTGATTTTTATATCATTTTCGAAAAATTATAGAACAATACGCATCTTTGTATCTTTTGAGCTACCATGTTTTTGGAGGTATATATACAGTGAACCCTCACCGTAACAAATTTGTCTCTAACAAACACATTGGCCTAAGGCACTTTTTGCTTATTTACTGAATGAATTCTGATAAATGCGTCAGACTCTTCGTACTTAACTAACTTGGCGTCATGCTAGTTTCTTTATCTAACTTTTTGCGACCTTTAGATCAAGATTACAAAACGTTATAGTTGTATTTCAGTTGTTTTCATCATAAATTTCAATTAATTTTGAATAATTTTTCAATCAATAAAAACAAATAGCGAATATCATTTCTTGTTATCACTGAATACCATGCGACTTAAAATTTCTGTTTTAAATCTTAGTTTACCCAAGTTATGAAAAAAAAAGTCAAGTAAGTCCACTAAATCATTTCTGCTTATAACTTTTCACTAATCTTTCGTCTCATTCATAACTCTTTGATAGTTCTTTAGATTTTATATTCAGATGAATTATCTGTGTTTGTATTTTTGATATTGTTTTGTGTGTAAGTTATTGTTTTAACAGTTTATGAAATTCAAGAAAAACATTCTATCAAAATACAACCATAATATAACTTTGTTTTTTATCAGTCTATTGAAAAAAAATACAAATTAAACCTAATTAAAATTCATGAAGAAAACAATCAAAATATAACTATCATTATCACACCATCAGGCTTTATTGTCTGTTGTTGGACAAAGACCTTCCTCAAGTTTTACCAGACCTCCCGTGGGCATCGTGGAGCCAATATTTTCTGAACTTGTCTTTTTCGTCATGCTATCTTATATTTTACCAGCTACAGTTTTGTGTATGATTTTTGTGGATCTATTTGTGAGTCATAATGTCGAGCGGTTGTCTGCCATTCTTGCAACGTGACCAGCCTATTGCCATTTGAGTTTTCTAATGGATTCCATGATATACCTGACTTTTGGTTTTTTTTCTTTAATATACTTTGCTGTCTTGTGATCTCTCCATGTGATGTTGAGCATGATTCTCTCATGAGCATGTTGAATGCTTCTCAGTTTAAGGGTCAATTTTCAGGTTGGGTTCCATGTTTCAGCTCAGGGAGGATTGCATTGGTTGTAGACCCTTCTGAAAACTAATGGAATTTTCATGTTCTCAAAGGTTGACCTTGCTCTTCCAAAAGCTTGCTGTCTCAGAGTAATTTTCTGCTTGTGGGTTTCATAGAAATTCTTCAGGTGTGCATTTCAGTTTTTGATTTTTGTCTTTGTCCCCAACATGTCTGTTGTACATGATATTTGTTTTACCAAAGTTCATGTGTAGTTCTGCTTTTTTGGTTCAGTTTGTCTAGCATTACTTAGCTTAAGGAGCTTTTTCAAAAAAAGGACATCTAAGCAAATCTAAGATTACTTGGGTATTTGCTGTCTATTCAGATGCCTTTATTTTCCCAGTCTAGGGTTCAGAAGATCTTGGGGCAGGCTGTGGAGAGTTTAAGTGAGCTGGTAATGCCTTGTCTTGTTTTTATCCAACTGAAAGGGATATAGCCTAATGAATGAACTACTGTGTTGGTGTTTATGTTGCAAGACTCGGGCATATGTAGGGTCTATGCCTTGTTGTTGGGTAGCATCAATGATCTTGGGGGTTTCCAATGAGTCGAAAGCTTTCTGAAAGTTGACGGATGCTACAGCAAAATGAAAGATGAAAATGGAATATGGCATTCAGTGTTTGTTTTGCAGTCGGCACACTCTTCCTCCTCTCCCTCTCTTTCACTCACTGACCACTACCCCTTCCTTAGATGACCTACCTTTACAGGCCACCATCAACATTTTGGGGTCTGGGAATATTCAAAATTCTTCCCATATAAATTAATTGCATCTCTATTCTACATCATTCAGGTTTATGAAAAGTTTTTAAAGGAACATTTTACTTTTGGATTGTGGGTAAAATTAGTCTCTTTGCAAAGAGAAAGTTCTTGATATCTAAATTGTATTGGAGAATCTAATCTGATTCTATTTCTCTCAGTTAAAAATTGGTGAGGCAATTGCCTACATAGAAAATAAATGACAATGAAAACAAAGGATGAATTTACCAGTAAATACATTTACTTGTTTTTTCTTGAATACCGTTGGTCTCTCCGAAAACAAATGTATTGTACAGGCCCAAACCCTAACTGAAATCTCTAAGTTGGAAAGATGGAATTTCAATTTTTTCAGATCATTTCCCAATAGAGTAATGAAAAGACAGTTTTGAAATGAGTGGGCCAAGTATTTGGCAAGTAGATCATCAAAAATGTTGACCTTCTGACATTTTATTTTATTGCTTTAGGGCCATAAATCAATTTCCAATATGGTTCAAGAAGAATATAAATTGAAATTCTCAAGTATTAGAGCTAAAGAGTAAGTTCATGTGTTATCAAATATCCAAAGGGATAGATTTAGATTTAAAACTGATAGATTGAATATTTGAGAAACTGATGTAAAGGAAGGGCAAAGTGATTCAAATCAGAATTTTGTAATTGTTCTTTGGATAATAAATCTGGTTTTGATAAATACAGCAACTGAAATAGATTGAGGCTCTAAATGTAAAAGCTGAGAGAATGAATTGGATTTTATTTTATCGGTAGGATTTCACAAAAAACAGGTCTCCTACAAATGTTATGAACATTCTCAATTTGTTTTCATGCTTGGCTTTAATAGAAATTTACTCTTAGATATTTTTGGTTAATTTTATTCTGAGACAATTACTTTGTTTTCAACACAATTGATACTGAGGGGTTACTTGATGCTACCCAACAAAAAGATGATGCTCTGCTAGAATTCAAATTTACACTTTGGAAGAAAATGTCCTGATATATTTAAGACGACTATTGACAGCTTATTCAACCTTTTTTTTCATGTAATTATGCTTTATATAATTATACAAAAAATAATTTATGTATTTTCAATAAAATAGATTTTTTAAAATTTCATAATATGATAATCAGAAATATTCTCGGCTCACATAAATGAATCACTGCACCATACATTGAAATATCAAAAAATCTTGTTTAAGCTGGTTTCAATTTGACACTCCATCTGTATGTTATGCATTGAAAAGCAAGAGGAAAGCGATTGTCAATGGTCAGGAATTGAGGCAAGTTTTATTAACAGGTTGAGGTTATCCTCTGTATCCTGTAAATGCATGGGTACTGGTTTTACTATTGAAAATCAGGGAGGAAGAAATTGTCAATGGTCATTAAGTAATGCAAAGATTACTGATTGAATAGGTCTATTATACGCATAATGCTTTTTCTATCAGCTTTACTTATCTATGCATAAATAATTGTATTGTGGTATCATATCCACCATAGATCTTTGCAGAAACTTGCAGTAAGTAAAATACAAATTCTTTTCTTTTAAATATCTATCAAGTAAACAGTTTGGTTTGTTATTAATTGGTCAAGATTTTTATTTCTCTTCTACAAGGCTTGAACCAAATGACTTTAAAGTCTTGGACCTGCACCAAAGATTCTTAGTGTCCCAGGTAAGCTAAACTTGGGCACCCCTTTAAGCATAGTATCATTAAGAACCATCAACTAAAATAGATTTAAGTGATTCTGCTTGGCTAGCAATCTATCCAGCTATGTATGTGTCCAATATATAGACCACATCAATGTAGCTAGAGGGCCGTAAATTCATATATTCTTCTCCTTGTGTAGGAAAAACGATTTTTTTTTTAAAAATTCAGACCTTTTTTTAGTGATCACTGCCCAACAAAAGGAGAGAGGACTAACTTAGTTATTAATTACCCTTTCCCCAATTGTTTCAATTGATCATCCCCTAACAAAGACTGGTTATGTGGCGATTTCTGTTCGTGACTAACAAGATTCGTCTTATTCATCTATTAACTCACTGTTGATCTTGCCTCATCCTTGGTCATGATAATTTCTTTTGCCAATAACTTCTTCAAGTTTTACTCCAACAGAAAGCATTTATCCATCAGATATTCCTGAAAAATCTGACTTCAGGCAATTTTTTTGAATTGGGTTTTATTTTGTTTAATTCATTCATTTTTCTATATTCCCATTTGTATTAAGAATCTTCAGCTCTCTAAGAGATATGAAAGGTGCCCTCAAGCATTTGGGGCCCTGGTTGACTGCCAGTGTTGCTGATACTTTTAGGCTGACTTTGCTCAAGTCAATAACTTTTTCCCCTCAGCTTTGGTTGCTGGCAACAATTTATGACTAAATCTGATACAATCGTATTAACTGAATATGTTGACAGAGATAATGATAGATATTTACAAATTGAAAAATTTCTCTTAACTGAGGGAGATTATGGAAAGGTTCATCTTGATAAGGTCTCTGTTTTAGAGCCTGAATAGTTTTATCTACAGATTTATATATAGTAGGATAACCTAATGGGTTAGGAAAATCTCTTACATCAATCTTCTAATGAGGGAAGTTGTATATAGATAATGAGGAGGTGCCGCCTTCCATACCTAACAAAGTTCAGGAATGCTGTTCCCATGCATTCCAGCATGATTATGCTACTGGTAGAGTGGCCAAAATGTAGTGATAAAGACAACGAAGATGAGGAAACTAGGCTGAATTGATCAGGAAGTCTCAGAAATTTGGAAAAAATTCTTTTTCTTTCCACATGAATTTTACTAAAAAAAGTTATTTAGAATTAACATCCAACTAAACTAATTCAATTGAAAAAGGATACTCTCAATGCTGATTTGTCTTGTAAAAATGAAATGTATCTCCTTTCTCATTCCAAAGCGGACAAGAATTCATTTCACATTTGAAGAAAAAAACAAAGCCAGTGAAATATTGAATAATTGCCTGCCACACTTTGAGGAATACAGAATATTTGGGGAAAAATCATAACATAAGATAAAAATTTATTTTATTGGGGTGCATACACAGAAGAATCTTTTTTTTTTTTTTTTTCTTTTTTCTCCAAGTTCATTACATCAATGGTCAGGACTTCACATATGTGCTACTGATAGTTAGGCTATCATACGTATAATTTGCTAGCAAGGCAACATATAGATCAATCTTATTTCCCGACACTATGTTTTCCCTATCATTTTCTTTTCGATCATCCTGTCTTTTTTTTTTTTTTGTAAATATTAAGTTTGTAGATCTTTAAAATTGCTTTCATCAGAGCAACAGCATAACAGATGATTTTATCATATGTGTATCATGGGCGAGATAGCCTGACAGAACCCATCCTTCTTCTGGCTGGTTTGGGATCCAAGAATGGTTGCCTACTACAGCTAGAGAGCTCAATGTGCTCTACTATTTACCTATACTTAGGAGGAAAAGAGATTGATTCATGCCTCTCCTGAGTGCATTTGCACAAAATGAACCCAAACTGTCTCAGCTGGAGTTTGAATCTGGCTCCCTGATTCAATTCTCCATACCGATAACTGTTCAGTCACTTTAGTATTTAGCTATTAGTACCAAAATTCAGAATTGCTGATTAGATTCAAGCTAACATGTTCAATGTTTTAAACCTGACAATCATCATAGCTGCGAATAGTGGGAATATATTTAATGGTAACTAAAAAGATACTTCCAGAGCATAGAAAAAAAAACAGCCAAGATGATTGCTTTAGAAGATATATCCAGAGCGTAGAGAAAATCAACAAAGATCTTTGATGAACATGATGAAACAGAATCCAAGGAATTAGGGCTTTAATCAAAGTCTTACCTCAACAATAATGTCCCTGATAAAAGACAGAAATTGAGTTTCAGCTATTAAAGATGCTTTTATTCTAAAGGATAGTAGCCACATTTGATGGAGAACAAAGTAAATAGTCAGCCATAAATAAATACCAGGTTACTATCCACAGAAAGTCAGAGACTCCTCTTTCACATTTGCAGTCATGGGAACAACAGATTATTCATTTGTAAGGAGAGTCATTTGTGCTGAAAATTTCAAAGAAGTTTTCTGACATCTTCATATAAAACACTTACAGCACAGCCACACACTAACACACATATGAGGTCTGACTAGAAAGTATCCAGTCATTTAATCTTAGTGAAAAAAATATCCTACCTAGGGCAGATGACATGCTGGCATTCTTTGTCACTGACTTCAGTGTGTTAAACTGGTAGGGTAGTGTAGATTGGAAGTATGATCACATTTTTTCCCTACAATCAATGTTGTGTTGTACTAATCTAAACTTAGTTCTTCTGTTGGTATATTTACTAACTGGAGGCGTTGCTGTTTTTGTATTTTATCTCTAACTCTTCATTATCAACTATAGAGCAAAACAGTTTTTTCTCTTAAACCTTTCAAGACTAACCTCTGGAGGTGCTTGAAGCTTGACTTCTTAAAATGGTATGAAAATGCCCTAAGTTCATGACCACCTGAACTTAATTCACCAAGACTTTGTTGATGTAGTATAACTGTATAAATCTTCTTCGTGTGTGAAACAAAAATCATAGAAAAGTCATTGTGATTTTAATAGCTCATTGTGCTGATAACAGTAGCTTCCTAGAGACTAAAACAAAAGCTGGACAAAGATTTGAGGAGAGAAAATGAGTTCAAATCAGACAGAAGTAGGAATATAACCAATTTATTCTTCCACAAAATTCATACTCATACTCATAGTCGGACAGGTAACCCACTAATTACTCTCACTACACCCATTACCCTCACCAGCCAGCTGCTCGCTGTAATTGAGAGAGATGATTACACTCCTGTAACTTTCTCTAACTGAAGTACTACAATTGAATTCTCTCTCCAACTAATGCTGTCATCATGGCATCTTTGTTTGAAGAGACAATCAATGAGGAGAAGAGCTGCTTTTCAGCTGTATGCTTGTTAGCCAGGCAAATCAAAACTCGCCATAAGAGTGTGTGATTGGCTAACTGACCCACAACTGATTACCATCAAAATTGTTTTATTTCCCTTTGTTGGTTGTGCAAACACATATAGCACTACATTGGTGGATGCAGACTTACAAAAACACATGTACCTTATCTACCTTTAAGGTAAATAGTGTTAGTTTTTTTTTTTTTGTTTTTTTTTTTTTTTCTTTTGACCATTTATTATCTTGGACTTTCTGTTTGATGGCAGATTTTTATTGGAGCAAAAATGTTTCTTTAGAAAGAAGCAGAATGGCATCATATGCTGCCAACTGCATTGCTTTTTATTGGTGACTAATCGAATACAAATTTGTTTACCTACCATGGAATGTTTGCAAGAAGTGAAATCACTGTTTCTTATGTCTAAAACTTTTATCTCTGTAATTGTTGGTCTATGAACATGTATGAAAATATATAGGTATTGAATTTTTCCTACATTTGGCTCAACTTTGAAGAAAACTGCTTTATGAATGCTTAAATAAGGCCTGTTCACTGTATGAAACCAAACATGCCTTTGGGAGGAGCATGAATCCATTTCTTCTCCTAACAATTGGTGAATAGCAGAGCATTCAGCCTTGGTTGGCAACCAATGTAGAAGTGCAACTCTAATTTTAAACTAAGACAGTCTGACCCCTTTCTTTGACAACAAAATGAGCAGAGGAAACATAAAGTTTCTTACATTTCTATCAATTGACCCATCTTCAACTTGCCTTGGAGTGCAGAAAACATTGTGTGATCTGTTGAGCACCAAGATTACCCACCACATCCCAGTTTGTCTCAAGCTATCTCTTCTGTGTCCAGCTCTAGATTGTACTGACTTCAGGCCTTTACAACTTTACAACTTGCTTTACAACTGTTTCACAACTGAAATAATGGTCATTGTTGATTATGAAGGATAAACATGATGGTGATGGAGAGTATGGCTTATAGACACCAACTTTCTATATTCAATTAAGTTAAAATGTCCAGCCCTAGATTGTAATGTCTTTAGACCTTGCTTTACAACTCTTTCAGAACTGAAACAATGGTCATAGTTTATTATGAAGAATAAACATAGAGGTGATGGAGAGTATGGCCTATAGACAACCAACTTACTTTGTCAAGTGTTAAAATGACTTATTTTCATACAAATCAAACTGATATATGTATACAACAGAATTTCTAATATATGTAATATACATAAATGTGTTGAAATAAAATATTTTGATAATCAAGATGAATATTAAATATCTTAAAACATAGATCTATATATATAGCCACCTTCCATTCCAGGAATCATTTTCATTTCTTTGTTAGAAGATCGAATCTCTGCTTGGAATGTATGAATATGGACGCGGAGATTATGAGCAATATTCAATCAAAATAAGGACAAATAAGAATGTTTAAACAAACAAATAGGGGCATACATTTGATGTTTTAACAAATGGAACATTTGATTCAAAACATATAAAATCGAAAAGAAGATATGTTAATACTAATAAGATTGATCATTATAGAAGATGCCTATTTAGATTAGAGCACTTCTTAGCATCCTTATAGAGAAGGAAATTGTTGATTATTAGCTTATTCCTATACCTCAGAATGTAATATAGGAGAGAATGATTAGCTAGGGAAACGTGACATAATGCATCTACTGTCATTTGGCTTATCTATTGAATGGTGCCTATTATTATTAGTGGTAGGTTTGAGCAGACTAGATTATTAAAAGGTGCTTGGTTCAGTTTTAGGCTTAAGGAGCAAAATGATAAATGAATTTGATACAGTGTTTGTGCTGGATCACCAGAAAGGGGTGAAAACAAGATAACTGAAATAATTGCTGTGCTTGCTCTTTTAGATTTACACATTGAGGAATATTAGTGACAAAGGATGATATATTATAGTCATAGTCAAAGAATGGTAATTACACTGACTAAGAAGTTAGATAGAAGGAAAAGAAGAGAGAGAGAGAGAGAGAGAGAGAGAGAGAGAGAGAGAGAGAGAGAGAGAGAGAGAGAGAGAGAGAGAGAGAGAGAGAGAGAGTAGGGGTACCGACTAAGAAAGTTGAGGCAAATGCTTTATTCCAGAAGATCAAAAGTTAAGAATAGAGTTGAATATTTCTATTTATTGATAGACATTAGTTTTGAAAGTGTTTAAAAACTGATCATAAATTACTTTGGGCCACTCCTGTGTTAGGAAACAAACCATGCTTTAAGAAAAGAAGAAAAATCATTGATTTTCCCATGAGTGGAATGTCAATTTTAGTCATCGTAAAAGATGTTGGATAATTCAAGTGTATTCAACCAAATAATCACCTGAAATAAGGAGTCCAATAAGCTATTATCCAAAAAAAAAATCAGAAAACGGTTGACCTTGTAAAACTACAAAGAGGAAATACCACATGATTGTAAGAACATCCATTGCAGATATTCAAAGCTGCTGCTTAGATTTCACATATGTTAGAGGGATATTCAGGCATGCAAAGGACATTCAGCCTGCTCAAAACCCTTTACCTGATAGGATATATGGTGAAGTTGATGGGAGGGTGTGTCCAAAGTTTAAATTCGCAAAATCTTGAACAATTTTTGGATGAAGTTCAGAAGAAAATATCTCTTGAATTTTTCAAGAAATATGATTGATGCATGTGGAAATGGATGTTAATAATGAAGAAGGGCTATCACGCTAAAAACTGATTTCATAATGAATATGGAAATTTAGTGATTTTTTTCATGTTTTTTAATTTGTTCCTCAACTTTTGATCACCTTGATAATTGCATGTAATATAAGTTTTTTTGTTACAATTTTTTTTTTCCCCGAGTAAGCCTTAACAAAATATAGCCATGTAGTTTAACAATTAACTGTAAAGAAAATCAACCATGTAGTTCATTCACTTCTCTCATTTCTATCTCTCATTTCTATCTGGAATAATAATCGAATAACAATTCTCTCAAATTTTGATTGCTTCTGTATATTCAGAATAAAAGAGGTAATAGTTGTCATCTAAGATGTTGTTGAAGATCACATCTACTAGGAAACATTGATAGAAATATAACTCCAAAATTAATTCTTCTAGCAGAATTCAAAGCAATCTAATGCAAAATTTTTCAAAAGAATCTTTAACATTATAAGTATTTGCATGACTTCGCTAAGTGATATACACAGTGTGGGGTAATGTAAACTTTCTTGAAGCTAGAGATACCTGTATTGATTTGTATTTGCTAGATCTATCAATAGACTGACTAGTGTTGCTTTGGTGAATCAGGAGTTACTTTTAAAAAGGTTGAATGAAGTATTGGATGGCCTTAGTCTTTCAGCAAAAGAATGTCTTTTTCATCATTCTTTCAGGAATAGTCAACTGGCTCTTAGAAATTAATTCTCACTTATCTTTCTTTTCACCCTCTCATTCAGTTATTCAATCATTTGTTCTTTTGCTCAACCAATTCATCAATTCGCATGGAATTTTTGCACAAACTCTGTTGATTCACATACAAAAGTAGACATTGAAGCAAAAGGCAATAATTCAACTTAGTTGAATGATGTTGCTATAGAATCTGATGAACTTCCTATCAATCAATTCATCTCTGGATGGGTGAACAAGTCGCATAAATATTCAGGTAGATGTGATGATAGGCAAAAAAAAAGTAATTTATACAAACCAGCATTTTCCAAAGCAACTGATTGTTTTGTATTTTTTGCAACTTTTAGTTTGAAAAATTAACTTGGATAAACATACTTTATAGATTATTGTACATAAGTTAATGGGGTTGGGTACTACAACCATATCGTGGGGTGTAGGCAGGTGACTTGAAACAAGGGAATAGTGGAACCATGATGCATCTAATATCCTAAGGAAAAAACAGCTATCAAACTATATGCATACATATACTAGTTTGAGTACATACTGAATTCTCCGAATAAATAACATAGGAAAGCCAATGATATTTTATAAAGATTTCATAAAATCAAATTAGATGGATGTATGCTCGCTGGCCCCTCCTCAGTCAGACCCACACACACTTCTGAGTAGAAATTATCTAACTCAATCTGTTCCTTTTGGTAAGAAGTTGTCTTTTATTTGTCTCATTAAATAGTAATTTTGACCCTAAATTGATCCCAAGGGACCCAAGAGATCAATACCCTTCACTCTGTTGATTTTTTCAAACTCTTTAATGATAAATTTGCTGCAATTTACTGGTTGACTATAAAAAAAACACAGCTCTTATAAACATTTGTCATCTCTACAGCATTACATATATATATATATATATATATATATATATATATATATACATACATATATATATATGTATACACATATATATATATATATATATATATATATATATACACACACACACACACACACATATATATATATATATATATATATATATGTCATCAGTAAGGATGAAAAAATATTTTATACAATGAGCTTTTGCAAAAAATGTTATCTTCTTCAGAGGATGCCTTTTTTCATCACTTTACATCTGGAATAATAAAAAACGCAGTTTATTGGTGAAATCTTCATATTTAGTCACTGAACCAATCCAAATTTTGGTACCAACCAAGATGGCCAAACATCAGTGTTACCAGGATGTTAATTAGGTCAGTATGAAAGAATTATGACCCAATAACCTCTTCAGCCCTACAGCTTAATTACTTTGAAATGGGAAATTCAAAATGGTTCTTAAATTGACATAATGTAACTTGACATTATACAAATTGCAACAAAAGCTATTTTACTTGTATTGTACCCCTAAAGACTTCTTTGATGTATGGAAAGTCTTAATGAGAAATTCCTAATGATGTTGCCATTCGTGTTATTGACAATAATTTGTCTTGAGAACCAGTCACTGCAATTATCTCCTGTATGTCTGAGCTGACTGTTTGCAACCACAAAATATCTCCGAAAGTTTTGTCTGTCCACATGTTATCTCAAAAGGTTCTCAATGAATTTCAATCAAATTTCATGGAAGGCTGGACAGTAGACCATGGAAGAGGTGCATCCATCAATTATCTTCTTTATATCATAGCTATGAGTCCAAACGTTTCATTTTAAAACAAGGGTTTATGACATTTTATTGTGAAATGATCTGCTCTGAGACATATGATTCTTCTGTGAACTTAACTCAACCTAAAATTTCCTTTCTGACAATGCGCAAGATGCCCATATTTGATGGGTTTTCTTTCTGGCTAGGGCACAGCAAGAAAATCTGCCATTATGGAAAATGGTGCTAAAAAATTTTTACTACTGATCTGGAATGTCAACTCAAGATATTTTCACTCCCAAAAGGTCGCTCTAGCATGTCCAATTGGTTTCACTAATCAACTCAAAAATTCTTACAGGGTTACATTACAGCACCAGGACTGTTTTGTATAAAACATATATTCTGATGAAAATATTCCAGGAAACCCAATGTCAAAGTGTTTCTTAGATAGGTTGGATAAAGATGAACGTCAGAAACATTTCTTGCTTTACTCTTCCATCAATTGAAGTGCTAAAAAGATATGACTCAAATGTAAAGAAAAAATTCCAGATCACAAATTAATTTCGAATTTTTGATGTATGAATTTTTTTTTTTTAATCAAGGATTGTTTTTGTAATTTTTCTCTTTCTATTTAGACCCCACTACCCAGTTAGAAATCCTGGATCTGCCCCTGCAACACCATCCATTAACTCAAGTTACAGGAAAGAACTCCAGTGGTGTTTCCCTCTTTCCTGTCAGTTCTTTCACATATGACAAGAGAAACATTGATGTCTTTAGGAAATCCTTCCTCTCGTACAAGGAATGAAAGCTTTGAGTTCTGAACAGTGTTGCATGCAGATGCTGACATGTTGTGAAAAACACTTTTTGAGATGAAAATCATTCAGGAAGGCTGAACGTTGAAGCATTTATTAGATAGGCTGGAAATTATAAATGTTAGAAATTTTTCTTTCAGCCATATATTTTATCAATTACTTTTATTTTGGCATATATGAATGTACTAGTCATGTCCATAAAAGATCCAACCATTTGATATGATTTAATATAATTGAAAAAATAACTTACCCAGGGCAATGGTACTTTAGTCTCCTCAAAATACTCCCCCTTTTGACATCAAACAATTATCCCAGCATCCTTTCCATTTTTCAAAATAGTCTGCAAAGCTATTGAAAGTGAGTATGATACTCACAGAGTGCCTTATATTGTGGCTTTTTGATAGGCAAAACCGATATTAGTCTGGCTTGAGGCCAAATAGGGTGAATTTGGAGAGCAATGAAATTATGTATCAATCGACCAGATAGGAGGTCTCTCTGTTTTGAATATCAGTATTCAAAATCCTTATATCTTGACCAATGGTTCTGATGGAAAATACGCTACTATTCCAGCCATCAAGCAAACTATGTGCAAATGTTTCCCTCAGATTTGCATAGTTTGACAAAAGGCAAAAATAGTTGAACACTTTTGTGTCACAGAAATCAAAACTTTATTGATCTTTGTTGGTTAATACACATCACTTGATACTTTTTTTCTTGAAGTTTCCTAAATTATGCCAACAATTTTCCATCATTTCATCTAATGGATTTTTTTTCCATTTCTCTCCGCACTTATTCAGAATTGAATGACCGTTGAGAAATTATTTGTTTCATTTGAATTTAAAATGAGTTTTGCCATTTTATTTCAGGAATTTTAAGTAAAAATAGCCATTCGGATCCAAATTTTGTATACATTTGAAAAATCTGACAACTTTTTTGTGGCCAGTACACCAAGTCATTCGTACAAACGTTGAGTTTTCTGACCTAACGACAACTCTTGATATCAAATTGGCAGCCATCTTAGAAAATGGCGTATAAAAGATTTTGCCATGAGAAACATTGAAATTCTTGAAGAAAGCACTCTTAAACATACAAGGATATCAAATTTAGCCAGTCAAAATTTATTACCAGGTAGACCCTTATTTCCGGTTTTATTGAGTGGAATAAGTTATCACACAAGATTTATAAAGCTGAGAAATGATCTTACATTTACTTATTCATTTACAGGAAACTATGATTACAAACAAGTAGGTGTCATGTTTTGTTTTGTTATTTAATTATTTTGATAACATCTGCTTTTCATCTGAGACCAAAATATTCTGAGAGGGAAACGAGGTGAAAACATTGGCATTTGGAATGGTCAAGTTAATTGGTTCCTCAAAAGTGACTTTTAGATTTTTGAATTTATCTACTTAATGATCACATCTCTCCTCTTACATGCATGCATACAGGTCTCTCTTCTTGCATGGTCGCACACATATCTCTCCTCTTGCATGCTCGCACACATGTCTCTCCTCTTGCATGCTCGCACACATGTCTCTCCTCTTGCATGCTCGCACACATGTCTCTCCTCTTGCATGCTCGCACACATGTCTCTCCTCTTGCATGCTCGCACGCACGTCTCTCCTCTTGCATGCTCGCACACATATCTCTCCTCTTGCATGCTCGCACACATGTCTCTCCTCTTGCATGCTCGCACACACGTCTCTCCTCTTACATGCTCGCACACTGGTCTCTCCTCTTGCATGCTCGCACACATGTCTCTCCTCTTGCATGCTCGCACACATGTCTCTCCTCTTGCATGCTCGCACACGTCTCTCCTCTTGCATGCTCGCACACTGGTCTCTCCTCTTCCATGCATGCATACAGTCTCTCCTCTTGCATGCTCGCACGCACGTCTCTCCTCTTATATATACACACTTATACACACAGAGACACGTCTCTCCTCTTACATGCACACACACACACACACGTCTCTCTTCCCATATGTATACATGCATACACACACATTTCTCCTCTAACATACACACAAACACACTCGTCTCTCCTCTGACATGCATGCACTCTCGTCTCTCTTCTCATATGCATGCGCACGCACACGCACTCATCTGTCCTCTAACATGCACATACACACGTCACTGGCATGCACACACACAATCTATTCTCTCTCTCTTGCAGGTATACAATCTAGTCTTTCTCTTGCACACACAATCTTCTATCTCTTTCACATACACACATGTAGGCACACATAATTTACTGTCTCACACTTGCACGCACAATTGTTTATCTATTTACTAAAGAATGAGTAAAATTATTGATTCTTTATCAATGTTTTTTTCTTTTTTAGTATTTATTTGAAATTCATTTTTAGATTTGAATAATTTCAAAAATAGACATGGTTGAATAATTTACTTTGAATGCAAATGCATTTTTATCAATTCAAAAGAAAAAATGGGAAACTCTATTGAAATTCAAACACAAAATGACTGTACAACTTTTTAAAGTAAAGTTTTGACTCAAAATTTCTCAGTTTTTCTATTGTTTACCTCTTTTGTTGTTGTATTGTGTGGAAATCACTTTGCCAATCAATGGTATACAAATATTTCCTACTTTTTCAAAGTTTGTTTTACAACATTTTTTGACTTTTACGTAGAAATCGGAAAAGCAATAACATTCAGCATTTTATTTGAAACCCAAAAAATATATCAACTGAAAACGGGAGATACTTGTGTATCTAGTTCATAGAGAAGAGGTTCTATGATTGAATCTCATCTGGAACTAATCCTTTGTATCAAATTCTTCCAGTTTTATTTGAAACCTAAACAACATACAACTGAAAGCATTACAATAAGGAAAATGAAGATAATGGGGAAAAAAATAATGAAAAATATATCATATCTGAATCTTGGACCACAAACTTCAATGTCTTGGGTTCTGCTATGTTTCCTGAACTGGAAGAAGTTTTCTAATCCACTGATCAAAACAACTATTAAATTATCTAAATTGAATCATCAGAGTCCAATATTTTGCCTTAAATGTTTTCATTCCACTTTTATCTTTGACTTCTCTTCTGGCTCTGATTTCTCTTCTTACCAAAACTTTTTGGCAGTTTTGAGCAAGTGTAATATTTAAAGAGAAAGTGACACATTTAATCAGATTATAACTAAAAAAGCTACCTCCAAATTAGATTAATTTTGTGTTCAATGGTTTTTATGGATTATTTTATGTGTTGGCTTCCTGAAATAAATTTTCATAGACAGTATAAAGTATCTTCTCTCAATTAAATATCATGAAGGTTTGAGATGGTTTTCCATAACTGTTGTAGAATCTCAGACTCCTCCTGTATCTCTTCTGCAGGAGCTCCTTTCTGCACTATCATTGATGAGCAAGAGATTCGGCTCTAAACATAACAATATTTACCCCTCAATTTAGTGCACTGAAAAAGAAGGGGATTTTAACTGAATATTTGTTGCGTATAATGTTTATTATCATCTGGTAATGGACTTATTGATGAGCTCGCAAGCCCATTTGTATATTCATTTCCAAGAATAGATTTGTCATATTCCTTTTTTTCATAAAAACCAAGGTAGAGCAGAGTAATTCGGCTTGTCCACTGATGAAAATGTAAAATTTCCAGATAAGATCTCCATGGAATCAACAAAAAATAATTATGTACCTAGTGGACCTCCTTGAACTTTGTTTTCCGGAACATTTTTCATCACTGTGTTCTTGGGATTATCTCCTCCTGACCTCAGAGCTGACCTTGTGACATCCCATTGACCTTTGTACATGCTCTCATCCCTCAATTCAGACAAACATTATCTTTCACTTTGTTTCTTTTTCTTTTCTAAGATTTTAAGAAAAGATAACTTTGTTCATTCATCATTATTCCCATCTCCTTTCATCTACATATCTCAAATGTGAACAATAGAAATCTGTTTAGTGATTCTTCATTTATCACAAGCTGCTCATTATTCTGTCTGGTTTCTTGGCATGAATAAACATGATTTCCTTTTTACCGACAACCTTGAAATGATTTATCAGAGAAGGTCTAATGGAAACATCAGGAAGAGAGTCATTCAAAGTAATTATTTTGAAAAAATTGCATCTAAGTATTTCTTCCTGGTTCATGCAGTGGAATAATCCTGAATAAAAGATTGTTGTTTTCAATAACTGAATGAAATCTGTCCAAGACAAACCTCATTTCATGCAAAGAATTAGTTCTGCAGTAATAGTAAACATTGGTTTCAGTTGTAAAAGTTTTTCTGAATGAAACAAGTGAAAATAAATGCTTGACTTTCTCTATCATTTGTGTGTGTAGATAAATATCTGAACATATATGAATAGATAGGTAGAAATGGAGATGGATCAATAAATGAGGGACACTAAATAAAACATCTGTAGTTATCAAAACAAGAAACAATTACCTTACAAAGATAATATCAACAGCAATGCGTACAAGCAAAGAAAAGACAAAAAGCTAAGCATATCCACTCTGCCATGTCTCTGATGTGTAGTAGAGAATATGAAGTGCATACAACAGCAAAACAGTACTGAAAAAAAGCCCAATGCTGCTCCTTACCAAAGTAAAAACCTCACTTAGAGAAACAATGACCATGCAGTTGTGACAGGGAGTACAAGAGTGAGACTAACTCTCTACCTGCCCCCAAAAGATGAAGGAACACTGTAAACCACTAATGTATGGGGACATTTTGAAATATGGTATGTCTATGTGTTGAGGGGGAGGGGATATGACTAACTTTATTGAAGGGAGTCAAAATAAAAGACTGAGAGTAGCATAGGCAAATATAAAATATTGAGAGGATCTGGTCTCATACTATGTTCAACTGTTGGACATTAATAGTTTTTTGGAACCTGGGATTCCATAAGCATCATCCAAGAGACAGGATTCTGTGCAAAGTCCAGCATTGAACTCTACATACATTCCTGTCTCTTGGGAAATCAGGAGTTCTGAACAAAGTTCTGGAGGGGTCAATCACAAGAACACATGGATGCAAGCAATGAACATTTCACATATGGAGGGGATGTACCAACTCCCCAAGAACAAGATTTGATTACATTCCAGAACAAAACATGGCAAGGAAATTTGCCTGAAGCAATCATATGCAGCAATTAAGATGCTTCAGGCAAGAATCATTTTCTCTTCGCTATCATTTTTTGAAAACACACTTGTGCCTCTGAAGAAGGCTGTTGAATGGATCAGCAGAAATGTTATGATAACAACAAAAGCTACAAAAACTGTGGCAATAATTTGACAGTGACTAACAAGTAAGATGACTTATAAGCAAAAAATGAATGTTTTCTAAGAAGTGTTACATAACCTGTAAATACTTACATGGATATGATAATATACAGAATGAATTATGAATATATTAATACACGTACAAGTAATGACTTATCTATGCACACACACACACACACTCAAATATCTTCAAATTCCTCAGAATCATTTGATTAAACCAATCTGATGATAGACAATATCACCCTTCAACTCTGTTTGAAGAGGAACTTCATTGATCAGTTATAAAACTTTCTTCTTTGAATGAAAAGATAATTCTTTTTTCCTCTCCTATTTAATTTAGTTCTTGCTTAATACTAGTTCTGTTGGTCAGTATTTTTTTTTTTTTTTTTTTTTACTTTTCTTTTATCATAATCAAATTGATGAAACTATTTTCAATCACCAGTAGCTCATTTAGTCTCCCTCAGGATTATTTTTTCTCAAATGTGAATGCTGTAGGTTTTGAGGAATAGAAAGTTAATTAGATTGAATAAACTCAACTGTTAACAAAAGGAATTCTATTAGTCCTTTGTAATGTGTGATATGGCTTGGCACCAGGGTTTTGGAGGCATAGTTGTGTTATCTCTTATATCAGATTTAATTGCTTTTACTTGAACTAAAGTTTGAGTTGATTGGTTTGATGTTTTGTTCTTTGTGATTACTTTTACTCTGATATTTGAATTTTCTGATTCTCTTTTTTGAGGGCGTTAGGGTGAAAGGTTGAAAGAATTTTTCATTTTAGTTTTAATCATTAAAAAAAGGTTTCTTCAATTTTTTCATTGTAAAATTGTACAGAAGTTGTGGAAATTGAATCTGTTACTGTAATTACTAGAAGATCTTGAATATAATGCAATCTCCACTCTTAGTAGCTAAAATTAGTTGTATATGTGTCGGCAATCTTTTCACATTTATTTTAACCATTTTTTCTTTATATTAAATTTCTCACATTATACACAAGTAAATATGGATGCTGTTAAATCAGTAGATATGTCTGTGTTAGACTCCAGTCACTGAAATGAATGGATGGAAGAAGTAACAGACCCTGAACCAAGTTAATGTAGCAATGGTTTGATGGGGTTAGGATGATGGATTTCTATTTAGAGGTGTGGTAAGTATGAATTAGTTTTGCACTGGTTGGTAGGATAACTTGTAAATAGTGTTTGGTTTACTCTCCGGTGAGAAGAGAAAGCCATAAACAACACAGAATTCATAGATGGAGAGACGGATTGAAATTAGTTAAGAAGTGATGATTTTGTATACATGAAAACACAAGGACAGCATTTTGGATGCAAGCATCTTTTGAATATTAATTGATTATGTAACCACTGATATCATGAGTAGTATTTCATTTACATGAAAACGCATCAGTGTTCAAGGAATTTTGTTGACAATTGAATTTCTTGTTAATCTTGGTCACACAATGTTTCACAGAAAATGGAGTTCAAATGTCCCCCCAAAGCACTTTGAAAGTTAATGACCCTTCTCAAAACCATAGACTGAAGGATGATATTTGGGTTGTATGCATCTAGAAATACATTGCCAATTATATCAATACTAGCTGTTAATGCAATCACTTACATCACAGGTGGATTTATTACACTAATGTGTCAGAACTTTCATTCCCTCAGATCATAAGATTTATAATGATGTAACGGCTAATTCTGGCAGTGGGAAGGAAAATGAAATGATAATCATGGTTGTATTGTCTATGGACTTTCAGAAGCGTCATTTACATTGAAAAGGGCTATAGAAATGGATTGGCCAAAATATTATTACTACATCAAAGATGGAAAGAAGAGATCAAAGTTGGTAAACTGTATTTGAACGTGGTATATGTAGGCAAGGTTTTGATTTTCCCTTATCACCACCCACTGAGTTAACCCCAACATCATCTCGTCATTTTGCTTTAATCATTTTCAGCGCTGATCTGCTAAATATTTCTGGTAGCAGGGAGAAGAAATTTGATGATTTTACACCAAAGTTAAGGAAAAATTTGAGCAGAAATTTGATCTTGGCTATTCAGAAAATATTGAGTGGTCAATGTTCTCCTAGTCTACTTAATATTGTTTTTGACTTGGCCAGTCCAAAAGATGTGCAAAATGCTTTCAGGTTTAATCATTCTTTATCTGATCTTAGGTCTTCAGAGAAGCTTTCTGGCTCATAATGATTCTTTTGCCATCTTTGAAGCTTCTCTTGATAAGATTTTTTCTTTTATTGATTTTGGTTCAGCAAACATTGTTGGGTCATCAAGTAAATTTATTTACATAACTAATATCACATGAGTTGCAATGGCTTTATTAACCCGCTTACTGCAGCAGAAGCAGCTCATTTGCCATGTTTTAAATGTGGTAGAGACTTTGAATATATAGGGTGATGCATAAGCTGTACAGTTTTTCTCAATAAACAATGGACCCTTCCACATGAATTTACAGAGAAACAAGAAAAAGCTGTCTTCAACTTTAGGTGGAATGGTCCATATTGTGACTGGAAATTCCTACCATTCACCGTAGAGCTGTTGAAATGAAATGACTGAAATTCCAGTCTTCTGCAATTAATGGGTAAATGAGTAAACACCTACCACTTTTTTCTTTTTTATGCAGATTTTTTCTTTCTAAACCAAACACTGCAAGGTTTTTTTTTCTAGTGGAATATTACACCATAAAAACAGACGTTACCAGGTATTATTCATGGCCAAATTCTAAGGCATTGAAACTGCTGAAAAAAATTTTTATCACACATAAGCCACCTTTTTCTATCACATCTACTGAATATTTTTATTGCCAGCCCAACGAAGATGTTTGTACTTTTACTCATGGGTTAGGCCAAATAATGCCCATTCCTCACAACAGGGAGTTCCCATTGATGACAATCTACTTGACCAGTGATACGATCACCGGTCTGAACATTTTCCATATATCTGACAAAATCCTTTATACAGACACTCACAATGAAGACACATTTATTGATTTAAGAATGGATTACCTTGTAGAGGAATTATTTCATAATGGTATGGTTATCACTTGATTTTATGGCCAGTCGTGTCCAAGGAACAAGATGTTTCAGTCTTTGAGGAATGGGCAGTGATTGGATACAAGAAGGAATTATTCCTTTGGTAAGACACTGCCATAATTCAAATATTCCAGACTGATTGTTGCTTTTCTTGGAGACTTGGAAAGTTTGTGATTAATAGAAATGAGAAAGAAAATGTCTTGAGACACGTTAACAATCAATTTAGGTAGAAGTTGAGCTGACAGTGTTGAACTTGGGGCATACTTTCTGACCTTTTTCATGTTGAAATTAATCAGGAAGTGAATTAAGATCAGGACTCTGCCATCATATCATGTCAGAAAAAGACTGCTCTACAGGGTGTTTCAAAAAAGATGCGACCATCTTTCTTCTTTTTTTTAATTTTAAATTGGGCTCGACTCCTAATTTCATAAAGGAAAATGTAAACATTGATATCAAGGGGAATAACAACCAATGAGTCACTTTCCAACTTTCAGTAAATTAAAAAATTCTATTCTACGTGTCATAACAATTTACAGAAACTTTCTCTCTGCTACTAGAGTTCCACTATTGAAAGTGGTAACGAACAGTTTGACATTTAAGAGTTTAATTATTTCAAATCTAAAAAAATTTTTCTAAAGGCATAATTTGCAAAAAGATGCTGATTACAAATACATTTTGATTTTACAATAGATGTTGACAGTGATTCCCTTTAACATGGGCACAGGTTCTATCACTTTGGAAAATGACTTAGCTGACAAAACTCAAAAGAATGGATGCTCAAACAAGGCTAGCACATGATGCAATCATTTCAATTGTTAAATACTGTTGTATCTGAGTACAATGTTGCTATATGAATAATATTGTAACATAAAATATACATGCGCATAAATTCTGATCTAATTTTCTATCAAATATGAATTGATCAACAAATAGTTTACTCTTTATTTTTTTGTCTGATTCTATGTCTGTAACAATGGGATCTTCCATTTAAAGGTAACAATTATGTTAGTAAAAAGACTCTCACTCACTTTTGGAAACAATGGACTCTTTCATTGAAATAATTTCAGTGGTTTCCTTTTTGAAGAAAAATCATCTCATAGATATTCCAGTACATCTTTGAAGGAGAAAACTAGTGTGTGTATAGAAATATATATATATATATATATATATATATATATATATATATATATATAGAGAGAGAGAGAGAGAGAGAGATGGATACAGATATACAGATATATAGATATAGATATAGATAGATGGACAGATAGATATAAACTGAGGAGAAACCAGAACATAAATGTAAAGTTAATATTAGGAAGAATAACTACTGATCAAAGTTCCCTCCTTTCCAACTTTTGGTAAATTTCAAAATTTATTTTCATTTTATCTGTTCTAATGATTTAAAGAAATTCTGTTTCTGCCACTGAATAGTTCCTCTGTCATTCAAGAGTGGTTCAAACAAATAATGCTGAGATAGAATTTACACAAAACTGTGACAACAGTGCAGACTCTAAACCCATGACTGCTAATCTGGATATTTATTTCATAGCAATCCACGAGCAAAGGATATGATTTGGCAATAAAATAAAAACAATTAACATCAACATTCCGGCAAGTAATGCATGAGCATCATCTTGCCGCTTCTTATACTTTTTTCTTCTCTCTCCCTAATCCCTGTTGCCTTTTTCAGTTAATTTTCCCTAAATTGTTGCTGCATTCTACTGCATGTGTCTTGTGTGTGTTGTCTGACCTTAGAGCAGATGACATTGGGTATGAATTGAAAAGGATGAGGGCACCAAAATTCATTTTATTACTTCAAGAAATTATGAATATCTTGTATCACCTTGCTTACAAATCTCTAATGGTGCCTAATTTAATTATGAATCATGATTTTTTCTTTCAAGTATTAGACTGCTTTTCATACCCCTCCTGGCAACATGTTGTGCACATGTGCCAAATTGCAGCTCTGTCTTCACTTTCTAATTGACTCCAATAACAACATATTCACTACCTATCTATATAAGAAAATGACAAACCTGAATTCTTGCCATCTCAGTTATAACTTTCCAGCATTAAAAACAAGTGCTAATGAATAAGTTTTTCAAACTATTTTGTTGACAACTAGATTCAATTTTCTCTAAGAGAACTTTGACAACAGTACAGACTCTAAAAACATGGGGAAAAAAATAGACTTCTTCTGTTGTAACCAATACTCCCAAATTATAGACACAATGAATCTGCTATCAGACAAATAATGACAATGCACCTTCACCAATTCCTGCATGGCAGACAGAAGCCTGAATAACACTCTTTCTTTCAGTTCTCATTCTGATTGAGGGCTGGTTTGTTAACATTCTTTTAGTTTTCAGAATTATTGATATTTCATGAATTTCTACATATTGTTCCTGAGTTGACAGTATGTAATTTATGAACTATGCCGGCCTTGTTACTTCAATCAGTGAGAGCAGGTTTGACTAAAGAGTGCACCTATGAAGGTTGTAGGTTCAAATCCCACCTAAGGCTCATCTTTTATTTTCCAGTCCATGCCATTTGCTCAATACTTGTATATATACTAGTCTGAACAAAATTTAGTTCCCAAATTATCAATCTCTTTATTTTGCGGTCAGATACCGATATTCATCTCTCTATATATCTATATCTATATCTATATCTATATCTATATCTATATATATATATATATATATATATATATATATATATATATATATATGTATATATATATATATATATATATATATATATATATATATATATATATATATATATATATGTATATATACATATATATATATATATATATAATTGTCCCTATTCTAAATAGACATATTGTAGAGCACTTTGACAATATGCTTGAAGCATAGAATATGCAATGAATGCATAATGTCAGCAACAACTTATGAATATAAGTCATAGAAATTAGCAAAATGAACTTAGAACCAATCAGCCCTGAATAGAGCAATTCTAGGGATAGGAAAAGATCAACATAGATCAGAGAAAGAACTAGAATAAAAGATATACAAATAATTAGGCAACAAAAATGGAGATGATGACAAAAGTTATAGCAAAAGAATAACTGATTGATGCCCATAAGACAGTAAACACAGTATGAAAAGACAGGGCACGAGATAAAGGGATGCGATAGAAGACATGGCAGAGGCAAGAACAATCACCGTCATCATGGAAAGAAATGAGAAAGGACTTTGTCCAGCATTTGACTTATCATGGCTGATAATAGATTGAGGTGGTTTGTTTCAATCATGTACGTACATAAGGATACTTTATCTGATAATCAAAAGCGTTGAAAATCATTTGATGGTATACAACATGGAGTAATTAACTTTAAGGTTAGTGGAAAAAATTGTCAAATTCTTTGGTTGAACATGTTGGTAGAGAATCAACTAAAAGAAGTTTTTCTGTATGATTAGTATTCTTAAAGATGATATCATAAATTGATTTGCATGCAGTCAAAAATTGAAACTGACTCAACGGATTTAATATTCACATAGGTAAACATTCAATAGAAATGGCACAAATAGCAAGACATGTCTTACTGATCTCTCATTATTTAATGCCTTTGTTGCGTAACCCATATAAGTAAGCCCTGTTTCCAAAAAAAGTATTTGATACAAAATTATATCAATGTACAATACACATAATATCCAATATATAAAATGACAAACTACATGTATGACATAAGCTATGTAGTAAGAAAGGGAGGTTTGATCAACACTGCTGGGGTACCATGTTAATAAAACTTTTGTTTTTAAACTCCCCATTACAGTTACATGGTAAACAACAGATGATCCCAACAAGAGACAATTTATACATTGTACCATAATAACAAATTATATGTGAAACTGGGAGAGAAAAAACTGAAGAAAGTTACATAAATTGCATTCTACAGATATTTGGAAAATGGGTGACTGAAGTAATGCAAAAGAGTATTTAAAAATAGTGTTTAAAGCAATAAAGCATTCTAAATGTATCAATCATATATATATATATATATATATATATATATATGTATATATATCAATAAATCAAAATGTAAGTATATGGAATGTAAGCTTCAAGTTCTTTATTCCACCATTCTGTGGACATCAAGAACCCAATGCCATGACAACCTTGATAGATTTGAATCAAGATGGCAGTGAAGGGTGCATGACTAGAGTTTATGGCAGCAGCTGGCAAAGGTTTGTCCAACAAGGTCAAGAAACATTATCTTGACCTTAGATTGAAGAAGGAAAAATGCTTATTTTAGTTGTTTCAAGTGAGATTTCGGCTTAAAGGAAGAAATTAAAGATAAAACTATAAACATGTTGGGGTGGCAAGTCTGTAAAATTAGTCACTTCTTGTTGGGTTCATTCTGACACTCTATTTTTCAGTTTATCAGAAAGTGTTTGATGATATTCTTCTCTTTACTTGTACGTATTATATCATTTTGATTACAGATATCTATTCATATACATTCTCTATTCCAGGGGTTGGCAACAGGTGGGCCCTGGGGCAATTGAGGTATTCATTTTGGGCCTTGGACCTTTTCTAAAAATGTTTCATATTCTATGTACTTGTGGACCATTTAGCAAACATTTAGTGGTAAGAAATGATATGATATACATATGAGCCACAAGCAAAATTAAAAAAATCGGAAGTGGGCCATTACAAAAAGAAGTTGAAGATCCCTAGTCTATACATACACATTTACTTAGATACTATAGTTTTTTTTTCTTATCAAGCATGCATTTTTTTAGGTATTTTGTCTAGAACATAGAATAGTTCCAAATATACATATGTATATATGTATATATATATATATATATATATATATATATATATATATATATATATATATATATATATAGACATGAACATAGATATGCATGGATATATGTATGTGCGTGTGTGTGTGTGTGTGTTTATGTGTGTGTGTTTATGTGTGTGTGTGTGTATGCGCTGAGAAACTCATAAACATATGCCTATATACATGTACATATACACACACACAAATGTGTATATACATACTCACATCATCTTACAAAATCAATTGGTCCCAAACACTTTATTTAAAAATGATTGAAAATGAATTATCAATAATTTTAAATTTTATTTTTATCAAGTTGTTTATAACAATGAATTTCAGTTCCAATTCATAAACATTAATTTTTTTTTTTCAGCTTGTTTTATATCATCTAATTTCCTTTCTAATCTTACATTGTCATTATCTTCTCTGGGATGCAAAAAATCCAGGACAACCAACCATAAACAACATTAAATGTGCATGTATAAATTACAATCAAATTTTTTATTTGTTTTTGGAGATCTTTTTTATTCCACTGTAAACAGAACTATGTGGAACATGGAACTCTACTTGAATGGAAGATTTTCTTGTTAAAAAGATTGGAAAATGTTATTTTAAAGTGACTGAACTCATTTAAGAGGAGGAGTCCATTGATACAAAGAAACAAACAGAAAAAATTATACCCTGTTCATTAGATATAAATAAATATATTTCTGTACATCAAATTCTACTTATTCAAAGAGAAGATTTCAGGGAGATGATGTACTGCCCTAATATTTACTCATTGGATGCATTGATTTTCGTTTTATTATTTTCCAACTTTTTTTCATTTTGACTCCCAGAAACTTTCTTTCTTTCTATTCTACTTTTTGAAATGGAAGATGTTTTCAGTTAAAAAGGGTCAATCTTTTTAGTTTCACCTGACTGTGATGTTCTTTTTCAAACATATTTCATTCTTGAGTTTTTTTACTGAGGCTTTTGTGGCATATATTATGAACCAATTATCTGACATGCATCCAGCAAGTAAATATCAGGAAAGTTCAATATCTACCTGCTCATGACATTGGTAAATTTATTCTTTAACTTCCTTTAAGGTTTCACCATCTATTCTTATTGTCTTTTTGGGAGGACTTTATTATCAAGCATCACTGGAATACCTTCAACGGTGCAGTCTTTGATGTTGTACGGATCAGGTATTGCTGCACAAATTAATCTAATTAAGTATAAGCTGAAGATAAAAACATAGAATAATAATAAGACCTTGGAGAGTGAGGCTTTGAACAGTATAGAAGATTTTGGAATAAACTAAGTGCACAATATCAGGTATACCTATGTGTGTATATATTTGTATATATCCATGCATTTCTCTTCCGATATGGGTTGAGGTATCTCATATATCTCACTACATCCATTCAACATATATTGATAGATATGATATGACAGAATAATTATACTGAAATTCTTATTTGAAATGATCTCCCATTATCACATTGTGAATTTATCATTTGGCCTAGACAACGTAAATAGGAAAGACCATCAAAGAAAATGGGGCTGCAGTAGGAATCATGCCCGTGACCGAAAACTTTTTTCCCCTTTAAGGGGTCAAAAGTTGAGCACATTTACATATATGTGTTTTTAAGTCTCTAGAGGAACTTGAAATATTTTACCAATCTAAACAGTTATCTCTTTCTGCAATGTATATATATATATATATATATATATATATATATATATATATATATATATATAGTCTCCTAGACTGTTTGCCAATCAAGGTCAAAGAGCCTTATCTGCCCTGATACTTACCCATAGATTGATGAGAACAAAAGAAATAGATTCATGTTTTTCCCAGAGTCATCAAAGTGAAGTGGATAGAAACATTTACTCTCAGATTTTTGCTTCTCTGTTGATACTAAACCCTTTTCCTTGTACGCCAATTCATGATGATGCCAAATCTGTTGGACGTCATCAGAACCAAAAAAGTTGATTTCTTTTTCCTCTGAATGCAATACAGATAGCACAGGAAGATGAGAATAAAAATTTGATGTCTTGAACCCCGTACTGTGGTCAGATGAAATAAAAAACAATCTATTTGTGTCTGATTGTATCCAACGGGTTCCATGTTGTCATGAATAAAGAAAGAAATTGATGGAAGAAAGAAGGGAATTTATAAAAGGAAAAATTAATTAATGAGAGAAACAATGGGGAACTTAATCATGGGAAAATGAGAAAGGAAAGAGAAACTTTATAAAAAACAGTTCAACGTTGTCGTGAAGAAGCATTCAAAGAAAAGTGTTCAGTATCAACAGATAAGCATGGTGGTGTTAACTTCATTATTTCATGTTGTATGAAGTAGCACTGGTTAGTTAAATATCATTGACAAGATCATATACTGAAAAAGAAACACCACCTTTTTCTATTTTGAATTGCTATATATTCCCATTTTTGGTTCAAGTTTCGATTGAGTAGTATTTGATCATAAATGATATCTGTTTTGATTGTACAATGCGCCATTAGAAATTATAAAATCCTGGTATGTTTGGTTTAGAAGAAAATAAACTTTTAATTAAAAAAAACAACATTGATATTGATGTGCTTATTTAATTGTAATACCAATGTATATAATATGCATATATATATATATATATATATATATATATATATATATATATATATATGAGTGCATATCTGGTGATATCAAAATCTTTACAGGAGAGAAAAACTATCAACTTCAGGCATGAAAAATATTTACAAACTACAAAAAGGAAAATGAAATTTCATCTGAAAATGCAAGAACTTTTTGAATTGAGACATAGGATATTTTTGCTCAGACTTCCTGCTTTTCTGTGTAAAGTGACAAAAAACAATAAAAACTAAAGATTTTGCCTTTTGTTTTCTGAACTTCAGGTTGATTAAACCAAAGTATTTAGGCTTTTTTGGAATTCATTTGGTAGAGATTAATCAAATCTGTTTTTTATATGGTAAAAAAATGGAACTTTGTAAGTTTAATTTCCTGAATGGTTTACATGAAAAACTGTTCTCCTTATCTTTTCCTTTTTTTTTTTCTTTTCTGTTTCTTTTTCTCTTTTTATTTGTCGTCTTTTTCTTCTCCCCTATTTTTTTTTTTCCTGAAACTTTGGTTGCAGTCTATGTAGACATCTAAAAACTTTTGATGATTCATATATATATATCACATGATTATCAATACTAATCAGCTCTACTTTTTCTTTCAGATGTTATGATGGTGAATACAAGTATTGAGATTTTGACAATTTAGAGGCATTATTTCAAACTTTGTGTCAGAGCTGCTGAAGATGCTCACATAAGTCTGGAAGTGGAAGGAAATGAAACAATATCAGACTGTACACCACAAAATCATTTTAAGAATGGTTGGACCCTAATCAGTCGTCAGTTATGATGGTTTAAAATGCAAGGTATAGGAGAAATTTTCACCGTTTGGAATATTCCAGAGGACCATGTTCTGAAAATCTACATAGAATATCTGCATGTACACCTAATTATTTCGAGATTGTAACACATAACTATAAAAATATATTTCCCTAACAAAGAACGAGAAAACATTTTAATTATAATCAATATATTTACAATTAAAAATGGAACTTCAAGATGTCCACTTTGTCCATCATAATATATAATTTGTCCAGAGAGATGACATCCAAATATTTGGTAGTTATTAATTAAATTTGAGTGAGTTTCTGAAAATTCCTACGCTAAATAAGTTTTTTGAGGAGTCGATGCTAAAAGTTAAAAACAGCTAGATTTGAGACCAAGAAATTTTCTTGAGTTAATAATGGGACACTGGAGCCATTTTTTGTAAGTTAGTATTATGGGACCACGGAATGCATTTTCGCATTTTAGTCTACAAAAATATTTTTCAAATGATGCCAAAAGACATTTGTCACATGATGGTTTTTATTAAGTAACTAACCAAACCTGTTTCTCTTAGTTACTGTCTTCTAACTTTTTCCCTTCTCATTCTTCTTTGAATCCATTTCCAGTATTTCTAGACGTTTATTACTCTCTTTTCCATTCAGCATCCTCATGTTACGGACAAATAGCATTGGATACTCTGCTATTTATATCATCACCGTAGTAAAGCATCGTTGAGCGTGGCCAGTGCCTGGATGAGGAAAACCAGGTATCATAAGCCGCTGGAGATCATGTAGACAGCCTTTCATGGCAATCCTATGTCTTCACTTAAAAAGCCAAGGGCCCTTAACTCTCTTCTGCCACAAGTGACAATGAAGGGATGAGTCCCCGGATGGTTTCCTGATTGCGTAGTTCAGTTCCTTCAGTGGCCCCCTTTTTTTTTCTTTTGTGCATCACAAGCATTGTACATTTCTTTATTCTGAACTCAATTCTAATGTACTACCTGAAGATCTTGACTGCTTGTAGCAAAGTCTTAAAATCATGTGTAGTTTTCTCAAGTCATCCGTATACATGAGGTGATAATCTTCCTGTCAGTCAGATCTTTCTAATTTTTATATTTATATCTGATGAAAAGTCATCCATCCCCAATGCAAAACTGTATTTAAGACAAGATATTATTTCATATCTTAAAGGGAGTTGACAACAAGGCAAGTAAGGCAACAGCATTAGCAGAAACAAGTGAATATTAGTTCTACCAGATTCCCTGATATCAAAGACGCTTTTATTGTCCAAAATAATTTATGTATGATCACATAAGTATCAATTAATTTATCTTGTGAGCTTGTTTAATTGATTTTATCATTTGATTACAATCAGTGAACTGAAGCTCCAACATGAAATAGATTCAAAATGCTTATTGAATCTTAATCAAGTTCAACCCTAGAGTCAAAGCCTAGACATCACGACACATGTTGTGCAATGTTTCTTTTCACTTAGAACCTTCATAATTTGATCACAATTTTTCAATCACACTCTATTGTTCCTCGTCATTTCATCTATGAAATTATTCAGATTGTCTTGTGGAAAAGAAAAACCAAAAAAAACATTGTTCACTGTTTAACTCAATGTCAACACCTTTCAATCAAAACTTTGCAACAAACTTTGGAACTTGTGCAAAAAAGTCAGAAAAGAAAAGAGTATTCTGTTGAAAGAGAGAGAAAGAGAGACAGACAGACAGACAGATAGACAGAAAGAGTGTGAGAGAGAGATGATTGGTTGTTTATTAGTACCATTCATAAAGAGATAACCCGTTTTTATTTATAAAAGGTAAACAAATGATAAGATCAACCATAACTCATCCGCCCCAGACTTTCTCTACAAGCTTATATACAAAATTTATATATTAAGGAACAACAAACTTATGCAATGGAGGAAAAGGAGATGATAGCAACAGATAGAGACAGACATAGAAAATTATAGTCCCCAGCAGTTCTCCAGTCAGGGACAAAAATTCATCAAATTCATTAGAGATACTAGATGACATAATGGTCACCAACATGGACAATAGAATTGGCAAATCAAGTTCAAATTTCAGCCAAAACTGCATACATCACTTTGCAATAATGCCTTTGGGAGAGGTATAAATTCACTTCTCCCCCACCATGGGTAAATGATCGGACAATTGGAGCCTCTCAGTCCTGTAAGACAGTCAAGCCTGGATAAAGGAGGAAGGTTAGACATGGAGCTAGAAACTCAATTCTTTCTTATTACAGACACCACAGCAGCACCACCCAAGGGATCTTCCTCTGGCAAGTTGTGGCTATGGCACTATTCTTCTCATGGTGTCTACAGGAATAAACAAAAAAAAAAGCAATCGAATTCATTTTGTCATTGTCTTCTCACTTTTATGTTATGATATAAATCTCTCTACTGTCTATCAATCTGATGGTATTTAGTTTTAGTTCATTGTGACTTTACTGGCTATTCATGGAGAGAGAGAGAGAGAGAGAGAGAGAGAGAGAGAGAGTTGAAATCTCTAAGTAAGCAACTAAATCACTCTACTACCTATCAGTCTGTGCCAAAACCAATGAGAATTTGGAGCTAAAGTAGTTATTTGGGCCTTTGTATTATTGCTGGCTGTTTAGCTCAATGGTAAGAGCAATTCTATTAACACAGTCTTAACCAATTGGCATATTCACTGTGCAAAGAAACTATGTCTGTTTGAATTGAGTTTCAACATAAAAAAATACATTTATAATTATGTATATATATATGTATATATATATATATATATATATATATATATATATATATATATATATACACACACTGTGTTCGTATGTTTTTGTGTGCAGGTGTTTACATATCATAAGTTATATCTGAAATCTGATAGTAATAGATTCACTATTTGGCTCATCTAAACTGTATAAATCATAACAACACACGCTATCAAGTCACTGCATGTATCCAAAATGTGAATTGGAAAGATTGAATGATATTTATATCATGTTGGAGGCTGAAAGCTTATCTATTCACACAAACAGTGCATTTCCACTGTATGGTACTATAGAGATATTTGAGTGGTTGACCATTAAAATCTGAATGATGGTTTTTCCAGGATCCTGTCACTCCTACTGGATGACATCAATCAAATTCTACCAAATGTTGATAAAAACATTCAGTGACTGAAGCCCTGGTTTCAATGTTGATAAGCCAAATACGTTCAAGTTATCAATTCTGAGTCAGTAATTATGTATTTGTTTCATTACTGTTTTGCTATTCTTTCTTCTGCTTTTATGAATGACTGGGTCTTTAAGATTAGTAATCTCCTTTAATTGGGGTGATCATCTTAACACAGTATTTAAAGAGAGTGTAGTATCTATGTGTATCTATACATTTACAACAGATAAATTCAAATTTGGAACTGAAGTCATAGCCAATGCACAAAAATGAAAACAAAAACAAAGCAACATTATTACTGAAAAGTCTCACATTTTCATCATTATCTGGCTGTGTAGCAGATGGAAGAACTGACTTACTCCATTATGGAAGTGAAATAGCTCCGTCTTAATATTTATAGGCAATTCTTAAAGTTTAAGACCCGTTTATAAAATATGCCTCTGGCCTATCACTTGCAGAATCTGGCTCTGCTATTAACAAGCAATATTTTTTGTATTTGAGGATAACATACAATCCCCACCTTCCATCTCCTGTGACAATCCCCCAGAGGGAACAGGAGGTAAAAATTCCTTTTCAATCAATTATCAAAAATGGTTGAACATTGCACTCAATTCTCTGCTCAGATTAAATTGGGAAGACTAATTTCCTCCTTAGATTGATTTCCAATTTGCTTGAGATGTTCTTTTATAGTCGAATATGATGCATTCCACCCTTTTTGTTTTGAAGACATTTTGCTTCAACAGATGTCTTCAAAATATCATTATCACTACCAACACAGTTGAAAACATATATGTATTTGGTCGCTTCTTTCTGCCTGTCTGTCTGTCTGTCTGTCTACAAGATGTCTCCAAGAGTACTCAATGGATTTCAATAGGACTTGAAAGGAAACTGGACAAAGTAGTTCAAAGTATGGAATTAAATTCTAAATAAATACATCACCCCGTAGAATGCAATCATATTTTTACTATATCAATGCAACACAGGTTTGTAAAGCCACGAGAGATAGGCTGTGCCCAAATTATCTTGATACAAGTCAGGTTCACATTTGCACAAACATGCAAAGCTGTTAATCTTTGGAACGTGTTCTGTTTTATTTGAATTCTGATGATATCATATGGCAAAGGTCGAAATGAAGTTCTTTGAATCAATTGATTGGATCTTCTTGTTGAAAGGAATTCATTTTGGTTGAAATATTGTCCAACGGACATTCTATGTTACTTTCTGTTTTTACTTGATTCATTTTTTTTTAAACTATTGTCCAAAACTGTCATCATAAGTTTCTCCAGTTTAATGTTGGTCTGGCTGGTTATTTTGCGTATAGGCTGTTCGATGATGCTAGAGGGCTGAAAATTTAAATGTTTAATCTTTATTATGTACACAAAAATTGATTTTATTTTTGTTTTTCACCACTCCCCCTCAAAATGGGATTTAAGGAACTATTCAAAATATAAGCAGATGCCTAATTGGTTTTTTACTTTGTGTCCAGGCTCCACGTTTGATATTTGAAAATTCGAACTATTTTTAGTGATCAACACTCAACGAAAGGCGAGAGAAATAACTTTCACTCGATCACCTCTCTTTCCAAATTCTTAATTGATCATCCTTTATACAACGTGCTGCCAAATTAAGTTTGTCGCAAGACGGTTTCTATTGAGTGACTAGCTAGACTAGTTTCATATATTCTTCTGGGGAGAAGAGATAGAAATTCGCCTTGTCATTTTCCTAACCTTGACGTCCAAGACCCAGGCATTGTGTTACAATCGCTTGTAATTAAGATTATGGAGATCTTAAAAAAGAGAGATTGAAAGATAGGAACTCCTAAACGAGCAGTGTTTGACTGCTCACTGGATTTGGATAGTTTGAAATATTTTGAAAAGGGAACCTCGTTATTTGATTGGCTAACTGGGAAAGGTTTGAACCAGTGCAGAAGGCAGTTGAGAATTGACTCGTCTCTTAGCTAAGCTACTGGAATGAAAAGTGTGTGTGTGTGTGGGGGGGAGACAGAACAACGATTGAGTTTGAAAGAGCCCATTCAATAGTTTTAGGGTTTAGATCATGGTAGCATCAGTCGTTATAGATTGGGGATATTTCTGCCCGACAAGGGGGATTTTGACCGCAAGGGGTAGTTTACGCATAGGGCATTTGTGCCAAGTGAATACAGATTATCCCACGATGAACATGTTGAGTGAGCAGTTAAAATTCCCAGAATTTTCTGGGAGCACCTCGTACATACACAGAGACACTGTGGCACTTATTATGACAACCTGGAATCTGATAGGATTATCCCTGGCTCATAATTCGGTTACCGCTCATTTGTCATCTATTTTATAACAACAGAAACCTGCATTTTGACCGAGGTGAAGTGCCGACCGCGCCAACCTTTGACCAAATCTCGACAGCGAAAGGATTGTCTGTTCGCCGCTGATCATTGGATGAGTTGACTATTGTTAACGTTTATGTGTGTGTGCATGCGTTTGTGTGGTTGAGTGAGTGTTTTGATTGGTCAGAATCTCATGGCTGTAAGAGGTCGGAGATAAAGAGATAGCAATCCTTCCGTGTCATTTTCCCTAACGTTTGCGTCCCAGGCTTAGACATTGAGTCTCCATTTCTAGTGATAAGAGTCAGGGAGGGAATATCTGTAGATGAGAGGTCGTAACAAGTGATCAATGAGCTGCCATTAAAGCTTCAATAGTTTGAAATGATTTCAATGCGGTACACTGTGATTTGATAGGTTAGCGAACAAAGCAGGTTTTGCAGTTTTCAATGAAACGTTTTGGCCTGTGAGTAAAGTCAGATGAGATTTAACCAGTGGCAAAGGTAGTTCGCCCTTCGTTACACAAGTGGGAGCGAATAAAAAAGCTTGAGAGAAGGGAAGACAGACTTAAAAAGGATCCATGCAGCGTTGGGGGGGGGGTTGAATATGATGATAGCAATTATAATCATCAGGGATGCAGTTATTTACGCAGAATAAAATCACGCATTTCACGAGGCTAGTAGAATACAGAATGGTGAGACGAACGAGACAAATTCAGCAAGTATTGGCTCTGCGACGCCCACGATAGAGAGGTGTGACGAATCCTGGGGAAGGTATATATACAACGATGGACGTTAAGAGACTGATGATGATAAAAATTACGTATATCACGGGATGTTAACCCTCACCTTGGATTCTTTGATCAATCTCCTCAAAAATTTATACAAAAGTTTTTAATGAATAAATCCCTTTCGCTTTTCAATATCTTTTCTTGTTTCCACCCACAAAAATCTACCTGGAAAAAAATCGAAGGGGGCGTCTTGGAATCCGATGCCGGGAATCAAAACATTTTTCCAAGCAAAAACGAAGGCATGAATCTAATTATTTGTTATTTCTTGGCACCGTTCACTTTGCAAGAAGGCTATTTCTTTTAATCATTTTAAAAAAAGAATTCCTCTTTCACATCATGAACATCAATTCCGATTCTGTCAGATGGTCTACTGAGGCCTATTTTTGTATTTGATACTTTGTGAACACACGTTGAGTTTTCATAGCTCGACGAGAAGACTTTTTTGTTTTGCTTATTTGGTTATTATTTATGGCTACATATAAACTGGATGTCTGAAAGATTTTGCACTCTTAGGAAAGTAAGAACAACACAGGGAAAATCAAACTCAATGAACAAAAACGTTTTTAAAGAGAGCAATATTTCAAGAAATAGATAATGACATTTATTACATTGTTGTCTAGTGTTCACTCTACTTATTTGTGGCATACTTTCTGTTGCAAAAGAAAAAAAAATGTCGAAATAATGTCAAAAGTCACTCTCTGTCTTCCAATATATATGTGTGTGTGAAGAGAGAAAGAGAGACACAGACAGACAAGCAGTTTCTGTTCGAATATAAATCATCCAATAGTTATTCAAATATAATCGTGAATTTCTTTTTCGTGGAGAATGAATATCATGTCTGTAAATAGAGTAAGTCATCCATGCACTTATACTATTGAAGAGGTTACGGGGATATTCCACGTGGGAAAGCTTCTGATGAAACCCTTATCAAAGCAAGATGTATCAAATTTTTATCTTAGAATTAAAAAAAAAAAAATTTTAGTAATGTAATTGCTGTTTTTCTCAATCTTTTTCTTCCACGCAGTCAATAACCACAACTATACTGTCGGATTTGCTCCCCACAACACACGTGCGCATGATAAACTGAAAACCTTTTTTCTTTTTCCTCTGGAAATATGTTTCACACATGAGATAATGATTAAGAATGAATACACCAGACCTATTTCTTTTTGTATTTTTGATTTATCATGTTATTTTTCTATGATATATCAAGTTTTTTCCATAGTTTATACATTTTGCATATAATATAATGCTATAATAAATAATCGAGATAACAAAAGAAATTGTGAGAAACGGGAATACCGTAAATCATGATCAATATATAGATCTTGAAGTAAAAAAACTAGTATGGAGGTTGTGCTAATCAACCAAGCTTTGGAGTGCAGAGGTAAAATCCCCGTAATGTTTCTTTAAAATACCTGGAACAAGTCCATGGTAACTCAGTTGATTATCAAATTAATTACTGTAAAATGTCGGCCCGGCTCAAAATTTCGATTATAAAAACATAATTTTACACACCAAAACATAAAAGCTGATATAAATATATATAATGATATAATGCATATATGTATATATTGTGTCATCCACAGAGAGCTGTTTCGATGTATCACATCTCTTCAGTGTGGCTATAAAATTTCCATTATCCCATCAAACAGGATTGAAACCTTCGCTTCAGACCCGGAGGCCGATATCCTGCATCTAAGCTACGGAACTGCACGGTCAATGAGGCTGAATTTAAGCGATATATTTATTTACACATAATTCCCCATCCACCAGAGTGCTCCATTCCTATGGAAAAGCATTGCATACAAATGATATAGCATATATATATATATAATGTATGTATATATATATATATATATACATATATATATATATATATATATATATATATATATATACATGCATTATATATATATATATATGCTATATCATTTGTATGCAATGCTCTTCCATATATATATATATATATATATATACATACATTATATATATATATATGCTATATCATTTGTATGCAATGCTCTTCCATATATATATATATATATATATATATATATATATATACATATATATATATATATATATATATATATATATATATATATATATATATATATATATATATATATATATATAACGTTTTTGTTTATATATATGATTATAAATTGCGTCGTATTACATTGAAAATCTTATTTGAAATGATTTCCCGTTATTATTATATAAATGTTTCATTTGTCCTTGACAAGGTAAATAGAATAAACAGGGTGCTGCAGGAATCGAACCGGCAACCGATATGGTATTATATATTGAAAATTCCAGATCACTTACAGCAGTAACATAATTAAAAAGACTTATCAACTGTCTTGGTTGCAATTTTTTTCCTACAACCCTGTAGCTACCTATTCAAATCAGATCTTAATAAATAACTTGTGCATAGATTTACCCTCAAATTGATCATTTTTTTTTTTTGTTGTTCTGGAGCCCACAAAAATTCATAGCAATCTATTTAGAGCTCCTGGAGATATTATTTGGATAGACGAGAACTTTTGGAGATATTGTGTCGTATTAACATATACCCACGATTGATGGGAGTTAATTATGCATGAATCTACCCTGAAGGTAATCCCGCCTATTTTAGCCTATCATGTACCGTTCCACAAAGTTTCATAGAAATAAATTGAGAACTTTTGGAGGTACTATACGGACAGACATTAGCCAGAACATAGAGGCGGAAACATACGACCAGAGTACATAGACTTCTTCAAACTTGTTGGCAGAGGTAGTAATGATTGATTTCAGGAATGGGTCTTCCATCTATTTCCTATACAATTGTATTCAATGTGGTTTGTTATTTCAAATGTAGGCCCTATCTATATTCCTTGGCCCTCCTTGGGTACGTGTTGTGCCCAGTGTTCACCAGTTGGTCTGTAGACATTGCTTCTAGCCTTTTTTCCTTTCTCCTCTTCCACCTTCTCAACTAAAACAAAGAAGTCCGACAAAAAGAAGCAAGTTTTATGGTTTTCCATTAGCAATGTTATTGTGAGAAGAGGCAAGTAACTGCACTTTATCATCATGGAACCTGCATTTTCTATTGACCACTGTGATGAAAAAAGCACCAGAGTGTTCATAGTGGCATTACCGAAATTCTGTATTGCCTGTAGCTGTTGTTAACTGACACTCTCCCGAGGGTTTACTCAGGCGGCATTGAAACCCAATTGAGTGAACTTGTGTACTGCATGACCGTCGTATTCATAATGACTGAGCTTGCTTATTTTTTCCGTGTAGGAATATTTGGCAAAACATTTTATCAGCCAGATATGTCAGCCCGATTAGTGCGGATTTGGACCACTCTAACTTCTGGCTTTCACTGTTAAGAAGGGGGAATTTCAGACTTCGGACAAGATTAAGGAGAAATCAACAAGAGAGCTTATAGTGATCAATTTAAAGAGTTAAGCAAACTTTTTTGAAGAGTATAAGGGACTCTGAGGTAGGTGTGTGAAGTCACAAGGGAACTACTTTGAAGGGGACTAAAGCAGTATTTCCGTAAGTAGGCTAATTTTTGTTAATATGTTATGGCTTGACACTCTGGACATACTTTGTATACACAGAGAAGGAATTGGATTGGTGATAATGATATAAACTGGGCAAGGACACGGAAAACTGACAAAGACAAAATAAAATAGGCGAAGAGTATCTGGTTTACAGAGCCATAATACAGAGATGATATTTTCAAAACTATGAAAGTGCAATAAACGACATGTAAGACGCACCAATCATCGTTGGAGAATTGATATTGACACCACGAAAACTGTAGGAGGAGAATCAGTACCAAAAAATGAGTAGAATAAGAATAAAGAATAAATGAAAATACATAGACGAACAATAGTGTGCTCGTAGCGCATGTGTAATCATATTAATTAGATAGAAACAGAAACGAAAGGTGACGCCTAAGGAAATGGAAAAAGGACAAATAAAGTAATTTAAAAAATCCTCCGAAGGTATTTAACAACCAATCATTTTATCTACCACGAAACGCAGCGCTACCGGGTAACATTCGAGGATAATTTGATTACATAACATGAAAATGGCCATGTTGCTTATTTTAGAATAAAGTTTTTCACCGGAAAATGCATATTTGCAATTATGGGCTGTTTCTCCTGCTTTTCTTCTTGAAAATTTTCAAAATTTAAATGAGCTTGCCTCAGGCTTTTTGTAAAATATTTGTAGAACATTTTCCATTATCACATACACACACGTATATATATATATATATATATATATATATATATAGAGAGAGAGAGAGAGAGAGAGATAGAGAGAGAGAGAGAAAGAGGGCTGTCGAAAGAAGAAAACTTTTTATAGCAATAACTTTTATTTTGAGATTTGAAATATTCAAGGATATTTTGATATTCAAAAAACATCTAACCGACTAGCAATTTTTAAATTCTGAAGATTTTGACTTTCAATTAATGTCCCCTTTGAATGCTCCCTTAAAAAGCTCATGCATTTATCCCGGTGCCCCTTCTTTCCTTTCAGCCAGCAAAGTCTTTTTTCAAGATTTCCATCAGCTGTCAAGTCCCGTTCCTTTTAATCTCTTGTAATGTCTTTGGGGACAGTCAGAAATTGCAATGAGCCAAATGTGTGTGAGTGAGTGAGTGAGTCTTTTTGTGAGGGCGGGGTTATAAACCTTGACGATGTGAAGTGATGGTAAAAACTGGCATATGAATTTGACAATTGACATTGTGAAAGCGATGGTCCGACTTTAGACAAGCTTGCTTACTCAGTAGCATCTCACAGGTTACCCTACAGCCGACTGCCTGTTCACGCATGTGCATCAAGGTCTCCTCTGGTTTGGTGGCAAAATACAATCTGTTCTCGAGAAATTCAAAATAACACAAATCTTCTATCAATTGTTTATGCCTCTGATACAAAATTCAGAATTTATGCGGTCAATGGAATAGTTGTTAAAATATTTCTTACACGAAGTTTTATCGAGATTTTCTTCGAAGGAATTGACAATAATAATATTAGTGCCACATGACTCGTCTCAGATACCGGAAGCATAAGTTAACTCACTTCTGGTACCCCGTTAAGACATGCTGTGACATTTGGGAATCGATCTTTTTGTTCATGGACGTTTGGGGACTTTTTCGATTCTTTGTCACGAACCAATCCGTGAAAAGAATGAGATAAGAATCTGGGGCGAAATACTCCTCTTTCAATTGGTTTTGGACTAACAAGTCAGGCATTCATAGCGGAACAATAGCATGAAAGAACAAAAATCCTGGTGTTCTCAAAAAAGTATTCAAGCTTCACACACAGAAAGTTCCCTCCATTGACAACTATTGGGCTGCTTGCAGTGTGGGCTTCAGTCAGAAACCAATTCTACAACATTCATTCATTCTTTTCTTGTCACAGGCCAATCAGAGGGTCCAGGGGAGCAAAAATGTTGGGAGCCTTTCTACAAGATACTTTCGAGACAGACCCTCGTACACACAGGGAAAGGAAAACAGATGTGTGATTATGATACTAACCCTGGAAAGAAGAAACCATGAAAGATGACTGAAAATTAAGAAGGATGACATAAGAGAGGCGAAGAATGTTTTGGTTTACAGAGTCTGAAAATAGGGATAATTAAACAGAGAACTAAGGATAAGTGGGGTGACTCCTAGAGGAATAGAATATAGAGATAACTAAAGCCTACTTTTCCTGGAGGAAGGGAAATGTAATTGTGCCATCTTCCACAATCTCTCAACAAAATCAGAGAGAGAGAGGCGGGAAGGGAGTGATGATTTGAGGAATGAAGGAGGGGGCAAGAAGCATAGGAATTTCTCGAATATATTCAGCTAGGACACGAAATGAGTACATGGTAGGAGTTTCTAAAAATGATCCCATCTTCACCTCCCACACACGCATACACACACACGCGCACATGCTCTCACAAATACTCGTAAACATAAACACACTGACACTCACACAAACATACACAGAGACGATACACGGATACACGCACACGCACAGACATACATGCACATAAGGACACATGCACATACACATACGCGTGCACATACGCGTGCACATACGCGTGCAAATATACATATACAAGAGAGACAGACAGACACACATACACACACACACATACAGAAAGTTTACAAGTACTCTTATTACAAACTATTTGACCGTCGGCAGTGAGGGTTCCTGTCAAAATCGAATTCTATAACATGAATATCCACTTAGCGGATGTGAAAGATCTCAACGATGACTACTTATGTTCATTTCACACTTATATCCTTGGGAAAGGCATGAACCAATATCCCTCTAAGTTATGGTAAAATAGCAGGAATGACAATCGTGTGATCTGTGAGCATCAACCCTAGTTTCGTTGTCCCATAGGCATTAACTTTAGTTGATCTTGCAACCCCTTTAATCCGGCAACTTCTTTAATCCAATAAATAGAACCAAGAAAAAATGATCCTTAGGATAAGAGTGAACCGCTACCGACTTTGAAAAGCCGTGGAGCTTCTTTATAAAAATACTATACAATGGAATATACCTAACGAGCTCAGTGCGTCAATTTTCGATTCAATGTAAAGTAATTTTACAAATGTCAATCCACAGAGGAAATTCTATTTATGTACAATAGAATTTGATACATGGTAGAAAAGGAAACCCAATACTTCAGGAATATAAACTTAGAGAATTTATGATATTTGGTCAACAAGTTGAGAGAAGCGATAAAATATCTGATCTTTCATCAATAGATTATATGTTAACCCATATTCGAAATTCCTGAAGGAAAAAAAAAACATTCAAATCCTTAGGTAAAGTATATAAGGTTAAGATGAAATAAACTTATTTCATACTTTGTCAAAAAATGCTTAGTGTTGTGTAGGATAGCAAAACATACCACACAATACCCTGTTTCACACTTAATCAGTAACATTTATATCGTTGGGATTTGCGTTGAATCTCAGATCCCTTTCAGCTCCAGAAAGGAGTAAGACAAGGTGATACCAACTTACCCAAACCCTTAACAGCCTGCCTCGAGATGATCTTCAGAAGACTATTCGGACAGAATAAAGGAATCAAAATACACGGCGAGTATCTGAACGACCTCAGATTAGTAGACGTCATTGCCCTTTTCGCAGAGAACCTACACGACCTCCAACTAATGATAGATGGACTAAACGAAGAGAGCAAGAAAGTCAGCCTACACATGAACTTCAGCAAGATGAAGATCATGTGCAACAACCATTTCGGAGATAAAAACACTGAGATTAGAGTCGAAGATACAGAACTGGAGAAAAGTCGATCACTACATCTACCTAGGACAACAAATCTCCATGAGACCCTCAAAAGAAGAAGAAATCAAGCGAAGAATCACACTAGGATGTCAAGCTTTTGACAGAGCAAGCTCAACCTTCAAAAACAAGACGATCCCATTATTCGTAAAAAAGAAGGATATACAACGAATTCATCCTCCCAATAGTCACTTATGGAGCTGAAACATGGAACCTAACCAAGAGACAGAATCGCTATTTGAAAACCACGCAACGTGCACTAAAAAGGATTATGCTCAACCTCACATGGAAAGACCACCAGACAGCAGAGTACATCCGGGAAAAGACAAGAGTCAGGGACATCATAAAATCCATTAAAAAACTCAATTAGCATTTTTTTTTTAAGGTTGAGCATGCTCTGCTAAAGGCTTGCTATCCTAGTGTGATTTTTTGCTTGATCTCTTCTTCTTTTGAGGGTCTCATGGAGATTTGTTGTTTCGGTTTCTTCAATTTTTTCTCTCATTGTTGTTGGTGGCTTGAGATTTCTGCCTTTTTCTACGAGATTTCTAGTTTCATCTGTGATTTTACTCATGGCTTGTGTGCTCATTGGTTTGAATATAGTGACGACTTCTATCATAGATGCTGTCATTTTGTTGTTTAGTTCGTTGATGTTGGCACTGTTTTGTTCAGGAAGAATTCTAAATCTTTTCTCAGTTCAAATTTAAAGGATAGAGCATGCTCTTTTGGTATGATTAGTGGTTGCAGTTTGGTGTAGAGCATTTTTTTTACATTCTTTGTCGTCAAACATGTGTCATCCACAATTAACTGTTTTGTTGTACTACAACTTTTCAGTGTGGCTATAGACTCGATATGCCTTTCAATACTGCTAGGTAGGGTAAAAAATTTCGCTCTGGACCCAAAGAAAAATGCTCTAACCCTGCCTTACGCAGAACTGGACGGTCAGTAGGATCGAATTTATATGTATTTACTCAAGTATAATTTTCCATCTATCAAAATGCACCATGTCAGAGTTGGAAGAACATTGCACAGTTGCTTATAGCAGATGGTTGCCCTACTTAAGAGCCCAACCCTAAATGAGGGAGTGTTGATAATAATAATAATAATAATAATAATAATAATAATAATAATAATAATAATAATAATAATAATAATACGTAGTGAGGCAGACTCAGGAGTAAAGGTGTATGGAAACTCAGATCATTGATTACTTAATCCATAAATGAATTAATTGGTCAGCTAAAAATGCTTTGGGAAGTATTCCCATCCTTGGTAGCGTGTGCTATGTGTATGTATGTGTGTACCATTCAGTGGTTAAAAGTTTTCTGAGGAAAATGAATTTACCATCAGATGATTTGCTCTGGAAGCAAAAATGGAATCCAATCTTTTAGGGTCATCCTGGTGTATGGGACTTGGTTTTGTCAGTGACAGAGTCTGTGCTTGTCTGAGGCAAGATGTAATAGTAGCAGCTGTAGTGAGTCTTGGAGAGGCCATAGGGTGTTAGTGTTGAAGGGTAGTCGTTTAGTATTGGATTGTGTGGGTAGGTTAGGGATAGTATTCATAGTGGGGTGATGAGGTCAAGGAACTTCATGTGTATCATACTTGATGTCATTGAAAGTTTGTTGGCTCTGATTTGTACAAGTGGGATACCATACAAAGGTTTTAGTAGGTGTAAGTTTGAGTGACTGTGAAGTTCCCAATATTAGATATATCTATGGATATAAAGTTGTTGTTGGTGGGAGGATTATGATTTTGTAATATGTATGTTTGAGGTTGTTAAGTTTGGCGTTGAATCCATCAGGGGAGAGAGTTTTAAGTTTGTTGTTCCTCATATCTTCATGTCTTTCTGGAATTTTAATTATGTTAATTTGTGTATTTTTTCTATTTTTTCATGATTGTGAATTTAGCATCTGTGGCAGAATTGTGTCCGGGGGTGTTGAAGTGTATTTCCACGGGGAGTAGACTGGAATGGTTTTGTGATTTAATTCTGTGTCAATAGTTATCAAGTCTAATGTTAAATTGCTATTCGGACTTGCCTATGTATTGTAAATTGAATCTATTACATTGTAGGAGGTATATGATATTTTTGCTATGACAGTTAATGCTATGGTATGTGTAAGAACTCTCGTTAGTGGTAGAGCCAGTGAAGATGTTAGTGTATTTTGGGTGGGTGTAACGTAGAATATTTCTTTATCGCACAGTTGACAGAATTTAGTGGTTTTAGGGATGCTGTTATGTGAGATTTTATTGATTATTATATTGTTGCTTCTAATCATGTCTTTGATGTTTTGGGGTCAGTAATAGGCGATGACACATAGTTGTACGAATATCTCTTTGAGATGTGTTTTAATTGTGATTATATTCCATCTCTCATTGATAATAAGTGCTAAGGGTAGGGGTGTATTGTTGAAGGAGGTTATAAGTGGAATGCAGCCAGGTTTATTATTGTTAGATAGCGTGAGAGTTTCTTCTATGGATATTGAAGTTGCCTTTTTATTTTGTTATTTTTATCATCTACTGAATATCCCCGTTTAGTGAACTGTTGTACTAGGTTATGGTTGTGTCTGTTGAGTTCACTATTCGTTGTGCAAATTCTTATAATTCTAATTGCTTGTGAAAAAGGTGATTTTTTTTCAGGTATTTAGGGTGGACTGATTTAGAGTGGCTGGGATTGTGAGTGTGTGTGGGTTTAGAATAGAGGGTTGTTGGCAGTTTTTGTAATCTTTTACTATCTACATATAAGCAAGTGTGTAGGAAAGCTATGGAATCAGTAGATGTCACATAGTCAAATTTGATCGAATTGTGTGTAATGTTTACTTGTGCAAAAATATTCTCTAATTTGGCTTCATCTCCAGTGAGCATAAAAAATATCTATGTATCAAACATAGATGATGAAATCTTTGTCTGTATCCGGGTATGCGTTGTTAGCATAGGAGGGGGCTGCTACTATGCCCATGGCGCAGCCTTTCATCTGGAGGAAGTGTCTATTATTGAATTGAAGATATCGAGTATTAAAATGTGTTGCATGAGGGTGGTAACTGTTCCAGTTCTAGATCCTTTAGGGGCTCCTTTGAGGGCTAGAATGCCTTTGTCGAGTATAGAGATTTGACGTTCATATTGACTAGAAGTGCTTTGTCTAAGACTGTCTTGTTGTACTTGATTTTGTTTAAAAGGTACACACACACTCACACATACATACACACACACACACACACACACACATATATATATATATATTCATACATACACACATATAAATGAAAGAAAATGATTGAGAAGGAAGATTAAATGTGAAAACTATATTATTGAATTTAGATATCTATCATTCGATAGATAATTGAATTCTGTTATCTATGGCTGGTAGGATTCCAAGAAATTTCCCCGATCGCTTTTAGTATCCTCAAGTAATTGAAATAATGCCACCAAAATAAATAAAATTGCATAAATTACTTATATATATCCAAATCGAAAAATCAACCAAAACCTGATTATTCATCCTCAACAATAGAAGTTGGTAAGCGAAGAAGAAAATCAAGTTTCAAGTTATTATTGACCTTTTAGTTCAGAATTGCTAGTTTTAATAGATACGTTAATTAGGATTCTGTCGAGATTTCTTCTGTGGTTGAAGGAAAGCACTTTAGCCTCAACCTAAAAAAATGTATTTGATCATAGAATTTTGGACAGACACTAATTTGATTAACAGATACTTAAATTCTTCATATATATTTTTGAATACATAACATCTTATCTGCAGTTGTTAGCACATTCGTAAATATATGCGTACATGCACATACCATGCAGCACTAAACTTTAAACACTTTGAAACACTGCCGTCCAAAAATGTGTGCACCCCAACAAAAAGGAAATTGCCTGTCTTTTTCACTGAGGAAGGGTAAACACAACTTGAACATTATTTTTAATGTAGCCTTTTAACGTTCTTCGTTAGAGATATACTTTTCTCAAGATTCACCAGATCTTTCAATCGTGGGCTTTAAAGCATCAAAATATCCCGATATTGTCCAAATTTTTGCACCATCATATTTTTGCTGAGCACGATTTTGCATGTGATCTTGGGGGATCCACGTTGTGAGTCGTGTCGTCCTGCAGTTGTCTGAAATCCTTGCAACATGTCCAGCCTATTGCCATTTGAGTTTTTTTTAACGTATTTTATGATATCTGTGACTCCTTTTTTTCTAATACACAGTGCTGTCTAAAAATCTCTCCATGTGATGTTAAGCATGATTTTTTTTGTGCACAGTAGGCAATTATTCCAATTATGTTGGCATCCGATACATTTGTATATTTGTAAAATATTTAATACACAATCGATATAACTGTACCGAATTTAGTTTTGGTATCACTGTTAATTAATGTCCATCTCTCTTTTCTTCTTAGTGACGAATTGGTAAACTTGTTTGTTACTATTACTATTAGATTAAATCCAATGTTAAGCAATTAGATTGTTCAGTAAGTACGAACTGATTAAAAGAATTGGCTGAATTTGATCTATCAATAAGTTCAGTAATTTCTGTCGACTATTCTGTTAATATATTTGGTGTTGTTTCAAACAAAGCAGCCAACATTGAAATTTTATATAGACTTTGTTTCTCTGCATTTACATCTATTACTCTAAAATAAAGAATTGTTGAAATACAGGTGTACCCAGCTATTGGAAGTTCACTTTATGCCACTTTCTTGTTTTTATGAAGAAGAGGCTAAAAGCGGATATAGCGTTAAGCGTTTGTTTTACAGCTAGTCGGGAGGCAGCGTGTACACTCTTCCCCACTGTTTTAAATACTAGTTTTTTATACCTTCCACAGTTCCAACCTCCAACTACTCAGTCTAACATGTGATCATCACTACCATTTTTTCATGCAACAATTACTACTTTTCCAACATAATCTTCTCCGTTGTCAGTGCACTTAATTTAGAAGTGATTATTTCCCACATACATTAAACATTATAAAGTGAAACTTTTGGATCAAAATTCAGCCATTAACTACGTGTCAGGCTACAGACATATTGATCCACCTTCGTAAATATTAACCTGGCTATTGGCTAATAGTGAACAACTATTATCATCCATTATGAACAATCGGCTGTGTCTCATATCTTAAATCAGAATATATATTGCTTGTTGTTTCAATAACAACCTTCCTGTCTATACGTTCTCAAACCATCCTTGTGTTGTCTGAAGTTCAGCGATTAAATATCTTTATTATTCCAAAAAGAGAACCAACGACAAAGAATCAAAATCATTGGATATATTTATAAATAATTTCGTGTCTGTTCATCATCATATGTTTCGAAAAAGCTTATTTTGTTCATCGTCATCATTATTTTTACATCGGTAATCGCAATGAACGTAAGTAAAAAGTATCGTTTTAGCAGGTGGGCCTCTTACACTGTCATGTTGCTGTTGTTTAATTCTGTTAGGGATTGAGGTATTGTGTTTGTGTGTTCGTTGAAGGGGTCTTTAGGGAGTTCTTTGTAAAATTCAGTGTTGCTTAATTGTGAGTTTCCTTTATGAGGTATTCATCTAAACCCCAGATAACATATTTTACCCACAAGGCATAGCTCCTGATAGTGGACTCTAGTTCCACTTGGGAACTTTAAACACATACTCACATAGCACACACCACCGAAGATGGGAAGAATACCGAAACATGTCTGGACCATTTATATCTAGGGATTGATAAACCTTACCTCTAAACACTTTACTCCCGAGTCTATCTCACTCTTTACTGTTCACACACACAATATATATATATATATATATATATATATATATATATATATATATATATATATATATATCAATCAGTTAGTTCCACAAAATATCCTGTCGTCCTGTGTTTAAGACCATGTAAACGGTTAGTGCATCTTAAAAACTGCAGCACTGATTGGAACCACGTTAAACAAAGTTAAAATCTTATGAGAAATAATCTAACGAATCCTAAACTTCAAATTCGAAAATAATTGAAAAGGTTTTCTGAGATATAATAGCAAAGGATAATGTAAAAAATTCCTTGGTTTTAAGTTAATTGAAGGAAAAAAGTTTTTTGTATCTTTTAATAAAGTTAAGGGAAAGTAGTTTGGTCATTTCTTTTTAATAACGAACATTATTTGTTAGAAGGGACGTGACTGCCAACAACATAACCAGTGAATGTTACCAAAGAGCCAGGAAAGAGTACAATAACAGACACGATAAGGTAGCAACAGTAATACAGTTGGAATCACTACGACTACTACTGAGAAAAGGACTGGAGACCTGATGAGATTTACAGTCACTCACTCACCAGTGGTGACTATCAGGCAGCTGATGTGAAAATGCAAATAATAATGTTAATAATAATTATGATATGATATGATATTATTATTATTATCTTTATTATCATTATTATTATGATGATGATGATGATGATGATGATGATAATAATAATAATAATAATAATAATGATAATAATAATAATAATAAAATTCTTCACCCCAGAACTTATGACAAGGTTGTGTAAAGGTTATCAGTTTTATCATAAGTAAAGGTCGGTGAATTTCAAGAGTTTTTGGCAAATAAATAAAGCTTTGGGAATTATTGTTTTTTTTTAATAAATGTGTTTCGAAAATGTCCCCTGATCAGCACAGGTCGAACAAGAACTGTTGCGAGTCCAATAACAAATTAGAATTTCAATTGCGTTGAAGCCGAACGCTATCTGTCTTTAGGGGAATCGATGTCTTTTCCTCAATCAACAATGGTGGAAGCTTTGGAAAAGCAGACAGCAATTTTCTAAATGTCATTGTTCAACAAATAAAATAATGAAAAACATCTCATGTCCACCACCCTTTTAAACAATATTGACCGAAATTCCCGATATTTTCAAAAACCTCGAAGTATTCTAATCTATTTGTGAACTAAGTTTATTCTTACGTTCATCTTGTGGTCAAGTTACCTTGTTGTACAAATGTGCTGCCCGTCAGCTGCTATTGTCCCCGTTAGATTTGAAAATGTTAAATGCCAAAATCGATCTGACCTTGAATTGAGATCAAGAGATCAACGGGGGTCATCGCTTCCCATCTTATGCTTATCAAGGGACTGTGTTACCCTATTTAACAATTTGAATACGCGCAGATTTGAAAATGCCAAAATTGAATGGACTCCAAATTGACTTTTAGTGGTCCCCACAGATCATCACCACTTATCCTATGTTCATCCTTGATCCCTGCATGTGCAGTGTGACCCTGGTCCCTTCATATGCAGTGCGTCTTTGCTGCAGGCACTCAAACTATAACAGGGTAGATTTCAGTACGATTGAGGAGCTACCATTAAGAATCCTTGTTCATTTTATGAATAAAAGATATGTCATTGGAATATGTTGGGCATGAAAAAATTTTGTACCCCAAAACGAACCCCATTTCAGGTTCTGCCAGACTATATAGTATTAAAAAGAATTTACTGGAACTAAAATATATGACAAGATTAATTAGATATTGAGAAAAATATCTTGATGCCTCTTTCTGTTTATTTATGTCTACCTTCATATCAACGTTACTTTTAAGTCTTAAAATAAAACTATTTATGAAATTTATTTTTTGAAACTTCATTCCCATATCAGTGACTTACAATTGTACCAAATGTTTCAAGTCTTTTAATCTTAATGTTGTGATAAGCAACTAGAGTTACCTCCCGTTGTCCAATAAAAATACTGAGGCTATGTCTCTTTCAGAGCTCTTCTGTGAATGCGAGATGGTAGATTTCGGTTCGTTTGGTCCTTAGTTAGTTTAAAGCTGAATTCTCTTGTCTTATGTTTATTACAAAGATGAAATGGTAGTATAAAATTAAGTAATAACACACAATACTTCATCAGAAAAGTAAATATGAATATCTAGAATAGAATAAAAAATATTTGAATATAAAAATGACGCTGAACTATAAAGTGAAAATCAGTTGACGCTAACCTTTTCGTGTTTAAACTGCAAGATTTCCGTTTAATTAATGTATTTTGAATTTTTTTATCGTAAATTAAAAAATTCACAGAAGTATTTGTTTGTGAAATTTTTTATTTTATAATTTCATTTCTTTTTTTATCTTTTTCGTAATTTGTATATCTCAATAAATCGTACGTCTCTTCGAATTGTTATCGGAAAATTGCTATTGGTGCAGTGTTGTTGAATCGTTGTTGGTGGATCTGTCAGGTACCAAAATGAGTTGGTCAACTTGAAGGTGGATCCATGGAATGTTTTTGATTGAGAGATATTGAGAGGCATCATGTATACGCTCATGGCTGTCCACACTATATCTCCAGAAGTTCTGGATGAATTACAATGAAATTTTATGGAAGTGTTGACAATAGGCTGCAACGGTGAAAATTTGGAAAATTGCTATCAGGGCAGTGTTGTTTAATCGTTGTCTACACGATATCTCCGAGTGTTCTCAATGAATTACCATGAAATTTTGTGGAAGTGTAGAAAGCAGGCCTCGAAGTGATCCTTTTGGGCGAAGTATTTAGTCTTAGGCCATGCATGATATAGTTATTTGTCCACACCACATATTATCCCCAAAAGTGCATGTCTGTCTACACGATATCTCCGAAAGTTCTTAATGAATTACAATTAAAATTTGTGGAAGGCTGGTCAATGGACTGCAGGAGACATAATTTGGTTTAGGGTTGTATCCATGCATAATTGCCGACTCTGAGAATGGTGTTGGAAGAGGTATGCATGCTTTGAGTGCTTTTTAGTGTAGCCCCCCTATTCTTTTAGTTAAGAATCAAATACGAAACTATTCTTTTAGCTTGATATCGAAAACGTCACTCCCTACGACAACCCCTAAAAAGCCTTTGATCATGTGCATCTAGGGCTTTTATTGGGGTGGTCGTGGGAAGTGATGTTTTCGAAATCAAGCTAAAAGAAGGGTTTTGTATTAAATTCCTAAATAAAAGTATATGGAGCGCTATAGTAACTCCTCTTTGCAGCCCTCCGGACAGCTAGCGGGGGATAGGTTACTGTAGCACCCCTTATACTTTTACTCAGGAATTAGATTCTTTTCGCTAGATATTAAAAACGTCACTTCCGACGTCGACCTCTATAAAAGCCCTGGACGCACATGGTCAAAGGTTCATTGGCACCGGCACTCCTAGCTGGTTACGCTTTTGGCTAACCCGAAACCACGAGGAGACAAAATCTTTGTCTCTAACATTCGTCGTGCAACCCATTCCTCAACCAGAACAAACCGTAACCTGCTACTGTCAATAAACCTCCACATTCAACCAAGTTTATACCAACGAAACTACTTCAGTTTTGAGGTTCTTCAATATGGATAAGGGCTTCGAGAATGTGAAACTCATCTTTCCCGATAATTGTTACATAAAAAGAGAAATAATTCCCTTACACTGGCTACGGAATCAGCTGTCCCTGTCGGGGTTTCTCTGTCTCGGTTACTTCTTCGAGTTTTGCAATTTGTGAAATACATGATAAGGTGATTAGCACCCGATGTGGTATCACTCACCTCACCATATGCAATTTTACCCATAGTTGATTTTGGGACTACAATGTTGTACAATATACGCGTATATAAACCTACATTAATGTCAAGGCACCAAGCAGCCACTGATAATTCCAGTGTGTATATAACTATATTGATGTCAAGACATTGTTCGGCCAGTGAAACTCTCAATGGTTCTTGAACTCAAATCTCACATCATTGAATTGAATTTTGGTTTTTGAGCTCATGAACATTGACTTGAAAGTTGTGAATACAAGAATATTTACCTTCACCAAATAAGACAAGATGGCCCCAAATAAAGAACAAATGAACATATTAAGAAGACCGAAGGGTACTCGGCCTTCGTCAGGTTATTTTCAATAATCAGACATTCAGTTCAAGAGAATATTATAAATATTCATGTTCTTCATTCAGAGTAGAATTCACTTGGTATCTTGTTTGCAATATTCGTCATTTCTTGACGCATTTGATATTCCTTGAGTAATCTCTGATTTTGAGTGTGAATTATAAATTTTCATTTCAATCGAAAAAGAAATTTTTAATCAAAATTTACATTCACAATTACCGGCAAAAATCAATTTTTACATTATAATTAATGATATCTCTCCTACCACAGCCAGCTGACAAGAAGTCCTTGGCAAAACTCCAATGTTTGATGAAAAAGATTGAATCATTTTTTTTATTAGTTATTTTGCACAATAATTGTTGATAATGTTAATACGAATATGTCCGGAAAGTATCCATCTATTTAATACTGACAGAATAAATGGCCCATCAAAGCATAAAGGTAAAGGTTAGGGGTCAGGCGGCAATTGTGCCTTCCCTCATTCGGGCAAAAAGTGTTAAATCTCAGGCAGATCAGTATGATTTGAGAAAATCAATCTTTTTGCACCCGTCCAACGAAAGGGTTACCACACGCCCATGCATGTAAATCCCATCACAGTACACCGATCCAGGGACCTCACACACCCACACATGGCCCTTCCTCTTTTAAAAATCATTTTGCAAAATCTTCTCTCGGGATCACTATCAGCTCCCTTGTTGCAATTTCCTTAATCTTGTTTACGATCTGAAATCTTTTTGGGAAGAGTCAAATCTGTAACATTAGATATAGAATCAGCACATCTTCCAATACGTTCATTCAAAAGTGAAGTTCTTAAAACCACTGTTTTATTGTTCCCCTGATCAATTTTCCTCCGTATTCCAAATTCATGTTTTTTCCCTATTTGAGTTGTATTGAGTACCAATTTAGAAAACACTTTTGCTCACCTAACGGATGACAGATTTCCAAAGTTTAAAAACAAATTATAATGAATGGAGCATCTGAACACTGACATCCAACAGCTGAATAGCCTGATTTGAAATAGTAAATCGTAGAATATGATACACAATCATTTCAATCCATCTTGATAGAGATCAAACCATGGAAAGTCATCATTCAAATACTCAATGTGTTACAATCTAATACACAAGTAGAATAGCCGGATTTACAATTGAAAACGATGCAATATCTATCTTGAGGGCACCACATCATTAATGATCATGAATCTAATACTTCATCTGATACAACCTAAAACGACATTACAATAGCCCGGTCTACTATAGAAAACGATACAATATATTACACACTTACTCAAATTTGCCTTGAGACGACCATATCATGAATGATCGTGATCTAATTCTTCATGTGATACATCCTAATACAACAGAACAATAGCTGGATTTACTATAGAAAACAATTAAATATAATACACACTTACTTAAATCTACCCTGAGGGCACCATATCATGAATGATCGTGAATCTAATTCTTCATGTGATACATCCTAATGCAACAGAACAAAAGCCGGATTTACTATAGAAAACGACACAATAGAATACACACTTACTTAAATCCGTCTTGAGACGACCATATCATGGATGATCGAGAACCCAGTACTCTATGTGATACAACCAAATGCAATGTTTTAAATGCTAAAACAATCAATTGGAATAAGTAAAGACTACGTATCCTTGAATGAATCTGTGAAAAGGCTTTAATTATAATTAGCATCGCTTCGAGTTCAATTTAAACTAATAGCAATCAACTCGAATGTTGCTGAATAAGTTGTATTCTGATGCATTTATGACTGACGCATTTCATTTTATTTATGACGAGCCACAGTTAACACACCTTGTTTCAGGTTTAGCTGTATCTAATTCATATGGCCTGGGGATAAGAACTCGTGTCGATAACACTAAATTTATGTGAAGTAGTCCTTTCCAGCGAACATAGATTAAGGTCCAACATGGGTGTGACTAACACATTTTGTGTCCACCCAAACTATTATATACATCACAAACTAAGTACAAGGTCGGAGAATAATGCTGTGATCTAGGCACTTCTGGTTCTAGATCACTCCACAAATCGTTCTGAAGGCGGCTTTATTTTGTCATACCCGACGGCATCTCCTTCAAAATTTCGGAATATATTATTATTATTGCTTGGCACAGAATGTCTGCACTAACTCCCAATTTACTGATTTTATAAAGATTAACAAAGTGAGACCGAGCCCTGATTCACTATTTCCTGATGATAGAAAAGTAATCTCTTCAAGACATCAGCATTCGAGTGGTGGAACCATACAAATGGCTCATAAATCAAAATCTAGATAAAGACGCCTTGTGAATTGAATTCGAGGTGAAAAGTTACTTACTGTTAACAACACAGAAAAAGGGGTAGGCAAATCGAGTTCGAATCCCAGCTGAGGTAGTTAATGTTCACATTGCAGCAGTTCATATGTTTTCACTGCCGCTATAATCATGAAACAACATATTCAAACAAATGCATGTAACTTTTGGTAAAGATTACCATTATCCAAATATCCTCATTGCAATGGGAAAATGTCACCAAGGACCCAGCACGACACATCAAAAATCGGCTAGGCAATGGCATATTCTGATTTAATATGAACGCAAACTCAGCAAAAGAATCTATGCAAAAAGCGTGGCTAAGATTTTTGAGAATGGTTCTTGAAATATGAAGGATGAAATATTTTGTAGTCTCAATGAAAGTATAGCCTGAATAAAAAGGTAGAAATACATATGATATTTGGCAGCTATTATCTTTCCTGTTTTTAAAATGGTTTCTACTCCATCTGCGGAGTAACAGACTCCAATGACGAACTAAACTATTACATTAACTTTTAAAATGCCCTGATCCACTTGAACCGTTACCATTTTCAGACGGTAACAATTGCCATATTTTTCACAGATCCAACTGTCAGAGGTGCCCAAGAATTCTATTAGAAATTCTGTTCTTCCAGGGTATGCAAGATGCGAGCAATCAATTCGAGAATTTCTCAGAAGTTACGCCATGGGAAGTGAAACAAGCTATCAAACAAACAAAAAAAGGAAGGCCCCTGGACGAGAGAGCATCATTATCGATCTATCCCATAAAGCTAGTGAAGTCATTGCTAGGAGACTAGCCATTCTAATCAACTTATGCCTCAAAGGAAGTGAAATCTCCGAAAACTGGAACCCTGCAACCATAATGCAATCATATAAACAAAAAAAAAATGAAATAACTCAATAACTGAAGACCAATAGGTCCACTCAACTGCATCTACAAACTTTTCACTAAAGTTACCGCTAACTAGCTGGATTTAGAAGAAGCTACTCGACCGTAACCATTCCCATTCGATAAATCAACTAAAAGAGAAAGCAGCAGAATATAGAATGCTACTCACTGGAGCATTTATCCTCAAGGAGGTCTTGACTCACTGAAAATTCCCAATGTCATTGAGGCTGTCACTTTATAAGATGTGGACCTGGCTTCATCTGGATGCATACTCACAACTTTTACAGCTTTAAAAAGACAATGTGATACCAATTCACACAATCTCTTCACAGCCTGCATCGAGATGATCTTACCAAACGTAGGGATAAGGGAATCAGATTAGACGGAAAATACCTTAAGTAACCTGAGATTTGCGGACAACACCATTGTTTTTGCAGAGAACCTTCATGAACTCAAACTTATGCTAAACGAACTGAATAAAGGAAACAAGAAATACGGCCTTCCCATGAACCTCAGCGAAACAAAAGTCATGCATAACAAACACATTGAAGACAAATACTCAACGATCAAAATAAAAAACGCTGAGCTAATGAAAGCAGACCCCTACATCTACCTAGGATAACAAATCTCCATTAAATCCTAAAAAGAAGAAATCAATAGTCAATCTAGGATGGCAAGCTTTCACTAGAGCAAGCTGAACCTTCAAGAACAAATAATCCCATTAGTCCTAAGAAGAAAAGTATACAACTAATGTATCCTCCCGATAATAATCGATAGAGCTGAAATATGGAACCTAACCAAGAGATTGCCCCTCAAACTGATAATCATGCAACGTGCACATGAAAAGAACATGCTCTATTTTACATGGAAAGATCACAAGACAGCATAATATAACAAGGAAAAAAACAGGAGTTCGAGATTTAATAGAAGTGGGCTGGATAAGTTGCAAGAATGCTAGAAAACCACTGAACATCATATCTCACAACGCAGATCCTCAGTGATCACATCCAAAATCCTGGCTGGCAGAACATAAGATGTCGATACGAACTATACAAGTTCAGAAAGTATTGGCTTCTGTTATTGTGAGGTCTAGCAAAAACTGGGGAGGGTCCATGTCCTACGATGGACGCTAAAAGGCTGCTGCTGCTCTTGAGGATGATGATGATGATGATGATGATGATGATGATGATGATGATGATGATGATGATGATGATGATGATGATGATAAAAAGAAGCTCGAATTTTCCAAAAGGAGATGCGAATACTCCCGGAAACAAACTAGGGGACCAATTTAGCATAGAGCTACAATTGAAACTGTACCCCCATCCCACGAAAACCTGTGTTAGGGGATTTTGATTGAAAAAATGTTTTTGGTCGACACAATGAGGGATAGATATTCAAATGTTCAGTCCTCTAGCCCATGGTAATAATTAGTATCATATTTTGGGTCTAGTTCGACCAGAAACAATTTCAAATAAGCCTGGCTCTCCTGCAAACGTTTTCTGTATCTTAACTCTGCTAAAAGAATCCTCGTTCCAAACGTGACAAGATAGATCATTTGTTCCGCTTTCGTCGTCTTCTTCATTTTCCAGGTGAAAAAAAGCCATCGGAGAATAAGTCAATAGTGAAAGAATATTTTTTTAAGTGATGACATTAAGTTTCTGTATAAAGATGCTAATAAATTATGTTCGATCCACAGAGTGGTGAGTGGGAGGGGATTATGATAAAATCGATGATAAGTAATCTAAGTAGAAAGTCAATTCCATTATTGATTCGTGATGAAGTCTGAAATAGATCAAATGGAACACTTCTTTTATATCTGAGGAAATAGCTCATGAAGTTTTATTTATTCAACATTGAGAGGTAAAATGGTTTTGCTCAAAACAGAAGCCATAACGACGAGAAGAAGTGGACAATTAAATCTAAATGAAGCTTCACGACCCTAAGATGTCGTAAGTTTAGAGAGGGAAAGTCATCATATCTTGATGTTTTATTTACCTTGTGAAAATACCATCTATAGTTTTGAAAAGGGTCATTAACATTCAAAGATTTTTTTCGGGGGATATCTTTCCGTTGTTTTCAGCACATAGTTTTGGTTCTTATCAGTGATTACTTAAATAGAAATCAGATCCGTCTTAAATGAAGAATTATTTTATTTTTATGATTTTTTCTGTATAAGTGTGTAGGGATTCATCGGTTGATGGGACAAAAAATTGATTTACCCGGTGACTTCACTATTTCGTCTGAATTCTACAGATTTCCCCGAAATTCACATTATCTTGCCCTAATCTGAGGGGTAAGGCTTTTCTGTTTATGTTTGTCTGGACCAGTCTCATTTTAGATGATCTTAATGCAACTCTCCGACTGAGGTGGGTATGCCCAGAGTACAAAATGATCATCTACATATCCTAGGGAAAGGGCAGGTTTTGGTGGAGTGAGGGGTGACACCCTGAGTTACCACCCTGGAAGACACCAACCCGAGGAACACTAGTGCAGGTAAGACCGATATCTGATATCTAGCGCAACACTATCTTCACGTCACTCTATCACTCTATAATGACCTTTCCTGACATAACATTATTGAAAGCTGAGGGTCATGGTTCAGTTATTTGTTGAGCAATGATGTTTTTTTTGTTTTATTTTTGTTTTTTGATAAAATGTCCGAACTGTGTGATTTCACAGCTCACCATAACGGAACATCATATTTGGCCATTTTTTCACAGAAGCCTAAAATATTTGGCTGAATCGCGTGACTGCTTAGAACTGAGATTAAACATTGCATGCCTGTCGAGAAGACCTGTTCAGCTCTCAAAATTCAACGAACAATTGAAACAAAAGAAGTAGAGATCGGTCAAAACATTGTGATGATAAATAATTAAGATGAGGATACTAATCTGAATGTTTCATTGACAATCAACCATGACATTGTATAATTTCTTAAATAATTGCGTAACTTGATAACAGCCGATGGAATATTTTGGGCAGACGTCTATCGTAAAAATTCAAAGATGTGCGCAACATTCCAAAGAGGTCCTAAATACCTGAACCTATTTTAATATAAAATTGGATTAGTCTAGAAATTGTTCTTCAAAATTCCAAATGTAATATAAATTCCATTTTCTTCGACATAGGACCAAATCTCAGATAAATATGTTGGTCGTAGGACCAAAGGGAACGAATTTTGATTTGTTTGTTGTCGGCTCAAATGTTATATAAATTCTGATTTCTTTGACATAAGACCAAATCTAAGATAAATGAAACAAATTTTGATGTTTGTCATCGGCTCAACTGTAATATGAAATTCGATTTTTTGGTCATGATACAAAATCTAGAATAAATTTTGGTTTGTTGGCCACGATTCTATAGGTAATATGATTTTCGATAAAGTCTTGTAATCTTCCGTCAGATATTAGGGCATAGCCAATTCAACCGAAATCACTTCGTTGATAGATGATAGATGTGCTTGATTTGGATGTAAAATCTAGAATGGAGAAGAAGAGATCGAAAGGGGATGAAGGAAGTCTGGGGAGGAAGACTTATGCCGGAATGAGTTAATATCAATTGGTCACCTTATGCATGTTCCATGTTCAAAGCCACATTATCATACTTCACGTGTATTGGCTTCCATTATATGCGATTCAGTCTGTTAAAGTACATGGCTCAATATATTGTCAATTTCTACTACATATTCATAAATAAAGATGTTATTTTCAGAACTAACAACCGCAGTTTTACGGATTTTACGGATAGCATATGTTCACGGCATAAAAACGTGCATATCATAAGAAATCGTTCCAACTAAGAATGAAAATATATATATATACTTATATATATGTGTGTTTGTGTGTGTGCGTGTGTGTGTTTGTGTATTCTCTTCCAATGCCTTATTCAAATGAGTCACTTCCTTACTGTCGAAATGCGCAGTAATTTTGTCCATATTCCAAACACTGATAACCTTTCCCAAATTGGTTCAAAGGTTGAGTGAAGACGTTTTAGGTTCTTCTGAACGCAGCAATGATCATTTTTGTTTTAAAATTAACCTCTTTTTACGTGTCGAGCTTCGATAGAAAGACGAATGCTCAATTCCTGACCGCTGTTCGTTTTCATGTTCTTGTGAAAACCAAACTTCTTAGGTTCTCAATTTTTCTTAAGGTTTGTTAACATGTTTAGAAGCAAAGAAAATTGATTTCCAGCATATTCTCTCTATATCCGACCTAGCAACTTTGAACTCACATCCCTGCTACCACTTAATGCAGGCCTAGGAGAAAAAGTGATACCAGCGTTTCTTGAAAGATTCACCGTCAACTTGTATAAAGGGCATCTGACTTTCCCTAAAACGATTCAATCTATCATCGCATCTAAGTAATCCGATCGTATGGAAAATCCATGACCTAAAAGCGTTGAGTGAACAGGACACTTGAAGCTTAGCTGACATGTCCATTTGCAAGAATGACGATTTAAGTGCTTGAATAGATGTGCTTAGCTGTAGATCAGGTGGAGGCCGAAGCGTTTTCTACCGGTCATTATCGAAGCATCCATTCTCATAGAGAGTAGTGCAAAAAGCATTATCCATTTTTGAATTGAGTGCACATTGGTTTCTCTCGCTCAACGTACTTTTTGCACAAAGAGAGAGGAGGGATAATCAATTCCCAATCTGCTTACGTTTCTTTCCAAAGGAATTTCTATTCAATCCTCCGATTTCATCATTCAATGTTGTGTTCTTATCGATGATAAGTTCATTAGGATTCCTTTGTGAAGTTGAGTTGACTGTTTCTGGAATAATTTCTGTTCACTTTCAGAATTTCAGCTAAAAATATCCAAAACCAGACGACATCATCATCCTAATCATCATCATCATCATCAGTCTTTTATCGTCCGTCATCGGACATAAACTTTCCCAGGAATTGCCACAGCTCCCTATAATGGGCATTATGGAGCCAGTACTTTTTGAATTTGTGTAGTCCATCTCTCCATCTTGTATTCTACCAGCCTCGGTTGCGCATGTCTTTGTGGGGATCCATGTTGTGAATCGTGATGTCTATCGGTTGTCTGCCATTCTTGCAAGATGGTTGGCCTGTTGCCATTTGAGTTTTCAAATGATTTCTAAGATGTCTCGGCCTCCTGTTTTTCTCTGATGTACTGTGCTGTCTTGTGATCTCTCCATATGAGGTTGAGCATAATTTTCTCATGCACACGGTGCATACTCCTCAGTTTGTAGGTCTATCTCGTTGTTAGATTCCATGTTTCGGCTTCACAAGTGACATTGGTTTAGAGTTTTCTTTTTAGGATTAATGGAATCGTCTTGATATTTAAGGTTGTGCTTGCTCGGGCATCCAAATGTGATTCTTCGCTTGATTTCTTCAGGGTTTCATGGAAATTTGTTGTTCTAGGTAGATGTAGTGGTTCACTTTCTCCATCTTTGCATCCTCGACCCTGATAGTTGAGTTCTTATTTACGTCGTGGTTGTTGCACGTGATCTTCGTTCATGTGTAGGTCAACGTTTTTGCTTTTTCGTATAGTTCATCTAGCATTAGCAGGAGGTCGTGTAGACTTTTTTCCAAAAAGAGCAATGTTGTCTGCAAATCCTAGGTTATTCAGATATTCGCCGTCTATTTTGATTCCTCTATTCTCCCGGTTTCGGTTCCAGAAGATCATCTCGCGGCAGGCTGTGAAGATATTAGGTGAGCTGATATCACTTTGTCTTACCCCTTTTGGGAACTAGAAGGGTTCAAGGTCCTTATGTTGCCTGAAAAGGGAGTTGCTCTGACTATACATATGTTGCAAAACTCTGACGTATACAGGGTCTATAGAATGATGGGTTCCATGATCGTGGGGGATTTCTACAGAGTCGAAAGCCTTCTTGAAGTCTATAAATGCTACAGCGAGTGACATAAATTGTCTAATTTTAACGACATTTGACGAATTTCAAAAGAGAAGTAAAAGCAACGAAGACGTTAGAAAAACAATCAACAGGAAATGATGAAGATATCATCCACAAAGATAATTTTAATCTTTGACATAACCTTTCAAACTTCTTTTCTTACTTGCTTTCAGGAGATCAAAAGTTGTGGCAGTTTTCTGTTCGTTGTAGAAAATCAATCTTGCGTTAACTGAATGAGACGAGAAGTTGATTCTAAAGGGAAAGCGGGCATAAATGAACTTTTCTACATTTAATTTATCTGATTAAAGCAAACGAGTCACAAATAAGTTTTCTTGTTCTATGTGTCTTTATTTTTGAAAGGGAGATATTTTATTGTTATATAGCTATTACTCTTGATCTTTTTTCCCGTTTTTTTCTTTTCCTTCTCAACAACAATTGGAACGAAATAATTCAAATCAATGGATGTCAGATCAGACACATAATCTGATCAAATCATTAACAGAAAAAGAACTGATATTAATTAATTGGATGAATAAATACCATTCAATTTGAACGTGCTCGTTTTGATCAATGTTTATCTCCCTGGGGCATTCCTGATCATTGGAAGTCTGCAAAATATATTTTATCTATTTGCATTAAGTGAGTATGAAACTAACTACGAATTTTATGCCTTTAAAAAACAAACAACCTTACAGATTTAGTTAGTTCTTCAACAGAAACCGTAACATGACCAACATCATTTTGAAGCCTGTGTTGGGGATGATCATTCAAAACAGGGTGATAAATTAATTTTACTTTCTCACCTTTTTTCGGTCACTAAAACATCTGATTTTTCAAGAAAACAAGCCTGAATGCCCCTTGACGCAAAGTAAGAGATAAATTTAGTAAAAACTGACATTTAAAATTGAACTCCTGAACTAAAATCCCATCGGGGTTTCATGAGAACAGCAAATATTTTTAAATTCATAATTCGGGGTTAAGGTTTCAGTTTTCAGCCCCCTAACTCCGCTGGAATACATTCAGAAAAAGTTTGTCAATTTCGATTCTTTGGCCAAATAATCCCATGTTATGACTGAATCTGAAATGAAATTATTTCTAGAATCAAGAAAACCTCAACTGTCTTCAAAATATCGAACAAAATATGGAAGAAAGGTGGTATCAAAATAAAAACCCAGATTTTAATTTACAGCTACGATGTGCTAACTCTATTACTATAAGGTTATTCAACCTGGCCAACTACTTGACGTATTTTCCTAACGCTTTCAATCATTTCAACAGTTTTGTGCCTTTAGAATACTCAATATTCGATACTTTCATCGTATTACCAACAGAAATTAAAAGATACAGATTGCATTCCAATCCAACTTCTCTAGTTTAAGTCACGTCTTTTATATTTTGGTCTTGTTTCTCTCATGTCTAGTGAAAGGTTACCATTCTATTTACTCGATTGGACCCAAGCACATTGTTGATTGTCAAAAACACTTTAATCACTTGTGTGAAGGAGGACCGGCAAAAAATGTACAGTCAATAAAAGACTGACATCAGAATTGGAATTGATCTTGCCAGGGATGAATCTAAGTGACGAAATCATATACAAATCAAAAAGGTGCAAATGATTATAAACAAGCAAGCGAATCTACAATGATAATGACTGGCTAGAGTAAAAAAACAAGTAAGCTCCATTGGTGTGGTCTATACCCGCGATAAAAACATAAATAGTCAGTCAGACAGCTAGGCAGACCAATTTGAAAACAGAGGAAACTTTTGTTGACATTTTTGGTAACCGTTTTGGTTGTTGGTCTCTAATTACGTAATTAATAATCGGCTTATTGCATACCATATTATATGATTTATTTATTTTGTCATTTTCAACATTGATTAATTTGGCTTCTGCAGCCCTTATTCCCTTTAATACATTCAATTTCATTTCAATCTTATGGTTTTAGTTCTGATAAATGTATATCAATTATCTTGAAAATATTCAAAACTGAATCAAATCGTAGAAACACATCAAGATACGATTACAAATTATGTAAAATAATGGAATATTTTTATTTTAAAGCTTCATACAAGTTAAAATGTTGCAATACAAACCAATAAAAAGATACCTCTTAAAACTATGTGTAATAAAGGAAATCTTTCATCTAAGAACCACAGAAAATATCAACTACAAATTTTCCTGATTAGATCAACAAGCTGAAAACAATAACAGGGTTCAAACTAGAATTTTTGTCACACTCTGGTGAGTAATCACCTTTCGTCAAAGAGTACCAACTGAAATATATACGATTTGCGTTGTTTCTGTAGTCATTTTCCCGGATAACTTCAATATGACCCCCACCCCGAGTGGTAATTCGAATATCTTCTGCCTCAAGTTTTGTCAGTTGAATATCCTTTTCACTAATGCAGTCTAAGGGGGATATGTCTAGTAGTGAACCATCGTAATTAAGGAAACTAAGAAAGACGTAGGGATTGATTCATTTTGTTTATAACGTTAAAGGAGAGTTTGTCCACTTCGGAATACATTATTAAATGCATTATCGTCGAATCTGTCATGTCACGTAGATTTCTTGGAGGTATTTCTTTTAAAAAGTTTCGCTTAAAGTAACGGTGCCGTTATTACGGACATCTGCTCGTTCCAGTCCCTCTTATCATGATGATGGTATCATATGAAGATCCTTGGAACGGACCTGTTGAAAATCCTCCTCCCTTAACCTGCCTATAGATGAGGATGTTCAATTCATCCAATTCTCGTTCAAGACAACACAAATAGAGTACAAAGCCCAACGTCGACATAAAACCAACGCACCACTTATCATTGTATTTGGTACAAATTTACCAAGATACTTTACTCTTTTCCAGGCATTCGTTGAACAGCTGTTAAAATTATCTAATGATTGATTTACCAGCTTTTTTGAGTTGGCCTATGGTGATTTTATCTAGTCCAGGCACCCTCCCTTTTCTGGCTATTTGATGGCTTGTTCAACCTCTTATTGAGTAAAACAGATGTATCATAAAATACATCAGGAAACTCAAATTGCAATGGGCATATCATGTAGCAAGAATGTCTGACAACAGCAGAAAATCAAACCACACATGGGTCCACGGAGATCATATGCGGAACAGTGGCTGACAGAAAATAAGATGGCATGATTATTTAGACAGGTTCAAAAGATATCGTTTCCGCGACGCCCGAGATAGAGAGATCTAGCAAATCTCAAAAAACGACGGACACTAAAAGGCTGATGATAAAGATGACCAAAATACACGTATCGTTGAATTTTATAAGCTTATCATGATTAACTGCATATGCACAACAGACACATTTATGGTGAATGTTGAGTTCCGAAATTTGGAATCTGTTACTTATTCGGAAAGCGATGTATTTGGAATCTTAACTTATTCAACCATTAAAGTCACAAGAAGAGAACGTCGTGAAAACAATTTCTCTCGAAGAACAAGGTATGATTTGGAGAACAAGTTGAGTTACCTCAAGATTAAAAATTGGTGCCTCATTGGAGTAAAAAAGTTTATTTGTCTTAACCACTGTGTGTACATCACATCAAGGGTATGATAAATTATTTCTTGCGTAAATGCAGCAGTAGAAGAATTCGTTATCTTGAAAAAAAAAGAACTTCTGAGATATGGAAAGCAGAGAAGAAGGAAAAGATTCCCCAAAAGCTTTATCTTTACGAGGATAGAAACGATGCAAAGAAGTGATATTAATATTGATATGGCAGGAGAAAAGAGAAATAATCGGGAGGAGACTTGAGAAACAGGATGTGAAGAAGAAAGACAAATAAAAAGAAAAATGTACAAGAGCAAAAAAGAGAAAGAAAGTAAAAGAATGCAATAAAGACAAATGGAAAAGAAATAAGGAAAGAAACAGACCGAAATAGAAGGAGAGTTACAAGAAGATGGAAGAAAGAATGTAAAAATATGCTTGAAATAAAAGATAGAAAGAAAATAAAAAAAGAAAAAAGAATTAGAACAGACATGATGTATATTTAAACTTTCGAGCGACTTAATAAATATTTTCTGTTTAGAGGAACAAAGTTTATATCTATAATTTTGTGTGTGATATGATGTTTATGCAATCTTTTGAAAGACTTCATGTATATGCAGTTCGTAAGGGATACATTAGGTGTATACCATATTTGAGTGGAAATGATGTATATATTCTCTTTAGGGGAACAATACATTTATGTTATTGTGTGTTGGAGGCGAAAACTAAACATGACACAGTTCTGTACACAGCCATACAACGGTAAGAATAGAGTTTACTGCAATATACATAATCTTATCATGACCCCTTCCTTTTTTCAATGATCGGCCGACTTAAGTAAAGAATGAAATATAGCAACTTCTCATTTAAAACACACATTAAAGTTCATACAAGTCAATTGTCCATGTATAATCATTGTGTCTTCTATCTTTTGCAAAAGAGAAAAAAACCCAATTCGGGATAGAAGTAAATCAGGCAAGTAAAACAAGATTGATTTAAAGATGAAAAAGATTACAGTTCAAATCACGTGTGTCTTCGATCGAATTGGATGGCAAATGGTAGATATTACGGTGAATAGGTAAAAGGAACAGGGTTATAGGGGAAACAGAAAAGATAACCTTGAAGTAATGAGGAAAATTTCTAAAAGATTAAAGGCAAAAATTAAAATGAGAAAAACGGCTTGAATCGATGAAAAGTTCAGGTTAAAACGATAATACGTAACGGTTGAAAAGATCCAAAAAGTTTGATGTATGCTAGGCAGCGAGTTAAAAGGGCTGGAAAAACAAAGAAAGATTTAAAAGATGATTAAAAGTTTTAAAAGATTAGAAGAGAAGACTGAAAAAAAAAAGAGATATGGCTGAAGAGTGCAAAGGGTTGAAAAAGTAGAATGACAAATGAAAAGATGGGAGGGCAGAAAACATAAGAAAGGAAAGTGGAAAAGATGAAAAGAATTGTTGAAAGGACAAGAGAAGCAAACTATGAAAAATAAAAAGGTGAAAAGATGGAAAGAAAATATTGAAATGATGGCAAAAACGTTGAAGAGATGAAAATGTTGAAGAATTGGGAAGAAATTGTTCAATAGATAAAAATGTTACAAGGATGGGATAAAAAGTTGAAAAGATGGAATAAGAACGTCGAAAAAAAAAAAGGAAACAGCTTCAAGAGAAGATGAAAAAAGTGGGAAGACCAGATAGAAAATTCAAAGATGGAGTGGGAAGTTGAATAGATGAGGAGATCAAAAAGGTGAAAAAGGCCAAACAAACGAAAGTATTGTACGTTTGTAAAATGATTGAACGTTTATAGATATGAGAAAAGAGTTTGAAAAGATGGAAATAAAAGTTGAAATCGGAAGAAGAAAGTTCATAGAATGAACGTATATTGCCCCCAATTTTCATGGTCAGATTACCCAAGCTTTTGAATAGCATCCTAGAAGCTCAGACCTTCACACAATACTGGAAAGATTCAGAATATATCAGCCATTCTGTCATATTACAAGCAACAAAAACAAAGATAAACTAAAAAAACATAAAATAATAAAAATATTGAATTAAAGAATTTCAGACTATGCAGGAAGGCTAAAGAATATATCGACAGAAAAGCTGTAAATAACAACAACAGCAACAATGTAGACACTAGTTTGAAAACGAATAATTCTCAAAATAACAAATTTGCTCTGACAAATTCTATAAACATTCCCAATGTTTTCATCTCTGTTATTGGAAGCATAGTTCTTTGACAGTAGAAGGAACTTTTGCACATGATCCATATTTGTATTCTTTTTTTCTTTATATGTGTGTGTGTACAAGGCAAGGGTTGGACAATGGCCCAGAGACACTGTTGCATTATTTCTTATCTCTTTTCGTACGAGTGATTGATCGCCGTTGATCGAATCGATTCTGTTTCTATGTGTATTGACTTTGTTTAATACCAAATTGGATTTCTCCATTTTCAGTGGCTTCACGAATAAAACATAGATTGAACGTCGGGAAAAATGAGTTGTATCAGCGCATGAAGTGTTTATTGGACAAGCAAGATAAAATGAACAGGTTTATTACACTTGGGAACAATGATATCCACATGAACAAGAAAACTGTTCCTGATCGAATACACATTTTCACCTTCGAAGATAGTGTAAGATCATAAACATTCAGTAGGAATAATTTGGTCTGATTATCGTTGTTATGAATTTATATGAATAAATTCTTTTGTCAAGGCTATTTTAGAAACTTTTGTATCAACATATCACACACATAGTACACACACACACACACACACACACACATATATATATATGTATATATATATATATATATATATATATATGGATGCGTATCTTTGCAAGTTTCGTGTGTCTTTGTTTTGCTCTCAAATTGGGAAAATGTCTCTGTGCACTTGATTATTACATTCATGAATTACCGGTTTTCCTATTAGAGTCTTTATCACACTTCTACACACTTCTTTAACCCAATTTCCCAGCCACAAACGTCGAGTCAATCCACAAGTGATTAATATCATCTTCTTGTAACTAGCCATATTAAGTAAGGAGTTTAGTTTTTGTGTCCAGATGGATATCCAGTGTCAACTAAAATTGGTGTTTGCTGTTCACATCTGAGTATGGAATCTGAATTTTTGAGCACACGTAGTTTATCCAATGTATTCGATTAGACAAGATTGATCCATTAACTTTTGCTCTTGTCAATCTAAATTGTCTCACTCTGTCTTCGCAATATCTTTGGCAAAACTTGATAGTGCGGAACCCATCCGTGATTCACTTACGGTTCACTACTACTACATTGAAATTTGAATTCGTTTTCTTCATCGAGGAACTAACAATCAATCAAAAGAAAACTTATCTACGGGGATGCATTCGACTCTCGTCTTCAGTTCACCAAGGTTAAGCAAGGTCAAACCTGGTCAATACCTAGATGGATGACAGTCTGCAGATACTTGAATAGCTGGAGATCATTTACTGAGTTTCATGTGGCCATTGCTTGATCCCTGAAAAGAAGATACATATCTGTACATTACGCAAATCATCAGCCTCTTTCTTGGAGGATTAAAGAGATCACCACGTGACTTTCTATATGATCTCCAGCTGCTTAGGCTTGACGTTTCTTAACTTCTTTGATCGTACAAGAACCTGTGTGTCCAACGCAGTTTGACCGTACCAATGATGAACTAACAACACAAAAGATTGCAAAAGGAATCAGTCAACCGGAGACTGGGAGCGTTGCTAATATTTATGGCATCTCTCCCCTTCATTCAATTTCTGTGAACTCTTTGTGGAGCATAAGGCTGTGACAACAAGTGACTTTAGTTGGTTGGAGCAACCCGAACATTCTTTCCTTACTTCGACTTGGGACCTGCTGTGGAGACTGCCAAGCTGACGTTTTTTTCTGTCATCTTGGGATCTAGCTGCCCTGCTATTTACCCATAACTTGATGGGGTTGGATTCATGCCTTTCCTATAGGCATTAGAAGGAAGTAAACTTGTACAGTTTTGGACCTGAACTCGACCTTAATTCTTTTCAACGACCCAGTAACCGATATGTCATTCTGTACCTTTGTGACTGCAATCCTGCCCCGGAAATAGAATTCAGTCTTGAATCTTGGTCTGCAATTCCCCAAACTTTTTTTTCATATAAGACAGTGATTCCCAAAAGGGAAACTACTGAAAATTTGGGGGCTCTGAAAAATAAGGGGACCGTCAGACGGGGCATCTGGATACAATGTATGATTTCGGGGGTAGAGAACAATGAATATAAATCGATACCCACTATACATAAAGTTGTATGTCCAAAAATCTGGTTTTGATAATTTCATTTTAATCAACCATGGACTTTGAGATAATTTGTACAATTATTGTTCTGGTCTTAAAATAATCGTTTTAATTAAACTTCTTGATAGAACTTGATTTTTATCATTTTTTATTGATTTCTCAGAATGAAGTGGGCGAGATGGTATAAGTGCTCTAAAAGACGGGGTAGTCTGAATAAGTTAGGGAAACACTTATATAAGAGGGTTTTTTTTATATGTATCATTAATTTCTGAGTTGGTTTATCTCCTTGAGTTGAATTTAGTCAGTTTGGCTTTCACTAAATACCATTAGTATTATAGTAATATGATCCACTGTGTAAGTTCGTGCGTGCATGTGTTCTTTACATTTTAAAACTTAGCAGAAATCTTATTATAAGCAGAAGTAAGCGAATCTTTTTCAGTGCCTCTGTTTGTGGAATATTTAATAAGAAAAAGCATTTCTACTGAATTAGAGGAGGTATTTAGTTTTGAAAATAGGTCCACATGAATTATGCATAATAGACGTTTATTCGTTTGTCATTATTCCGAAATATATCAATTTATTTCCCGGTAGATAATCAAGTGTTGGTTTCTTGAGGATTCTATGTACTTTCTGGGTGTGATAGGTCCTGTATCATACTGTGATAGATATGAACATATATATATATATATATATATATATATATATGTATGATCTGACAGAATGATGTCGAATTGTGTTGTATTATACAGAAACTCTTATTTTAAATAATCTCTCGTTGTTTCACGGTGAATGTATCACAGACAACCTAGACAGCGTAAACAGAATCGACAAATGAAGAAATGGGGCTGCTGCAGGAAACGAATACGACCAACAGGGTAACCGCTTCAATGTAGTGTTGCTCTTACCTTTGAAGCAACACGTCATAGGCCAGCACGACAAGGCATGATCCAACACTCAGCACAGTTTGTACAGTTAAAATTATACCGGCCCTCCCTTCTTGGTCATCGGTTCCAAAAAGCCCGACCACATCACTTTCTTTGGGTGGGGATGATGTGCTCCAACAGCGAATACCCAAACGCAACCATTGAATCATTACCTAGAAAACAAGACTATACAAAAGTCAGGACACTCTGAACAGACATGCACCCAACCGATCTTGAAAATGAAATCAAAAACATCAAATTGGACATTATCGGTATAAGGGAAATGAGGAGACTCGGAGTAGAAGTAATTGGACTGAAGAGCAAACATATTCACAACTACAGAAAAAAGAGAGATCAAAACAAAACAGAGTATGTTCTCTTACCAATAAGGAACTCAAAAACTTTGTTGTCTTCAAAGTTTTCTCCGGCTGCATAGCCAGTGTTACCTTACAACTTCAAAGAGTTACGAATTGAACATCATCCATGTCGACGCTTCTACTTTGCAGTCAACCACAGAGGTAATTGGCAATTTCTACGTTGACTTGAACTCCCTACTGCAAGATACTAAAAGATACTTTAGTATCATCATGGGAGACTTCAAATCACGGACAGGACAAGGAAATGAACGCAGCGTCGGCAAATTTAGATGTAAAGAACTGAACGAAATAGGTGAAGACCTTGTTATCTTTGCAACCATGAATGGGTTCAAAATTATGAATATCTTCTAAAAAAAAGCAATACTTAGAAGGGCCTGAACCAATCGACTCGGAAGGGCCCCGACCATGAAACCAATAGCGAAATAGACAACATCTTAGCGGAGAAGAGCGACACCTTCAAAGATATCCAGGTCCTAAACCAAGTCCGCGTAGGATAAGAAGATGTAAAATTCAATTCAACACCAAAAAGAAGGCTGGTAAATGTTCCACACCAAAATGCAACCAATCGTCTCTTTCATTTATTCATTTTACCAAAGATCTGCATTCATCGTTAATCAAGGCCCACGCATTTGAAATCAGCTTCCACGATCTCCAGTTGAACCTCTCCGCCATCTTGGAAAATGTCCACCATTTTAGAATCACACTCCTCGAGAGCTATACCGTTTCCGGTGGTTCCTGGTCGACCACAATTGAGTGGAAATTGTAAGCAATACAAGGGACTGTCGATCGATTTTCTAATAGTTTACTTAAATTCGAAGAGACAGCTTGAAATGTCTTGTACTACTATTTCTGACTCAGTAGAAGAGATGAGATTAAATGCAATCCAATCACTTGAAGACGTTGTATATTCATGAAGTTTTTTCTCTCAGGAACAAGATCATCAGAATAGAGTATCGAGTAAGTGATCAAAGAAGCTAGCTAGTTGATCATAGTTAAAAAGGATGAGTCCTATAAAATAGCAAAAATGTGCTTAGATCCTGTCTTTTCAGATATGTTCAATAATTATCGAGTAGCTTGATACTAAGGGACACCCTGTACACTGGCTTTTACGGTACAAAAGAAAAATTGTGATAAATAAAGTCGATTTTATCTCAGGAGTAAATATCCCAGCTTTAAGGTAATTTCTCTCTCCATAACAATTTACTAGGTTTATTTCGATTCTCAGCCTCGATTCAGAATAAAAACCTTGAATTTCTTTAATATTTCGTATTGGCTTCGGATTATTTCCTTTCCTCGGGCAACTTTTGATGCATTTTCCAAAAGATCGCTGTTCAATTCAAGAAATAGATTTAATTTGACGGAGGCTGCGTTTTGATAAGCTCACACTTCCTCTTTCTTCCTTTCTTCTCTTCTTTTTTGTCTCCGGCAGAAAAAGAGCTGGGGATTATCATTTGCCCTAGGTGTCTGTCAGCGTTGCTATCGTTATCATTGTTTCCTTTTTCTCAATAGGAACATTTCTTTATTACTTCATGTATTTCAATGAAATTATATATATATATATATATATATATATATATATATATATATATGCATGAGGAAAGATTATACCAGGGGATGGTGAGTTGTGGCCATTCCGAATCTTTGTTTACGTCGTGAATCACCGATACCCACAACTGACCAGTTTCATCACTGTTGCTAGATTTACGTTATTCCTGTGTCCTGACATTTATATGCATCTATGAATCAATCCAGACTTTGCCCAGCCCAAATTGTTCATTTAGAATTTTGCACAGACATCCCCCTCAACGAGCGGGGGGGTTGTTCTTTTTAAATTTCCCACTTCTGGTTTAAATAGATTTTTGTTGGATGGTGGGGGGAGGGGGGTAATTTACAACTATAGTTTTTACCAATTTGGTTCGTAAGTTTGTATCTATGTTCGTTCTTTAATTATGAATAATTTGATGATTTAAACCATACTTGTGCTGTTTTCATCACGGTGACTAGATTTTACAACCACCACTGCCTGATTTACGGAGTAAAAGCGACACGTATTGATGGCAGTGATTTATAATCTCCCTTGGAATGGTAGTTTCTATTTAAGATTGGTAGAATTTCCCAAATCTTGACCAGTTTTGCTGAAATTGCTGTTATAATGTTGGCGAAACCTCAGGAATAGAAAGAAAATATCGAGTTACGGTAGATCTGATCGTTTCTTTGCATTTTATTCATAAATAACCATATGTTAGCATGAAAATAATGATAAAATTTTTAATTAATGAACCAATTAGAATGATAATTGTTATACAGGTTTTGGGTACCTAACTACAGGATATGTAACGTTTTAAGAATTTCATGATTTGAATAAAATGAATTGGGTAACTCGAAGTGAACAGCCCTAATAAGCAACTATTTCCCCACTTTGGTCGTTTATCATACCATATCATATCGGCTGTGAAAGACAAATGCAGAATTGCAAACAATACTGTTTTCTACCGGGGACATTTATACTTTTAATATCTTAGCTATCTTTTGATAGCGTTTAATGGATCCCAGTTTTCTCAGTAGAGGCAAGTATGGTATTTATTCTCTACCAAGTTTGCTACATCCATTGTGACGAAGCCAATGTTTTGACAAACATGAAATTCCTTTTTCTTTCGTTCCTTTTTGTTTGTTATATTTTGATAGCATTAGCGAATCCCAAACTAAAAGCAATCATTTTATTCATTTTCTTTTGTGTTCGATACGTAGCCAGTGATTCTGATTGTTGGGGTCCATTCTACTAAAAGAAGCCTGCAAAACGAAAATAACGCAGTTAAATTCATCACTCAGATTTTTCATGGTACGTTACCAAATATTCGGTTCCTGCTTTCGATTGTTGTGCATTCCAAATTAGTACAAGAAGTGGATAATCGAACCCTGATAAAAGCCAGGACTTTAGATGCTAATTTTGAAGGTAGACAGGCTTTTCATACTGGGAAAATCAGCGTAATAAAATCTCTCCATTGTGAGCAAAACGAGATCCACACTTTTGACATTAGCATTCTCGATCTTCGGATGCACTTCACCACTATCTTAGAAAACAGTCCGCCATTTTAAAATCACACTTCTCGGACGCCATGTCGTTCCTGGCGGCTGTTTGTCCACCACAACTAACAAAAATTGTATGCAATACGAGAGACTCTTGATTGATTTTCTGGCAATTCTAATTGAAGAGACAACTTGAAAAGTCTGGTACTGTTTTATCCAACTCCATTGGAGAGATGAAATTAAACGCACTTGGAGAAGATTGAGACGTTGTTTTATGTTTACTAAATTCTGTTTTATATCCACCAGAATACAAAGTACATTCAACCTCGCAAGGTTATCTCATTTCCACTTTCAAATTTTCCCAATTAACCCTTCAATTTCGTCGCGTCATTCTTCTAATTAACCTTCCCATTCCATAGTGTCACTGCAAAAATCCTTAAAGATTTTTTTTGATATCTTCTATATTCCGTATTTAGAATTCTTACTGAACAAGACAACACCAACATCAACGAACTAAGCAACAAAAAGACGACGTCAATAATTGAAGTAGCCTCTACATTCAAGCCAATGAGCAAACAACCCATTAGCAAAATCTCGGATGAGACTAGAAATCTCAGGGAAAAACGCAGAAACCTCAAGCCACCGACAACAACGAGAGAGAAAATTGAAGAGGCTGAACTAAACAAATTAATCAAGAAAAAACGAAGAGAAGACAGAAGGAGATATACGACGGCAGTCATTGAATCAACTCTTGAAAAAGGTCGGGGCTTCAAAGCTATAAACAAACTCCTCAACTCGGGATGAAGGCAAATAACTTGCATACTCGAGGAAAATGGAAACCTAACAACAGACAGAGACAGGATTGTCGAACGTGCCAAAGAATTCTACCAAAAACTTTATTCGTCCAAACAAGGACTGCAAAACAATGAGCAAGATACGCAAGACACGGGCAAACAACTCGAAGACTTCCCAAAAGTAACCCCGTGGGAGGTGAAAGAAGCCATTAAACAGACAAAGAAAGGAACTGCCCCTGGACCAGACAACATCACCATCGACCTACTCCACAAAGCAGGTAAAATCATCACTACGAAACTGGCTGTCCTCTTCAACTTGTGTCTAAAACACAGTAAAGTCCCAGACGATTGGAACACTGCTATAATAATGCTTTTATATAAAAAAGGAAACCCGGAAGACCTCAACAACTATAGGCCTATAAGCCTACTCAACTGTGTATACAAACTTTTCACAAAGATAATCACCAACCGAATCACAAAAACACTCGATGAAAACCAGCCACGTGAACAGGCTGGCTTTAGAAGAAGCTACTCGATCATGGACCACCTGCACTCGATAAATCAACTGAAAGAAAAGGCAGTAGAGTATAAACTACCACTTGCCGTAGCATTTATCGACCTCAAAAAGGCGTTCGACTCAGTAGAAATCCCTAAAGTCATGGAGGCCATCAGTCGGCAAGGTGTAGATCCAGTATATGTTGAAGTGTTGAAACATATATACAATCACGGCAGCTCATTTATCAGGCTACATAAAGACTCGGACCCCTTCCAGCTCCAGAAAGGAGTAAGACAAGGTGATACCAGCTCACCTAAACTCTTCACAGCCTGCCTCGAGATGATTTTCAGAAGACTAGACTGGGAGAGTAAAGGAATTAAAATAGACGGCGAGTATCTCAGCAACCTTAGATTTGCAGACGACATAGCCCTTTTTGCAGAGAACCTACACGACCTCCAACTAATGATAGATGAACTAAATGAAGAGAGCAAGAAAGTCGGCCTACACACGAACTTCAGCAAGACGAAGATCATGTGCAACAACCACATTGGAGATAAAAACACTAAGATCGAAATCGAGGACAAGAACTCGAGAAAGTAGACCACTACATCTACCTAGGGCAACGAATCTCCATGAGACCCTCAAAAGAAGAAGAAATCAAGCGAAGAATCACACTAGGATGGCAAGCCTTTGGCAGAGCTAGCTCAACCTTCAAAAATAATAAGATCGCATTAATCCTAAAGAGAAGGGTGTACAACCAATGCATCCTCCCAATAGTCACTTATGGAGCTGAAACATGGAACTTAACCAAGAGACAGACCCGTAAGCTGAGAACCATGCAACGTGCACATGAAAGAATAATGCTGTGCCTCACATGGAGAGACTACAAAACAGCACATCCGGGAAAAGACGAGAGTTAGAGACATCATAGAATCCATAAAAATCACAAATGACGGTGGGCTGGCCATGTTGCAAGAATTGCTGACAATCGATGGACATCACGACTCACAACATGGATTTCCCGAGACCACATGCGCAACTGAGGCTGGCAAAATGTTTGATGGAGAAACGAGCTAGACAAGTTCAGGAAGTACTGGCTCCGTGACGCCCATGATAGAGAAATGTGGCAAATCCTGGGGAAGTTCTATGTCCAACGACGGACGCTAAAAGACTGATGATGATGATGATGATGATGATGATGATGATGATGATGATGATGATGATGATATTCCGTATTGGCTTCGGATTAATTCTTTTTCTCGCTATCTTTAGTGGACTCTGAGCTCGATGTCTTCTGTTTATAGAATCTATATAATGCATTTTTATGTTATTTCCTTTAAATAGCGTAATCAGCAATAATAGACTGGACTTATCATTACAATATTATATGATTATCATCACATCTTGAGTGACCAAAAAATTGACCAATATCAGCTTAACGTATAATTTTATAAATAAATAATAGGTAATTTACTCACATATCATTATTATCACAATAGTTGACAAATAAATTCTCTATTTCCTAGACAAGGGAACATTTCCCAATAACCATCTTGCTGGATTTTTTTGTAGTTAATGCCCGACAGAGACATTTACTTATCATCCATCAGATTCTACCAATTATTTAACGGATAATTTTACTAAGTTATAATAAAAAAGATTTTACAAATCATGGCCCGGCATAATTTCTCTAATTACTTCACAACAGATAATTTTATCAACCTTTTGTTAATTATTGCCCAGGAGAAATTTCATTAATTACACCCAGCAATAAATTTTATCAATTACCGCCCGATAGATAATTGTACTCATCGCACCTTACAGAAATCTTCCTAACTACTGCCCAACATGTAATTTTAATAAATACTGCCTGACGGATAATTTCAATAATAGTCGACACGAAAGATGATTTTACTAATTACTAATCGACATAATTATACTAAGAACTACCTATATATAATTATATTATCTAACAGATAACTTAATCAATTAATGCTCAACGGATAACCATTTTACAATTACTTCTCGACGGATAAATTCATTAACGGGCATGCATGTATTTTACTTACTACCTTCCTGCCAGAAGGTTGTACCAATTATTTTGCAACAGATGATTTTACTAATTACCGCCAGAAGGTTGTACAAATTATTTTACAACTGATGATTTTACTAATTACCGCCAGAAGGTTGTACAAATTATTTTGCAACAGATGATTTTACTAATTACCGCCGGAAGGTTGTACCAATTGTTTTGCAACAGATGATTTTACTAATTACCACTCGACATATGATTTTGCTAATTACCTATGGACTGATTATCTTATTAATCACTTACTCGACATATAGCTTTGTTCATTACTGCCAGACACGAGATTTTTTACTGATTATTAGCTGATGAATAATCTAACTTTTACCACATTACTAACAACGGACAAAATTGTACTAATTGAAGCACCATCTATCAGATCATTTTTACTATTTACGGTCTGGGAGATAATTGCTCAAATAACTGTATATATTGCTAATTACTGTAGCGAATTTTACTTCTGATTGCGCCAACAACAACCAAAAAATCAATTCAATAAAGTGGAATATAAGTGTACAGAAAGATAAACAGAATTGTGTGACAGTCATGTACTGTGTCTGTGAAAATTAATACTTAGGTAGAAAGCGAACATTTGTTAAACACTGCTATCTTAGGAGAAAGAATCACTGAAAAGATTCTACATTGCTGATATTGTAAATATTAGCTGGACCCGGGTAAAGTAAATGAAATGATTAAGTAAAATGATTAATATTTGTTCTTTTTCTATTCATGGTGATGGAAAAAGTAATATCTTGAATAGAATAAGTAATGATTTGATTTATATAATTCATGGCAATTAAATACAATTTTACATGAAATAAGTGATATTCCGTTCAATCTGTGGTAAAAAAAAGTAATACATTTTTATAAAAAATAACCTTGGTTTACAAAACCGAATCTTAATCGAGTAATTCCATTATGTCACAAGGAAACGGACGCCTCTGTCGTCTACTTTATTCAAATCTCTCCATTCCAAATTAGTAAGTTTTACACGAATTATTCAATCACAGCATTACGTATGGAGACCGTAACAAACATATTATAGGTACAGATAATAAATTTACTATCTAAAAAAAGATATCTAATCAAATATCTTGTCCCCCATTAACCACCTCCCTTTTGAAATAAGAAACTTGCATGTGTAGTCAAGCTACAGAATGTCCGTTATTAACAATGAAGAAAAGATTTCCTTCATAGCAGGTAAATAAAACTACATTTGCAATTATTTTGTGCGCAAAGATTCACTGGGACAGACCAGAGCAAATTAAACCACAATAAAAAAAATATTTACGAAATCTGATAGAAGCGGGAGGAAATTACTCAAATTTCTAGTCTAAAAAATGTATTTTAATTTTTTCCTGATTAATAGCTGTGTCTTTCGGGATTATGACTTGAACCCCTATATAAATATTTTGAATAAATCTCGATAAACAATTGCATTCAAAGAATATTTAGCAAAAAGTCCCTTCTCGGAAGTGAGCATTTCGACCACTCTCAAGTCTTCCACCCACCCACCATACCCAAGACTTCGATTTCTTTATCCCTGTCTTAATTCTTACGTTTTTAGAACAATACTCTCTTTAAGGGTCAGTACAATCACTTCAACCGTGTACTTGTAAAATATGGTATAGATGAACAGGTAAGTATCCAAATATATGAATCACAATATATACCTGCACGCACTTTCACACGTGCTTACACACACACACACACACACACGCACGCACACACACACACGCACACACACACACACACACATATATATATATAAATATATATGTGTGTGTGTGTGTGAGTGTGTATGTGAGTGGGTGGGGGCTAACACTTAAGCGCAAGGATACTTTACTCTGATCCCAGGTGGAGGTACCGATCCAGATGTAAAGACCCAAGTCATTTTGACGGTTCCATACTAGTATGATGATAAAACATGTCCAACTAGATTTGTGAAATAAAGGAACATAGTTAAAATTAAAAGTGATGAGTTTGTCGTTTGAATAGATCTCCTGCAGCTTTATTCCCAAATCCCAACAGTTAAGTCTTTATTCGCTATCAGTGGACAAATAACGAACAATGAAGGATTGTTCTCCCATCCTTTTCATATAATTTTGTCTTGTGTAACACATCTTACCCAAACCATTTCTCTAAAGAGTATAGCGTTACGATAACACCTAAGATGACATCTTTCAGACTGTTATTGAATTTCATCTACGGATGCGACTTATGCTATTGATGCTGATTGAGATTTTATTTTTACCTCTTTTGCTTCATCCTGTTGACCAGCAACAAATCTCATTTCCATAAACATAATTCGATCAACTGAAAATGGATACTTCCAGAATCTCTTACAATTCTTTTATGGTTTAATTTGTAGCCATAAATTATTAATTAATAACATTTTTATGTTACTTCTTTGCATGTGTGAGAGGCTGCTGAGAATTCACTCATTTTTCAGGATTCCGATCTTTTGCAAATAGACGCACATTATGGCTTAATTTGAAATCGTACTTGCATATTAGTTTCACTTTTTGGTAAACACCATTGGTGTTAACGTATAAAACTCCTCTTAATAATAATGAAATGTATCTGTATTTACAATGAATCTTTAATGCGATGTAATTAAATTAGTAAATCTACCTCTTTCGACAATAACCCATGTTGTAATAAAGCCTCATAGCGAGAATAACAGCCGTGTACGAACACAATTACGAGAGTAAAGGGACATAATCAGGATACAACATTTGTACCTTTGTTGCTTTGAATTGAATAAAATCTCTTTCAGCTTTAGACCTAAATCCAAGCAGTGAAGTCTTCATTCGATATCAGCGTACAAATAACGAACAATGAAAGATTATTATCTTATAACATTCAAATAGTTATTTCTTGTGTCACAGATCTTCACCAAACCATTTATTTGAAGAGAAATAAATTACAATAACACCTAAGACGACATATTTCAGGAAGTTATTGAATTTTATCTACGAATGCAACTCTTTCCACTAATACAGATCGAGTTTTGATTTTTAGCTTATTTAGTTTTTCCCTGTTGCCCAGGAACAAATCTCATTTCCATGAATATCGTTTGCTCAACTAAAAATGAATACTTTCAGAAATTCTTAATTTCTAGTGGTTTATCTTTTAACAGAAAATGGTTTATTCATTACATTTTTATGTAACTTCTTTGCATGTCTGGGAAGTTTGGAGAAATAATTCATTTTATTAGAATTATGATCTTCTGCAAAAAAAGACGATAGTTTTCTTGGAAAAAGACGTACGTGTCTTTGACGATTGAAATTTTGACAGCATTATCACAACGAAGATTGTGTCTTGTAGAATAAGGAAGGAGGAATGGCACAGTCAACCCTATGTCTATTGGAATTTGATTTCGTTCTGAAAGTAATCTCAATCTTCTCGAAGCAAAAAATATGTGAGTTCGAGTCATACCTTGAACTGATCCTTCGCTTTATGATCTTCCCTGTTTATTAATGGCTGTAGACTGACGTTCTTGGTAGTTGTAAAGGAAAGCAACAAAAATTTAGATAAAAGGAATAATAGTCAAAAAATTATTGATGGTTGTTGATGCTTTTTTTCCAATTTCTTGCGTCTCTTGCTGTTAATTGTCAAATTCAAAATCGCTCTGAGTCAAAAGTTGTACATCTGATTACAAAACCTATTTCTCAGTAGGAAATGTCAAATGACAGATTTTGACTTAGATCCTCTTGTGGAAATTTGACGTCTCTATTTTTGAATGAAATTATTCAATTAAAAGTAATCAAATAAAGGGATTTTTTTGTCTAATCGGTGGTAAAAAGAAGGTAATACCTTATCATAAAAAATACCGTGTTTTACAGAACCAAATCTTAATCTAGTTTTTCAACGAACTAGTAATTCTTTTGGCTTATCAATCATAAAATTGAGTAAAAGCACGAATTATAGCTTCCCTTGCATTGAAGATTTTATTACGGATATTGAATTCGATATGCTACGGAATATGATAATCTAGATTATGAATATGTAGGAGAAATATCATGTGGATATGGAGGATGCAGCAAGACTCGGGATCCTAATTCTCTAAGCTCGAATACATTCAGATGAAAGGTTGTGGGTGGGGGACTGCAATGCAGCATTTCATTTATTTTTTGTGGGACTATTTTCCCTAGCTTTTTAATCTTTCCTGTTGCACTTAGATGACGTAATATGGTCGCCACTGAAACCCTAAAAGCTCAAGAAAGTGATTTTTTTAATCATTGGCTGATTGTTGGCTACTGTATTCAATAATTTTAGATTATTGAGAGCATTTTCGGGAATCTAGCGAGGTTTATTACTGGTATCCATATTTCTAGATCTGAACCAATTGAATCAATTCTGAACGATTGGCTTTACTCACATTATAAGCAACATGAGTAACATATCCCATGATGAAAATAAGCTTAACTTCTTGTTTCTTGGTTTTGAACCAAAAACTGTAATGATGTCTACGTCATTGCAGTCAGGGGTTCAAAAACCGACAATAAAATGGTATATACCTCGATTTACGTCAAAAACATACACTTACGTAAGAAAATCTTTCAATTCAGCATTATTTTCTTCAGTGTAAAAAAAAGTGACATTTCAAGTGTAACGATCTAACCCAAACACAGATCTCGTAAATAATTGACAAATAATTAGGTCGGTCTTAAAACCTACGGAGTTGGCAAATGATCTACAAAAATCCCATAAGCATGCGATTGAGTTACAACAAAATCTTTTCTCCAGGCCAGCGCCCCATTCGGTTTCTTTGTTTAAATATGTGTTATTATGTTGTAAAATCGATATTCTTGAAGCGATGAAACTTTGAGGACTGATCAACGAGTGGACAGATACTATGGCATCACTCAAAGAATTGAATTTCTAATATATATATATATATATCCCGAGCTTCCAACAGGTGATGATGGGATATATATGTCCCATAGGACTATCTCAGAGGTCTATTTGGACGCATTTCCCCGGCTTTTACGACCACAGACAATGATATCATGATAGCATGGAATCCACATTGAGATTAGTTCGTATTACGTGACTGAACAGGAAATTATTGTAAGCCAAGTGATATGCTAATCCTTTTTTTGTTTCTCTTCATTTTAACATCTGTCTGGGTATAATTGTCTAATGGGATAAATCTTTCCAATTATGGCTCTTCTACCTGAAAAGGAATTACTAAATAAAAGGAATTATAATTTTTTTGAGAGCACCGGATTCTGTTCTCAATCTGCTGTCCATGCTAGAGGATACGTCTACCTCAGTTAATGAACACAGGCTTTGTCTCGAAATTCCCAGAAGGTTACTCAATACGACAGACAACTGATGTCGGCCTGCTGGGGAGTAAACGGGCAAAACGTTGTGATTATAACAACCAAGATGGGGACAGTAGTTCAAATGAATCAGTGTATAATGGAGAAAGTCTTCTCCTGTTTCAATCAAATACAGTTGCGATCACAAACCATGCATAGACATATTTGTTCCAATCATAGGTTTTATACATCAATTCTGTACTTAGCGTTTGAAATAGTAAATGCAATCTTTGAATTAGGCTCAGAAATAAAGGATCTGTTTGTGTTAATTATCATTTCACCTTTGAATCATTTTCACCAAAGAAGAGTGATGTCCTATCCTTATATTCAATCATCTAATTCCTGCTCCTATCATTACTTATTAGAAAAATATCAATTAAGTTCCTACTAAGATGTAAGAGGTCTAGTCCTTTTCTGTGTCTGCATTTTTCGACAACCTTTTTAACAAATAAGCATCGCTATTAGCGACAAGTGATTTCGAACTTAAAACTCAAAAGTGTCACTACTCAATGTCTACGGACCATTCACTACTTTCAGTGATTTTCAAACACAACCAACCTTTCTCTGACTCGTCAGCTGTCTACTGAACCTGAAAACGATGAAGGTTGATTTTGATTTCATTCAAAATGTTGAAGAATCACCTTTCTCTCTTCCTGATGTGTTTCAAAAGCGGTCATGTCTCGGTTATATTGAATGATGGTTTGTTAGTCTTTTGTAGATTGGTGTACTCTGGTCCAGACATCTTTCTTGGTTGGCCTTTAAACTTCAAAAGAGGCAAATGAAGAGATGGACGTAAGCGAACCACTTCCAAACTGAATGCAATTCCGATCAATGGCAGAGTTCTCACTTAATAGCCAATATACAACAGAGGCTCAAGAGAATCGTTAGTTTGATCGTTCAGATTTATCATAGGTATTTACTAAGTTTACTTTATCAACAGCATAAGGCTACAAATATGGGGCACTTAGTGAGGAGTGAACTCATCACAATAAAAATAGTTCACTAGATTAACTTGCTAACGACTGCTCTATGGTTGGACACATTTCAGTTTCAATGTATGCTGTAGTAAACGAAAATGTTTTTTTTATGGTTAGATAAAATAAGAATATTATATGGATAGACAGGGGATAGGCTTATATATTTTGGATAATACCGGTTTTTTCTTTTTACTGGCCCTTCACATTTGGCAATTGCATATGTACCCGTAAATTGAGACAGGATTTCATCACTTATGGATAAAAAAACAGTGACGAAACACTCACTTTCCAACTGACCTGATTTTACTGGTAACCGACGAAAATGTTGTTCCGCTTGGAAAAAAAATGATATTTTTTCAAAATCTTTTCAAATATTCGTTAATTTGATTGATTTTCATCGAGTCCTAATAAAAAAAACTGCTTCATTTTTCTTACAACAAACGTAATAAAAAGTAGAACGTGACTCACGTTTTTGCGTTGCCAACCCATAGACTGGCTATTACACACACACACACACACACATATATACATATATATATATATATATATATATATATATATATATATATATATATATATATATATATATCATTAATCATTGGAAGCATCAATTCATTAGTTGATAACAATATAAAACTGATACAGTCTTGTTAATTAGCAAAAGAGATGTATCAGCTATGTTCACAACTAATGGGAAACCGCCCCCTCTTCGTGGCCGAGGAGTAGTTTTGGAGGGATCATTTTAACACTTAATATCGATAAAAGCCGATCCCATGCTTTATAGACACCATTCTTTGATGTATAGACAATTTAAAATCAGTAAAACTGCTTTGGATACGCAATTTAAAAAAAAAATTTGTAGCCTTTCATTCAAAGGGATTTTGAGGTGATGTATACAAAATAAAAAAGTTGTAGCTAGTCTAAATACATAATTAGAAAAAATCGTCTCTTTTAAAGCTACAAAAAACAGGCACTGGCGTTTATATGGATCGATTGCAATCAGAACTAGGATTGGATTTAGATTACTATTGATGATTCAATGTTTTTTTCTAGAAATGATATTTTAAGCATTTGATACTCTATTGTTAGTAAACATTTGGCAGAGTTTCAAGTTACAATGAAGAACAAACTCACTGAACTAACGAATTAGTTTGTGGAACAAGTTTACGAACTATGATGGTTAGTAGATACCATATATATATATAAGAGGCCTAGAGAGGGCTGAAACATGAGCTAGTTTGTGTAGCGAATCCACAACCTACCATTTATTTCCAGCTCTACTCTAAAACAACTCAACTCCATGAGTAAAATGTTGTATATATCGAGCACTCTATGAAATAAATCCAATACATTTCAGAAGTGGCTTTATATCATTGATATATAATTTTATTACGTTATACTGCTAGCCTGACTTGTACCACGTATACTATATATATATATATATATATATATATATATATATATATATATATATATATATATATATATATATACAGAGAGAGAGAGAGAGAGAGAGAGAGAGAGAGAGATTCTTATATTTGTGTATTCTTTTGAAACTGTCTTACTTCGACGAGACATTTTCTCGTTTCTTCCGGTTCTTAATACGATTTCTTTTAAGGTTTGGTAGTTCACGAACCGTATTTTTTCGCAAAGATTCTCCCCTTTCGTTGATAATTGACGGAAAGAAAAGACGAGGATTTGAATAAAAGTAAAAGGAATAATGGAAATAAACGAGAAGAACATATCTGTTCAATGTATTCTGTTGTAGATGATGTTCGTTTGATAAGACATGTATCAAAAGCTAAAGCTTATCACTTCCTTTTCTTTCTCTGGTTCTGAGTACGATATACTCTGTGGACATTTTAAAAGAGATCGCCAAAATGAAAACATAAACAAAGATGAACCTGGTAAGAAGCTGTCATGAGACATCTCAAAGGGCGCAAGTAAATCTAGGCATTACTATATAACATCTCTATCAAACGACGTGTCCAGGGCTAGTAAATGTATGGGAAAGGATGTTGTTTTGATCAAAATTCCAAAATATTGTTGGCAAGTGATGATGTGAAAATGTCTTTGGCTATTGGCTTGCAAATGATCAGGTCATACGTCTAGGGAATATGATGATGACAGAGAATGGCCGGAGTTTTAGAAGTGAAAAAGGTGGCATATGAAAAACAGATTTATGGAAACCTATATTAGTCAGATAGATGCCAAGTCTTATTTCCTTTCATAAATCTTCTTATCATGTTCAGCTTCTTTATACATGGTTATCACAGATTTGACAAATACATGAACGACTGGTATAAAATTTCCACAACTTGAGGACTTGCGTATTCATTTCAGTCTGTCGAGGCGATGTTCCTAAAAAAGTGTTACTGGTTTGTGTGATCTGTGATGTCATGGATAATATTTATAAAACGAAAAGTTCAAGGATTCCATTCTCTTAAATGATTATATATAGTGTAAACTGCAAACATATTTTTGGTCATTCTACGAAAAACTTTTACTATAGCAAGAATTACTCTGCTATAAGGGAGCTACCAACGGCCCCAACCATTATTCAGCCCCGAGCAGAATTTGATTTAGGGTCCCAACCACTTTTAGGGGGTCCTTTCTTAGCCTTGGCACCCTAAGCAGCCATTTAGTTCGTTTATGCCTTGGCCTAGCTCTACTGCCGACACAAGACCTTAACTCTCAGTCCTGTGATTGTTTGATGAGAATTGACAGAACTCTTCCAATCTCGTCTGTTTCATTTTATTACCACTACTAACAAAAGCTATAAGTTCTATGATTCTGCTTGAGAAAGAAGAAATAATACTTGATTATCAAAGAAAACCATATATTGTCTATAATCTAGAGAATATATTTTACCCTTCCGATAGATATCCAGTCTATTGAACTATATTCTTGTGTCTAAATCCAAGCCTTTTCACCAACAGAAATCGTCAGCATTTAATGAATTATTGAGTCATTAAACTTGTATATCATCATTGATATTACATGAATACAGTATTGCTTTAGGATATTTTTGTGCATCAATTATTGTATAAGTTTGAATTACAAAGGAAAGAAAATAAAACATATTTCTGATATAAAAATTACAAGCTTTATGGGAGTGAATAGTTTAGTTTATTTATTGGTAAAACACTTTTGATGGTTATAATGATTTGAACAAATTGCTTCAGAAAGGTTTTATCAAACTAACCGAATTGGAAAAAAAATTTCTTTTAATTAGAGTTTCCAGTTGCAAAATCAAAAACCATATTCCTTGACCAGAATATATATTTGCCAAAATTGATTTTCTTCTTCGTGTAACTTTAATTGCGAACATTTCCCTGTCTCTGTTCAATAACATTTGGGAACTTATACTGAGACATAACAAAACTAAATAGACAACTCTATTCTCCAACGAAAGTTTTTATTCAAAAATTTATTCAGACTCAGAATCAAAAAATTCTAATAATTTTACACTTTAATTTTGAGTTGGTTCTTTTTGATCAAAGCAATAGTTTGAAGAATGATTTGCTTTAATCCATGTTTTTCAACATAATTCGGGTGAATTGGTGGGCCTAATTACCCGACACCCCCTGACGACATTCAGGATCACGCAACGACCTTTTTTTCTGGATCCTAAGAAGTTAATACAAGCTCAGCACAACCTGACAAAGCCAAGCAATTGTTAAGCCTTCTGAGACCAAAAGAACCGTAATTTCCGACTACTGATATTTTTTCCAATTACTTTTCCATAAATAATTTCACCAATTGCTAAAAACGTATATCATTTTACTGATTACCACCCGACAAATGATCTCTTATGAGTTACCACATATCATTTTACTAAATGCCATCCGATAGTAAGTTTCATTATTTATCACCCAGCATATCATGTTCTTAATTATTGCTCTAAAGATATTTTTTGCCAATCACATGTAACATTTTAGCAAATGAGACTGATAGAGAATTTTACTAATAACCGTCAACAATTTTACTAACTCGCACCCAACTCAATTCTTCTAAATACTGCCCAATAGATGTTTTACTAAACACGAACTCAACAGCTAATTTTACTAATTACTGCCTGATAGAAAACCTCTCAACATATTATCTAACCAATGAATGCCTCACAGATGATATTACCAATTACTGCCCAACAAAAAAATATTACCAATAACACAACTTATAAATATTAGTATTGAGTATCCGACTGAAGATGTGATCATTTGCTGACTGGATACCAAATTCTGCCCGACAAATGAATTTCCAATATGCTATTTTAAAGACAAGTTTACTGACAGCACAGTCTTCTAATTACTGCTCGACATGATAATTTTTCTGATCATCACCCGACATTTTTTCACAAAATGCTACCCCAAAAATACTTTTACAAATTACTGCCTTAGAAATGTTTACTTCTTTGCATAGATTTTTTTTTTAATTACCATCCAACATATAATACTTCAGATTATTGCCAGACATATGATCTCAATAATCACTACCCAAAAGATAATATTTGCACTTTTGCTATATGCCGCCCAAAAGGAAATGTTATTGATTACTACCCAGGATTAAAACTTACTTTACCCAACAAATAGATTTATGTCAGATGACTTTACTGATTACCGTCCGACATTTCGCCCAAAAGATTATGTCTTCTAATTTACCGATAGAACAATGCAACGCAGTAACTCATTACACTTTATTACACACAGCCTGACGGATAATTGAATAACTCAACCTCCTACGAAAAATTTTACCGCCCAACATATTTCATCATTTGTTGTTCGATAAATAGTAATTACAGTTCGATAAATAATTTGGTCGAGATAAGATTCTACCAATTACCCCGTTACATATGTTTTTCCTACCTAACAAACGCTTTCCCGACGAATAACTGCATAGATTTAATAAATAACTGACAGATAATTTTTACTGATGACTGCCTGACATGAAACTTTATTGTTCGACACATCTTTTTTTTTTTACTAATAACTACCGAAACTAAAATGCTTCTTTATTGATTACTGCCTGACAGCGAATTTCGCCTTGAAGCAAATTTAACTTATCAACACATATCGTTTTACTAAATACCACCTAATTGATAACATTTCCAATTACTGCCCAAGAGGGAATATTATAAACTACTGACCGACATATAATGTTACTAATTACTGTCCAACAAATAAATTTTCTCGACAGATGACAATACTGATTACTGCCTGAATCTTAATAATCACTACCCGACATATGTTTTCATTCATTACCTCACCACAGATTGTTTTACTAATTACTGTCCAACAGAAAATTATCTTAATCACTGCCAAACAAATACGTTCACTGATTCCTATTGAATAAAATCAACTTGGTTTACGTCTATGGAGCTTTGTTTATACTTCTGGAGAGGAATTGAGAGGTTTCGAATTGTATTTAAAACCAAATTTAGTAACATATGAAATAAGTCTCTTTGTTTAGCTCCTGTGTATGAAAGCATTAACCTCCAGTAATCATCGCTTATTACAAGTATGTCTTTCGAATTGGTAACCTTTTGTCTTTCTCTCGTTTTCTATGTTTTAATTCTCATTACTTCGAAAAGCGTACATTGGTTAAACTTCCATGCGTTTTCTGTGATTTAAATAATCTTTCTGTCGTGAGTATTTCTACGTCTGAGAATGGCCTCAAGTTTGGTTTTGGTGATCATAAATTCGTTGGTATCACATTGCCTCACGACCTTGCACCTGACATCCCACTGATAACCCTGCGTCCATAATTATTTTTGACTTTCGATAATTACATTCAAAGCATTTCAGTATCTCGGCTTCATTAACTCACGGCTTCAACTATATATTACGTAGAACTCCTACTGATTTTCTTGGGCGCTTCAACTATTTTATCTAACCTTGAACTTGATTCCACTGCAGGCAGTCCTCTTTTAAATATCCTGTTTCTCTTAATCAGGCCCTCTATCACAATCAATCTTTCTATTATTCATCTATTGTTCCTTTTCAGCATCGACTCTATTATTTATAAATGTCTTATTTGTCAAAACATTAAAGAGGCGTCTGCATTTGTTTCAATTTCAACTGTGAATTTTCCACTAAATCTTTGTGTTCATATTCAGACTTTGCGTGCAGAATTCCCCATTATAATAAAAGCATCATGGGTTGTTTGTTCAAGCCAATGAGCAAACAACCCATTAGCAAAATCTCGGATGAGACTAAAAATCTCATGGAAAAACGCAGAAACCTCAAGCCACCGACAACAACGAAAGAGAAAATTGAAGAGGCTGAACTAAACAAATTAATCAAGAAGAAACGAAGAGAAGATAGAAGGAGATACACAACGGCAGTCATTGAATCAACTCTTGAAAAAGGTCGGGGCTTCAAAGCTATAAACAAACTCCTCAACTCGGGACGAAGGCAAATAACTAGCATACTCGAGGAAAATGGAAACCTAACAACAGACAGAGACAGGATTGTCGAACATGCCAAAGAATTCTACCAAAAACTTTATTCGTCCAAACAAGGACTGCAAAACAATGAGCAAGACACGGGCAAACAACTCGAGGACTTCCCAAAAGTAACCCCGTGGGAGGTGAAAGAAGCCATTAAACAGACGAAGAAAGGAACTGCCCCTGGACCAGACAACATCACCATCGACCTACTCCGAAAAGCAGGTAAAATCATCACTACGAAACTGGCCGTCCTCTTCAACTTGTGTCTAAAACACAGAAAAGTCCCAGACGATTGGAACACTGCTATCATAATGCTTTTATATAAAAAAAGAAACCCGAAAGACCTCAACAACTATAGGCCTATAAGCCTACTCAACTGTGTATACAAACTTTTAACAAAGATCATCACCAACCGAATCACAAAAACACTCGATGAAAACCAGCCACGTGAACAGGCTGGCTTTAGAAGAAGCTACTCGACCATGGACCACCTGCACTCGATAGATCAACTGAAAGAAAAGGCAGCAGAGTATAAACTACCACTTGCCGTAGCATTTATCGACTTGAAAAAGGCGTTCGACTCAGAAGAAATCCCTAAGGTCATGGAGGCCATCAGTTGGCAAGGTGTAGATCCAGTACATGTTGAAGTGTTGAAACATATATACAATCACGGCAGCTCATTTATCAGGCTACATAAAGACTCGGACCCCTTCCAGCTCCAGAAAGGAGTAAGACAAGGTTATACCAGCTCACCTAAACTCTTCACAGCCTGCCTCGAGATGATTTTCAGAAGACTAGACTTGGGGAGTAAAGGAATCAAAATAGACGGCGAGTATCTCAGCAACCTTAGATTCGCAGACGACATAGCCCTTTTCGCAGAGAACCTACATGACCTCCAACTAATGATAGATGAACTAAATGAAGAGAGCAAGAAAGTCGGTCTACACATGAACTTCAGCAAGACGAAGATCATGTGCAACAACTACATTGGAGATAAAAACACTAAGATCGAAATCGAGGACACAGAACTCGAGAAAGTAAACCACTACATCTACCTAGGGCAACGAATCTCCATGAAACCCTCAAAAGAAGAAGAAATCAAGCGAAGAATCACACTAGGATGGCAAGCCTTTGGCAGAGCTAGCTCAACCTTCAAAAATAAGATCGCATTAATCCTAAAGAGAAGGGTGTACAACCAATGCATCCTCCCAATAGTCACTTATGGAGCTGAAACATGGAACTTAACCAAGAGACAGACCCGTAAGCTGAGAACCATGCAACGTGCACATGAAAGAATAATGCTAGGCCTCACATGGAGAGACCACTAAACAGCACAGCACATCTGGGAAAAGACAAGAGTTAGAGACATCATAGAATCCATAAAGAATCTCAAATGGCGGTGGGCTGGCCATGTTGCAAGAATGGCTGACAATCGATGGACATCACGACTCAAAACATGGATTCCCCGAGACCACATGCGCAACCGAGGCCGGCAAAATGTTAGATGGAGAGACGAGCTAGACAAGTTCAGGAAGTACTGGCTCCGTGACGCCCATGATAGAGAAGTGTGGCAAATCCTGGGGAAGGTCTATGTCCAACGACGGACGCTAAAAGACTGATGATGATGAGCTGCTATCATGGTTCTGTTTTGAAAGTGTGTCGGCAAATTGCGATTCTCATCATCCTCAACTTGCTCCTGGTGGTGTCAGCATGTGACGGTAATTTGTAGCAAGTGTACTCCTTTTCTCTACAACTTCATCTCGTTTCTACAAAGGACTATCATCACCATCATTGTTATGGCTACTCTCCCTCACTTGTTAAACCTTAACTCGACGCTATTTCAGCGGAAAGAAAATCTGATGAAATACCAGATTCCTAGTAGTGTAAATATGTATGATAATGATATTTTTCAGAGGATATTTAGTTAATGGAAAAGAGACATAGCCCTAATCTCTAATCCTAATTTTCAGCGTGTATTAACCTAATCCCGTTATGAAAGACTGGGCCTAGCACGCGTAGTCTTACAGAAAGATGATTGTTTATAATAAAGAACACGAGATTTTTTTTATAACGGTTTTAAAAACTAGATTTTCAATGATTTTGTTGGCAAAAATTTAGAGAAACAGACCGATGTAAACAACACTATATGTGTGTGTGTGTGTGTGTGTGTGTGTGTCCAAGACAGAAAGCAGCTGTCTGGTCGTAGGCAAAAATGACAATTCATACGTAGATAACCCAATATTTTTTTTTTACTGTACTATGCTAATATAATGACAGTACACTACTTACAGATAGGAAAATGAATAAAAGCAGTCATGATACGAAATACGTAGCTTCGCCAGTTTGAAACAAAGTTTCGTCTACGGAATTGAATAATATCTCTTAGGTTTTATATCTGGATCCCAACAATCACGTTTTTACATGGTGAGCAAATAACGGACAATAAGAGATTATTCTCGAATAACATTGGAATAAAAAATTTTCGAATCAAAATATTTGTTTCTTCCAATACAAAACTATTTCAAATTATCAAAACATTTTTCTTATAATTGAAATTCATAAGGTTCAAGGATAGTGTTCTTGTGAGAATACAGTTGCTAGTGAGCAAGTTTCACAAGCTATCAAAAGGGAGCTCATTCATTGCTTTTGCTAAAAAGTTAGTCCTGGACTAATGTTTGCTCTCCCAAGTAAATACTTTTCAAAGTTTTAAAAATGACACTGACGAGACTGAACGGTGTTTTCACAGAATAAGGAGTTTTCTTGTCTGAATTTCAAAGTGAAGAAAATGTTGTAGAAACCGAATTTATAAGATTCATTCGAATTATATTTCCATACAAAAGAACGAAATGCAGCACCAATAATCAGGAAAAAGGTGTTCACTAGTCAAAATTCAGTGAGACGGAATGAGCGTTTAAATTATCTTTCAATTGAAGCCATGTAATTCCAGCGGACTCTTTGAGTGATTCAAAACTCAGGATTGAACAATGATCCGAACTTCATCTTCGTATCTCATCCGTGGTCGAACATCAGATTCCAACATTTGCAGTAAGAGTTTGCTCTCAGGCCTTTTGTGGAGATTCATTTCTGTCCAGAATTAACTTTGTTATTTCTGGATTCTGATTCTCTGGATGGCTTTAGTTGTGGTGCGATGGTACGTTGATGGATTTTACGGAAGATATGCCTGAAGATAGTTGAGTCTCCGTCCAGATTACACCCAAGCGACCTTTCGTTCATGGGATTAACTACACAAAACAAATTTAAAGAAATTCGTGGCACCAAAAAAAAGTATTTTGTTTCCAATACGTTGAAATACGTATGGTGGGAATGTTCTGTCTATTATAGTTATTTCACAGAAAGAAATCGATGAAAATTGTTCCTATTGTAGGTAACTTGGTCAGAGTTTCTGATTATGGGAAGGATTCTGTTGAACAATTTTTATTTAATATTAGATCGACATTAAAGAAAATAGTTTTGTTTCATATTCACATCTGTTATGTTGAAGAGAAAGATTTTGGTACTTGAAATCAGACCGGAAGATCAGTTGAGTCTCCATCGAAATGGTTCTCCGCTATTCGTTATAATAATCGAATGGAGGTCAATTGAATGTTCTAAAAATAATCCCCCGATCTATTCAAAGTCATTGGCCTCAACACAAAGGATGATGATTATTGATCAATACTTTACAATCCTTGTATGATGGTTTGAAAGTAAAAGAGACTCATGGAAGAAACTAAATACATCTTTTCTTTCATTAATTCCGGTAGAGTTTGAAACTATACCTTCATTGCTTTCAAGCGATTCAAAAAACCATTATATATATATATATATATATATATATATATATATATATATATATATATATATATATATATATATATACGCATATGTATGTCTATGTGTGTGTGCGTACACGTACATTTGTGTCCGTGAGGTTGGTGTTAGTGCATGCGTTTGTATGCGGGTGTTTTGAACATAGTTGCATATTCATCAACAATACATCTTGTACTACTGTCTTTCTATCTTCTATTGTATCTTTTTTACTTACTCTCATATTCTTACCACCTTTTTGAGCACTCTGTATCTATTCAATGATATTACATTTTTTTTTCTCTTTCTCTCTCTGTTGCTCTCTCTCTCTCTCCTCCCCCCTCTTTCTCTCTCTGTCTCCCTCTTTTATCCTTGTTCAAGACAGCTGCGATAGAAAAATAAAGATGCTGACATTTGATAATATGATTCGGAATATTGGCAATTCTGAAAAATCAAATGAAGAGATGTTGACATTGATGACTAGCCTGCTGAGAGCTAAGTTGACAAAATTGCCTATTTGTCGCTTTCAAAGCAATCTCCAGGCTATTCCTGACAATTAATTGTGCCGAAATATCGAGAAAACATAAATTGATGGTCAATAAGGAAAACATTTACTGACTTATAGGTAAAGGAACATTTATTCATTCCAGACTTTTAACTCTAATGAAACAATAAAAGATCATCATCATCATCGTCATCATCATCGTCGTCGTCATCATCATCAGTCTTTTAACGTCCGTCGTTGGTCATAGACATTCCCCAAGATTCGCTACAATTCTCTATCATGTGCGTCGCGGGGTCAGTATTTCCTGAATCTGTCTAGTTCATCTCTCCATCTTGTGATCTGTCGGCTGCGGCTCTGCATGTGGTCTCTGGGGATCCATGTCGTGAGAAGTGATGTCCATCGGTTGTCTTTCATTCTTGCAACGTGGCCTATCCATCGCCATTTGAGTTTTTTAATAGTTTTTATCATGTCACGGTCACCCGTTTTCTTCCTTATTACAAGATTACAATGCAAGATACAGATGCCCTGTTACCGTATATACCAGGCTGGAAGAATAATGGTTTGCAAAGATATTTGGAGGACTATTGCACACTATTTATATTAATTACTAGGTATGAACCATATGGACTCAATTTCACTGGGAAAATGACACCTTAGAAACTTGAATAATCTGGCAAAAATCAGCATATTGCTCGACTTCGATGAAAATTTCCAATAGTTATTTATTAAAGGACGATTTTTAAAAAAGTAATTGTTCATTCCAAACATTGGGAAGAAATATTTTTCAAATAATTTCAATATGTTTCTTTCCAATTAACATATGATTCTTACCATTTTGATGATTTATTTTCCCTCTACATTGCAGTCTCCATGATTTTATATATTTAAAAGAAAATCTTTCGAGTTATTGATCATATTTACCTTTTTTCGAGGAAAACGCCCTGGAATTGCTACAACTGGAAGTTTTACTCTGGGAATCAAAAAAATGGAAAATGAGGTAAAATATTTTTCTTCTCGACATTTTTTAGTTTCATTCGATTAATCATAGTTTAGGCTTTTGATCTGGAAAAATATTTTCTACTCAATATTCCTAAAAGATTTTCCAACATTTATATCGATTACACTCAGTTAGAGCAGTTCCTGGGCACTTTTCTAGAAAATGTTTACAAAGTTATTTGAGGATTCAAATTATTCATACCTATTGATTACCAAGTTCTAAACCAAGTCAGCATTTCCTTTATTCACAATTTCTACGCTCTACATTCTTCGCTGAAACAGGGTGAATAAAATGGTGTTGACATTTGATAATATAATTTTGGAATATTAGCAATGCAAAATCGACTAATCAAGGGGTGTTGGCATTGATAAACAGCTACCGTGTGCCAAGTCGATATAATTGGTTATTTGTCGCTTTGAAAGATTCTGAAAACATTCTCCAGGCCAATCCTGACAATTAATAATCGAGGGTCACTAAAGGACAAGTGAGAGTTTTTAATATTTACTGACCCTAGGCTAAAGGAACATTCATTCATCTCAGACTTTTTACTCTAATAAAACAATGCAAGATTCAGCGAACGTAGATGCTTTATTATCATATATACCGGCCTATAAAATGAAAGGTCCACTAAGACTACAATGTGTTATCTTGATTAGTATCCTTATCCTGGTTGTTTTTATCAGTGCCTTTTAGCTGATATGTAAACTTTTTTGTTCTCAAGAACTAACAACATTGATGGAAATTTCTAGAGCAAGTAAGCATTTCATTCATTCGCCATTTCTGGGTATAAATTCTCTTAATAAATTGCTGGATTATTAAATTATAATTGACGTTTGATATTCTGGATAGAAATTTCGAAAATAAAAATCTGAGTATTTTCTGATTTTTATTTCAATATTGAAGCCTAATTAATTATCTATCACATGATGGAAATCTTGAAGAAGGAAATCTATTGAGATTCTATTTTGTTGATGGAATGATATGAGATGGATTTTCTTTTAATTAAATCTCGCATGAGTTTATTTGTAAAACTAAATACCGGTTTTCCTTGCCATCAGAAACATGTAATTATTTCATTCATGATGCAAACTGCATGTCCGATTGTCAAAATTCATTGATGTTTTCTTTACTTGGCATAAGGCCAAATGATAGGGACTTATAAGTAGAGAGATTGTGTTACACCAATCTTACAAGTGTGGGAAGGCTTCCTACTTTGAATATCAGTTTTTGAAATCTTTGGTTCGAACACAGACTCGGGTGTAAGTGGGAAGTACGTGACTCTCATCCGCAAGTCAAGTCCCATCTTATATTCTTTCCGTGATTTGATCCAATTTTTTTTCATTGCTTTCCCCCACTTTCCGAAAGTTTGCTTTACGTCACTTTTCCACTTTTACAAAAAAAAGGTGAAAAAAAAAAAAAAAGCGAAAATAACGTTCAGCATTCGTTCGAAAGCGGCATACACCATCTTCCCTCTCTCTGTCTCTCTCCGTCACACGCACACACACACATTCTCTCTCTCTCTCCCCTTCTCTCTCTCTCTTACATCCTATTTCCCATACCTATCACTACCCCAACTTTTTTCCAGTCAGTCTAACAAACAACCATCGACAAAGCGTTCAGAATTTTCCTTGTATTTAATGGTAATTACTCTACGCCAATTTGGCATACGAACGGAAAAAAACACTCTACTTCCAAATAGCAGGAGTTCCCTTCTTCATTTAAAATTGTCTCGTTCCTGCTTGCTGAGAGGGACCTTCTTTCCTGTGTTTGATGTCTGTTTCAAGTGACATCTAATCAACACACGTTCACCTCAATTCAATTCTCTTCCCTTTCGAGACTTCAATCACTTTTTATCTAGCCAAAACACCTGAACAAGACACGAAACAGACGTAATACCCCTTTCAGTTCGTGTACAAAAGGTGCCAATAAGATTCGTCTTAGACATAAACGTTGAAGTGTTACGTATCAGTTTAAAATTTCCTTCATCATTCTACAGGGAGGGTTTCACGGTTGAAGGGTTCATTTTCAGATCGAAATAATTTTACAAAAATATACAACTTCTAATTTTTTCCCAGTGCCCAAACATTAAGCATATATAATATACTCAATTATCCGATTAAGTGCATCAAGTGTACATGTTTGAGTTTATGTGTCAAGTCCCATCCTAAACACACACTCACACACACATACATTCATACACACACACACATGTGTATATATATATATATATATATATATATATATATATATATATATATATATATATATATATATATATATATATATACATATGAGGCCAGATGATTTATTCTGTAATCTGACACATTCATTAGCTGTTTTCTATCTGGAATTTTCACTCTATAATGTTATTGTTACTGTATTACCGAGATTAAATGTATATGAAATTCTGTTGATGGGAACCTTTTGGGAGGGCCCTGCTTTTATATATATATATATATATATATATATATATATATATATATATATATATGATTCAAAAAGTGGGAAAAGAGAAGATAACAGCTAGATGTATAAATGGTGCCTAGAAGAATAGATCAGACAACTATTGTTGTCACAGAATTATTCGAAGATATCAGTCTGAAAATTCCCAAAGGAATATTTTTGTCTCATTTCGGCTTTCGAGACGCTACAACCACCGATAACATTTTCATTCATGTATTTTTTTATGATTGAAATCAAGTCAAAGAGGGTTATGTGGGCCATTTATTCATTGCTGTAAACTAACAGGATTTGCAATGATAAACTCCAAAGATTATGATGAAAGGAAATACAAGTCAAAAATCAATAATGGTTGATAATGCAACATCTGATAAAAATAAGATCAGAAACATATTACTACTGATAATACAACAACTACTATTCATAAAAATAATAACAAAGGCGGTCAGATTTGACTTTCTGTCAGCTGTGAGAACTGTGGTTGCTCAATCAGCGGATCAGTTTTTGTATATAGGGAAAATCAATGCGTGTTCACGCCAAGCATTGAGCTTTTTTTTAATTATTTGATCTTTGCTGTTTACTGATAGCCGTAGACTGACAGTTTGTGTAGTTGCAATGATAACCGAATAAAGCTACGATGGAACAAGATACTAGTCAGAAACTATAGATATATCACGATGCTTCAATTATTAAAAGATAAATCGTGAAAAGCTTTTAATGTAAAACTTCCCCCCAAAAGAAAACAATGAACGAGAGAAAAGTCTAACTCATTCAGGAAAAAAGGCCAAAAAAACTGAACTGATTTCTAAATCCAATGTCAAGCCATTCCATATTGAAGTTAGTTTTCTCCATTCATTTAACGGAAGTTTCACTCTAATCACATGAAACTAAATGAATTCTGTAAGTGTGATATTCAACTTCCAACCACATCCGGATAGTACACATGAAGAAGGCCGTTGAATGGGTCGGCTGAAACATTGCATTAACGACACGAACCAGAGAGTGTTCAATTGTTCGAAAAGATCTTTGAATATTAATGATCTTTCTCAAAACTATGAAAGGTCCAACTTATTCATCAAAAGCTTAAGAGCAATGATGAATTAAACTGATTCCAAAATCCAATGACTAAAACTTCTGCTTTGCTGCCATTCCTATGTTTCAATTTCTGAAAATGTACGCCTAATAATTACTTTATAAAATACATCACCTGTTGTAGAATGGATGCTAATCTCTGTCGGCATCAAGTCAGCTTTTTTGTCTTCAATCTACAAAGGGATGAGATTAAAGATTTTAAATATTCCTTTTTATTCTGTTATTAACAAAAGTGCTAACATTCTGTCCTTATTGTAAGAGGAAGAATAAAAGATTTGATTAGAGTACTTCAAGTTATATTTCGATATTTGAAGAAATGCATCTGAAAATTACTTTCAAAGATAAGTCACCTGCCATAAAGCAGATGCTGATCTCGCAGACATGAACACTGCATTTTGGTCTTTTATCTCCTGGGGAAAATGATGAAAGATTTCAAATATTTTCTTCTTGTTTTGCTTTTCATTCAAGAATGTCAACAGAATTCTTATCAAGGAGGAGAAAGAAAGAAACACGTCTTGATTGAATTACGTGAAAGGTTTAATGATAGATAATCACCTTTTCATATCGCTCTTTCTTTAGAAGCCCATATAATTAAGCATCCCCCCTCTGACAATACACGTAAACTGATTATATTGTTGTCATAGGCTTTGATCGCTACCAGTTCATTGCCAAATATATTTTCGAAAAATAATGTTCCGGGTTCTTCTCGTACATGAAATGATGAAAGTAAGGAGTTTCCATTGGATGTTTAAAACGGTTTTATTTTCATGAAAATAAACTAATATGTTCAGCAAAATCTCTAATAAATTGAATATTTACACTAATGTCTTGAAATAAAGAATTCCTATAATATAAACGATCATGAAATCTCCTTAGGAAGGATCTATTAGCGCTGATATAAATTATGGAATCACTAAATTGAAAGCAATTCCATAAGGCTTGTGTACTTCACAGCAAGTAAGAGATCACTGATAAGACAAAAAACAATTTTTTTGTATTAAATTAATATTATGACTTCATGAAATATACCCCAAATGAACTAAATGGAATAATCCAAATTAATAGCATATTCATTTCTAAGTAGATGAGAATTATGGAATCACCCCATGAGGAGGAAATATATGGAATTGCCAAATAATTTTGCGTCCCCCAAAAAATACCAGCATGAGACTAAATATGCTATTCAGTCTGTAATTAAAATGCAGTGTTTGCAGACCACACATAGGTGTTCGGTTTGGCTATTTGGAAACATGGTTTCAGCAAGAAAGTTGCCAATTAAAACAATGTAAAGGATAATAAAAACTCGGGAGAATTCAAAAAGTCTGGCCAAGATGTCTTTTCCCCGTAAGTTGGTAATATTGGAGTCATTTTCAGGATAATAATGCATTTTTACACAAAGCAATGAGTGTTTAAGCTTTTTTTCACGGGAGAAACGTATCAACTCAATGACATGACAGTAAAACAATCTGATTGAAATTTCGTTGTGGAAAATTTAAAAAATGATATCGCTCAATCCTGCAAAGTGATGTCAAATTATCTCTCTGTATTTCATTAGAGAAAAGCCGAAACCAGTTCGATGGAAAATATCTTTATTTAGAGAAGCTCATGTCTCAAAGAAATCATGCCGTCCTAAACTCCAAAGAACGAACAACAAAGTTGATTTTGTGAACAACTCCATAATTCTACCCCTCAACATCCAGTGATACCATGATTCATTTAAAGAACATTCAATGATTCCATTATCCGTTTAATAGATATTCAACAATTCCTTGGTTCTACGCTTCAACATCTAACGATTCCATGATTCAATTTCGGGAATTCAAGGGATCCATCATCTTTTTCAACCGATATTCAACAATTCTTCACTTTTAGCTCCCAACATCCAGTGATTCCATAATTCATTTCCGGGACTTCAATGATTCTATCATTCTTTTAATCGATATTTAACGTAATTCTTTCAACATCTGATGATTCCATAACCCCCTGCAACAATCGAATATTCCATAATCTATTAAATCAACGGTCAACGATTCTAAAACATGTTCACTCAACATTCAGAGATTCTATATTTTTCTTAGTCAAAGTTCAGCGATCACGTGATCGAAACCCTAAACCATGAATTTTTTTTCAGCAACATTATATGATGCCGTAGTTCAAAACTTCATAATTCACCGATTCTATGAATCCTTCCATCAACATTCATTGAGCATGTAATTCTTTCTGGAATAATGAACAATTCCATAATTCTCCTAACAAATATCCAGCGATTCCATACTACAGCTCTCAGTCATAATTCTCCCCTAATTAATCAGTGATTTTATCATTCTGAAACAATCGGTGATCCAATAATTCTACCCACTAACAGTTGGTGATTTCTTGATTCTTTCCACAACTTTTAGTGATATCATATCTTCTATCTGCAAAATAATGATTCCACAATCCAACACACCGACATTCAACAAGTCCATAAATCATTTTACCGAACTTCAGTGATTCTATAATTCTTTCCCACGAGATTCGATGATTCCATAATTGATTTCATGGACATTCAACAATTCAATAATTTTACCCAACAACATTCTATGATTCCCAAATTATTTCTCATAACAATCGATCATTCCAAATATCTCCTTCTCTCCGAAAGTTCTCTGCACGCAACTTTTTCACTTTTACGAAAGAATGCAAAAGACAAAAATGACGTTTAGTGTTTGTCTTTCATATTGGTAGTACGCATCCTCTTCTTTCTCATCTTACACCTCAGCATCCTGTACATCCAGGCATACGTATTTTTTAAGTTCATGTGTAAAAAAGCAACATTCGATGAATGAAGAAAAAAAAGTGATTATGTAATTTGTGTGTCTCTCTCCAGTCGGTCCGAATCCATTTGTGATTAATGCACGCTTCGTGTTAATGCCATAATGCTTAAAATACATACACACACACGCTAAAAAACATACGTACTCACATGCACAGATAGACCATATACAACAACGAATGAAAACAAATACGCACAAGACAAATATGCACATACATGCACACATGACACATGTACAAATGTATGTATGGGGAATGAATGTGTATGTCTATTTCGTATTTTCGATGAATTTTCGTTTGATGAACAAGCGCCATGGTCTGAATCTCTTTTTGATTGATGTAAGCAATGAGTTAATGCTCTCAACTTCAAATACAATCATGAAAACATTTCATTGCTGGATCCTGAAGAATCAAAAGTAAGAGTTCTACATTGGGTTAATGCAAACTTTGTGCTTTAACATATGATTCTCGTGTACAACACAACAACTAATGTAATCAATCTCACGTTCAATAATATTTTTTAGGTTTAGAGATGTTTTTCTTCTATACTTATAGAAGATTTCATTTGGATGTTTATTTTTTACGTCACTTTGATTTTATAGTTATTATCGCCTGATTATCAACTCGTTTTTCTTTTATGTAATCAATCACAGGTATGTTTATTCCTGAAATATAATGGGGATACAAGTACATACCTATATCTTATACAATCGATTTTGCTGTATACTTATATCTAAACATATACACATCCATCCACTCATTCATTTCTCTCTCTCTCGATATATATATATATATATATATATATATATATATATATATATATATATATATATATATATATATTGTAACTCATCTGATATTTCTGATGAAATTATAGCAATAAATCTCAAAGCAAAAAACGAGTAAAAGATGAATACAACAAGGATTGAATTCTTTCCAGCTGCCATGATGTGTGAAGCTTTTGTGACTCTGTTTATTGCTAATTCTAATTTTGAGACTAAAAAAAAGTAGTGTTTATTATTTTCTCTTTTTTTCAAATCGTAAATTGATATGCAACACTTGAAACAGATGTAATTCTAACTGAAATGTCTTGGACAGCAACAACCTAACCCTGTAAAAATGAATTTGGACATTTTTCGTTATCAGAAAATCGTGAAAATAGCAAGTGAGAACATAATTCAGAAAGCAGTGTGAACAGCGTCAAGGTTAATGTTGATGGTGTCGTTAACAGAAAAGGCTTCTTTATGTAGAAAAAAAAACGAAAAAAAAAAAATATTTGGAACAAAATAACTCAAATAGTTCGAGCCAGTAGTTTTGTTTGGTCGACGGATATTTGTTTTCATTTTATGCTTTGATTTCAGTAAATCTTGTTTAATCAAATGAAATTCATATTCCCTTCAAATATCGAGAATGATAAAGAAAGAATCGTGGTTTCCATAGAGAAATTCTTATCTTTCTTTTCTGCCTTGCAGTGGCCTTTCAAAGTTAACACCGATGTTTGTTTTATTTACAATCTTATATCAATATACAAGTATTAATCTATACCATAGATATATTTCCAGTTATGTTGGTACATTCTGTGAGTTCAATTTCTTTATTTTTTTCTCCCTTTTCTCTCCAGAGAATCTGCTTTTGGTTTCCGTTTCAAGGGGGAGAGAGATTTTGATCAATGCTTTTTTTATCGAAAGTAAAGAACAGAAAGATAGCCTTTGTGCAATTGCGTCAATATCAAAGTAACTTGGCTGTATGTATGTACGTATGTATATATATATATAATGTGTATATACATATGTGTGTGTGTGTGTGTGTGCGCGTGTGTATATGCATGTATATTTAGTGTATGTATGAATATATTAATATAAAATGCATGTATGTTTATATATCAGTGTAACTTTGAGTCCATGGATGTGTTTCCTTACTATGCTGTGATTTTCCTTCCTCCTTTTCGCCCTTATTATTAATTAAACAGACAACAGAAAAGAAATAAAAGGAATCATTCATGTTATCAAGAGTTGGACATTTTTTTCTTTTGACCGTTTAGGTTTATCATGAAGCGTTTGCGACTTCAGATTGTTGTGGAACTGTCATGTACACCGCTGTCACTTGACACGCATTGAAGCTTCATTGCTTGATTAGAGTATCAGAAGAGTAATTGAGAGGTCTTACGATTCTCCCTGCAGCCGTTTCCAACAAACTTGCATGCAATTAGGAAATCAAGTTGCTTTTAAAGAAATGTCAGTTTTTTCTCCTGGAGATTTTAATTAAAGTTTGCTTCGTACTGCACATGATCAAATGTGGGAAAATACGAGGAATATCTTACACCAAACCCCCGAAAAGGGGCGGGGGTGCTCATTATGAATTAGCAGACGGTTTTAAGGAGTATAAAGGACACTGGGATGAATGAAAAAAGGTAGATCTTGGAAGGACACAGGGGTGCCATTACTATAAGTAGTTGTTTGTTTTTTTTGTTTTTTTTGCTAACATTAAAATGTTGGATACTTTCCAGAAAAACCTTGTGTATAAACATGAAACTACGGATATTTTTCCTGTACATGAGAAGCTGGGTGCGAGCCAGTCTGGATGAGATACTGGAATTGAAATTTGCCAAGAATCGCTTTCTGTCTTTTATTTCTGCGATGGAAATCCTGACAGAGATTGAATAGATTCCTTCAAGAGCTTTTAACAGCAACTGACCAAATAAAAAAGCTATTCAATGCAAGAATTCTAACAGGAGAGAAACAGATAAACTTTAAAATCCAATGAAAGAGATGATGAGCCAAAATTACATTTTTATCACAGGATAACTTTAAGGAAAATGCACACACACACACACACACACACACACACACACACACACACACACATATATATATATATATATATATATATATATATATATATATATATATATCCTAAATGAATGGCAGTGGGTCAAAAGCAATCATACCCGGATGGGTCAATAGCATTGCAGAAGATGATACTGAGATCCTTAGTCCCACTCTGTCGATCAGGCGGATAAGGGATAAGTGGTCGCTTGATGAGTAATTCAAAACTTGAGTCTCGTTCAGTTATCAGACATTCATCTGTGGCCCCTGTGGAATTACTTGTCACTTGTGTTCCTGATCTATAATCATCGTCAACATCATCGGTCTTTATGATGTATAGAGAAATGGGAGGGATAAGCGGTTCAAATACCAATTGAGGTAATTCGTGCCAACTTAGCTCTAATGCTCTGAGAAAATGCATGAATATATGGCTCCCTATAGGTTAAGTCGAGGATTGAATTGCCGCAGTTGGTACCATGCTGCCCGGCATATTACGTTGCATATTACTTTTGGGTGAGATATGTACCAACATGTAATTCCTTTTACCCTGAGAAATACCATGGAAGATCCAGCATAGTAAGGCTTATTTCAATGTGTTTTCCAGATGTTTTTATTTAATGTATCAATATTGATCTAGGGTCCGAGTTACGTTGATCTTGAGGCTCTGTAAGTTTGTAAAAATATCGATTTTTGCAAAGTTTCGGATATTTTGGTCATCCATTCTAGATGTGTATATGCACAGATATAAAAACAAACATACATTTGCATGCATACCCACAAAAAGTGCACCCATGCATGCATACGTCTACACACACACATACATCTACACGAACACAAAAACACGAAATACATGTATGACATAAGCTATATATTGAAGTCATAACATAAAGGATGGTGTTGCTCGATCAAAACTGCTTGGGTGCTATGTTAATGTATAACTGTCTTATTTTCAAATCTCCGTGACGGTTACTTGGTAAAACAATTGATGATCCCAATAACAAAAAAATACATTGTACCATAATATCAAAGAATACATAAAGTTTTGAAAAAAAAAAGAAGAAAATTATATGTACAGATATTGAGAAACAAGTGATGCAAAAAAATGATAAGGTCTTTTAATGTGTTTGAAGCTGTAAAGCTTCCTCGACTATATGTAATCTAGCTTAGACATGCTGATATCGCTGCTCCTCAGAACTTAAAGGAGGGGCCCTTGAACCCCAGCTCTACTGTCAAATACTTATTGCGTTAAACTTTAGGAGAATCTCACAAGCAACAAGGAAAATATCTTTCATTACGTCGCCATAGAAAACTCTTCATCCTTAAAGAAAGAAAAAGGGAAAATCAGTTAAAATGTTTATGTTTCGGTAACTTTCGTTCAGGCATTCATTCCTGCTCTGGGCGCATCATGCTGTCTTCAGAGCAAACAATGTTGAATAATTTGAATTGATACTTTACTAAAAAGTATTATCAGTCAATAAATGCGGTACGTATCCACATCTGAATACAAATAATTTAAACCGAGAAGAAAAAAAATCGATGCTCTGACGTACGACGAAGTTGTCGTATATTTATTAAACAGCTGTTAGCAAGGTCCAGGGGGTTCTTACATATTGATCTATTCATTCATTTTGCCGATAAATGTCTTCTTTAAACCACCTTCCTTGCATCAGTTGGTGGTTTGTGTGCCTATTCGTGAACGAGCATTTGCTAAGAAAGTTATATGCAGTTTGTAATCTTTACTAGGCTTAGCTCAGTATGGCATGAGGCTATGGGAATGATTGTTACGTTTCCCTGTAAAGAATGAGAAAGGACCAGCAATATGGCTGCAGATTTGGACCCAATATAGTATAACCTTTCGTGGCTGTATTGGTCAAGAAATTCTCATGATAACAGATCTTCTGATATGTGGGATGCAAGTTCGTCTGATCTGAAGCTACAATCTTCAAGACAAGCTTGTTGACCACTGCAATTACTATTAATTTATATGGAAACTTTTTTGAGTGGTCCCAAGCCTAAAAATGGTTATGATAGTATATCAGACTGAGTCATTAATGGTTGAGATAGTAAAAAGTACAGGAGACTGGGATATAAGACTGAGGAGGACGATAGCAATGACGGTTAGATATAAAATAAGCGTTGAACATCATTGTGAATACAAGCATAGAAGTGGCGAAAAGCAAAACTTCGAGAAGGGAGAGGGATATTCCCTAGTAGAATGCGTGTGCATGTGTTTTGTCTGATTGGGTGTGTCATCTGTGTGTGTGTGTCTGTGTTTGTGTGTGTGTGTGTGTGTGTATGTGTGTGTCCGCCGAAGGAAAAAAGCCATTTTAGCTAACATAATCCTAGACTTATTGATTTTCCGTAGCCAAAGGTCACATGGTTATCATTCTACACAGTTTCGTTCACCCATTAATATCCGTTGAGCATCTCTTCCTATTTACCCTCTTCCCAAATTTATTTCATTCTTTTCTTTTAGCGTTGAATGAGAGAAAAGATTCTGTGCGATTCATACTTGAGAGATTTTGCAGTCCATAAACAGAAAAAAGTTCACCAATGGCTGGAAATCTTCCAATTCATTGATCAGCGAAGTTTGAGAATATGCCACAAGACTTGACCCCACCCTACTGCTTAACCTTGTCTCTGTCCGCTCCGTCATCACTCCCGATGACCATTGGTCAGTCACCTGCCGGCATCAACAATCTTTCCAGATTGTGTATGTCTTTATAATTTGGGGGAATTCGAAACAATTCGTACGTTTATGGATTTCCTTTTGGAAACGATTTTTATATTTTAACCGACCTTCTACTTCTAATATTCTTTGCATCGATTTTTGTCTTTTCAGAATTGGAAGAGGTATGTGAATTCACATAAGCCTATCAGTATTATCAATCAATATTTTCTAAAGTCTTCAATGAATCCCCAAAAAGATTTCTGGGAGGATGGACCATCAGCTTAGAAAAAAATTAAATAATTTTGCAGTTGATTTAGGGTTCTTCCGGCAGAATATTCTTAGCAGAATATTGACGTGAGCTCTCCTCCGAGTAATGTTAAATCTATGAGAATAAAATTCTTTGCCAAACCAAATGAATTAACAAAGAAGATTACGTTGAAAAAATAAACATTTGTTGTGTAAAATAGAAGCTTTTGTAAGATTTGTTGATGTACCCAATAAAAAACAAACCAAAGATTTCAATTTTTTTCGTTAAATATCATTTGGAACTTTTAGTCTTAACTAATTGCACACAACAGATCACCCTTGATAATATTATGACAGTTGTATTATTAGCATGAGCTTGAATAAAATGCATTTTGCCAAATTGACGTATTTTAGTTTATTGATTCTAACATTGATGTTTGGAGAAAAACAATAATCATTTTCGACTTATGCATTTTTTGTTCTAAGGAGAGAAAAATTGCAACTGAAACGCCCATCATGAATGTACAATCAATGAAGAAGGTCCTGTAAATGACAAAAAGCTGCTCGCAAAGTTTAACGAAACCTCAGAATCGTTAAACCATTTGAAATTGATAGGTATCGAATCAAGTCATTGAAAATAATCAACATGGATATATTGTTCAATAAAGTCAATTTAAAAAATAATTCGTCTTTTATCTTTACTTGATGAATCGAAATAATTTGTGGATCAACCAGAGAATAAAGAAAACTAATTTGACTTTTTCATCGAAAGAAAAACATTTTGACTTTCACTGAATTTCTATTTTTGAATAGGTTAATTAAATCTATGGTAGATCCGGTTTTATCTGTGTTGGCTTTTTTCTTACTTAAAATAAGAAGATAAAAATAATCTCCTCTTGTATTAAATACACGGAGAGTCAATTCTATTTTTCTTCCATCTTAAATGTTTTTACCTCAAACTGTCATCAACAGATGTGCATTTCATTTTGTGCATACATTATCTTTAGTATTTCGTTTATGTTCGATAGTTTCCAGAAACTTTATTTTCAGATGGCGAGCTGAGGCGCATTGAAGCCGGCAGCGATGTTTTATGCCTTCCAAATTTTAAAATAAAGCTAGAGATTTTCAACTTTGATTTCATCAGTGTAGAAAACATAAAAGATTTAAAATACGTTGATGCAAAAAATCTCTAAAATTTGTTTTGACAAAATCTTTCATACATATAAATTCACAGCATCAATATTCGGTCATCAACATATTCTTTCTGTCTTTCTCGGGCCTTTTACCACCTTTTAGTTGAATAGTCTATTCCATTATTAAAAAAAAACAAACTCCAGTTTGTGTTCGATGAATTCTCATAAGGATTTTTCAAAATTTGGGACTTGTTAGAACCAACGGGCAGACAAAAAATGTTGCGTAGAGTGATACTCGTAACAGTATGAAAGTGTCAGATCGGGAAAATACACTAATGTGGAAGTACTTTTCTTCGTGAACATTTGCTGCGCAGCATTTGCAACTCGTGGACAGGCTTTGTCATTCAAACGAGCAAATTACTCATCGCAATTGTCACAGTTACAGTTTATTACTGTTCTCATGGAAATAACCTTCACAACCTTACGTGCAGACGTTTCCTTTTTTATTATTTGGATTTCATCGCAGAGATTAATGCATTCCTTTTTCTATCGATATGCAATCTTTCTTTTTATATATATTCGATTATGCCTTACTTAGTGGTATCACTTCGAATAACTGTTTATCAATATAATTAGGGTTAGCTCTTCCTCTCAATATGGACAGGAAATACCATAAATTTCAGTGCTAATTTTTTTTCCAGTGAGAATCAATCTGTTCATAGATGTTCAACGGATGTTTTGCCGAATATGAATCTTTATTCAGCTTAACAAAACTAAAACGGGTGTCCAAAATGATGTGGTCCGACATTTCCAAGTAGTCAGGATATGTCTACCAATCTTTGTTGAAAATCAAAGTCGAACACCTACCCCTAGCGCATGTAAGGAATACGAAAATATCTTGACCATTGCGTAGGCCTGATTTGTGAAGTTTTGGATCCTGGATCTGACTGATCCTTCAGTTTGTAAACTAATTATTTTTAGCTGGGAGAGGGTGTCATGGGTGGGGTGTGCAACTGGCTCAACTTTTTTTTTTTTTTTTTTTTACAATTTTCACCGACAGCTCGGAAAAGGAGTGAATTCTACTCCTGACTGTGAATTCAGAATTGTCCCTCTCCTGCACTGGTTGCTAACCAAAGATATAGGGCCCAGTCTACTATGTTATTTTACCAATAACGGGACAGTGGCAGAAGATATGGATTCCTGCTTTTTCCCAAGGGAACTTACGTGAAATGAACGCAACCAGATTCAGTCAGAATTCTTCCTACTGAAAACCGTTAGGCCATTCTGATCCCTTATCGACGTGAAGTACTGTTGCTACTGTGCTAAAAGATTTTTTTAATGCAACAGCCTCAGGGATTGACGTCTCTCTTTGATATAGCAATCTACAGAGTCAGAATTTAGTGCATTTTTTTTTATATGAAAGTCCAATCCTTCAATGTAGTTTTGACAACATTATTTTCTTTTGGGAATAAAGGGCGTGTTAACTATTATAGATCGTATGAAAAACACTACACAAAAATCGTTTCTCTGATTTCATTGCAGGATTTCTTAAACTTGGAAATTTAAAAAAAATATTTAATTTGTTTTTGTATTTAAAAATCTATTTATATATTTCTGCAATAAAATAATTCTTTAAATTTCACAAACCAGAGAGAGAGAGAGAGAGAGAGAGAGAGAGAGGTGGGGGAGAGTGGGATTAAAACAAAGGAGGTTTATGGAGAGAACGAAAAGTAGGAGGGATTGCTTCAGGTTAAATCCGGATGAACGCACCTTATAACCCGAGTTTGGCAATGTCGTATCTGATCATGAATTTATACGGGTGACATCTTAGGAATATCAAGTACTAAAAACAACTGATGACCCTTTGCCTAAGTAAACAAAGATGTAGAAGTTAGATCACTAGATCGCACACTCGCACACACTCACACACACATACACACACACATACACACACACACACACATATACATACATACTAACGAACATATGATAAATTCTTCAGGAGGTTGACCTTTCCGATATGATTTTCGAAATCAGAGATGAATTATTAACAAAACGCAAGAGCAAGTGGAAAAACAAATGTGTTGTGGAAATATTTTCATCATTAAGCTACGCTCCTATTGATCTATCTATCTATCTATCTATCTATATATATATATATATATATATAGTGAGGTAAATCGCTCATTGTAAGCTTATGCGATGCTCTTCCATCAGAATAGAGCATTATGGTGGACGAGGAATTTAAACTAAATAAAGATAACGCTTAAATTCAGCCATACTGACCCTCCAGTTCCCGAGCACTGGGGTAAGATATCGGTCTCCGAGTCTGAAACAGAGGTTTAAATCCTGCCTTGTTGTACTGGATGTGATAACGGATAGTCTGTAGCCACACTGAAGTATTGTAATACAACGAAACAGCTGTCTGTGGATGACACAATAATTATATATATATATATATATATATATATATTGAAGATCGATCTTCCCCAATATTTTCTATAGCTGTCCAGCTCGTCTCGCCATCTCATATTTTGTTGTGATGTCCATCCATTACCTGCCATTGTATCAATTTCAGACTCCTGTTTTTCTCCAATATATTGAGTTGTCATGTGATCTTTCGACGTGAGGTTGGACATGATTCTTTCATGTGCACGTTGCATGATTCCCAGGTGGTCTCTTGGTTACGTTACATGTTTCAGTTCCATAAGTCACTATCGGGAGGATGTATCGTATACCTTCCTTCTTAAGACAAATGATATTTTCTTGTTCTTGAAGTTTGAGCTTACTCTGCTATGTAGGATTTATTTATAATCATATATATATATATATATATATATATATGGGAAATGAATAATGTATGTTATGTATCTTATTTAAGACAAATATTGAGCCCCCTCTGTTTTTCTTCACTATAAAGTGAGAACTTTGGGAAATCTTTCACCAAAAAGCAAAATAGTCAATGAAAAATATTGAGAGAAGAAGCAACAATAAAAATGGCGGGTCGAATCAGAAGAAATAGATAAAAAGAAGATTTAGTAGTGACATTGAGAGATCAACAAAGAATATGGTCTGCGATGGAACCGGAAGATGTAAAGAACGAAAACTACTTGGGTTTATCAGAACTTTTTTCTGTTTTTAAGACTTTTTTCCAAGAATTATTTCATGTACACATGTAAAGCAATTTAGAACTTTGCTATATTATTAAGACAAGTATTCGATTGCTAGTGACCGTGTTTACCTCTATCTTTCGTTTCACACCATCATAACTGATGGCCAACCTTTTCTGTGCTTTATCTCAATGAGGAAGGCACCAACATCAAAACGCTTAAACTATTTTTGGTCAGTACGCTTAGATATTGTTTCTTTTTCTTCCACTTACAGGATTCCTCAAGCAGCTTCAGTGCATTGGGGCCCATTTAAAAAATGCTCTAAAATTCTCATAATCTCAATAATTGTATTCGCCTCTATAACATCAAATTTTTCAAAAATCAGCTGGTGAGTATTGATAATTATATGATATACAGTACGGCTTATATTTATTTGAACAAAACAGATATATTGCTTATATGATTTTTCATTCTCATGTGTAGTTAAATTATGGTGTAGCGTAATGCCTGTCTTTGTACGCTTGCTCATTGCAGCTTCAGCATGGGAGGAGCAAGAGATGAAAGGTTCAAGTCAGGATTCAAAACCAAACCTTTATTTCTCTTCTTCGGCTGACCTAAAATACATAGTCTTCAACTGGAGACTTGACAAAATCCGCACAGAAAGAGAGACAGAGACAGAGACAGAGAGAGAAATAGCAGACTTGTTGAAAGAGAGGGAGAGAGAGCTAACAATTGAGAGAGAGGGAGAAATAATTAGAGTTCCATGTCTTTCTACTGTAAGAAGCCAGGGGCTGCAGCGGCCCGTAGATCCCGTTACTCTCTGCTCAGTCTGCTGTAGTCTACCCTGTCTCTTCTCTGCTCTGACTGATTGATCTTTCTGGTCTCCTTTTTTTAAGGCAAGGGTCACTTTTCTCTTGCTATCTCTTCTACTAAATCAACTTTTCCTACTCTCTTAACAGATTCCGAAATTAAACGATCATCTACCCCTTTCTTATTTATCCCCCCCTTCTTACTCTCGTTTCTCCGGCAACTAAACTTATAATCTATCTTTTTAGAAGAGGAGGGGATATTTCTGCCAAGAATGTATGAGTGGACGCCTGAGTACATGTTTTATCTGTATTTGTGTGTGTGTTTGGGGGCGGGGGTGCGTATGTGTGTTCAGGAAGAAAACAATTTTAGGCAATCTAATCCTGGGCTGATTGATTTTCCGTGGCCTAAGGTTACATTGTTATCATTCTCCATAGTCCCCTTCAGCCATCATCTGTTAAACATCTCTCCCTATTTAGGCTATCCCATCATCTTTTATTTTTTTCTTGTCGTGTTGAAGGAAAGAAGTTATTCTTGAAATTCACTCTTGAGAGATTTCCCAGTCCATAAACCAATTCATCGATCAGTGAAGTTTGGAAATACGCCACAAGGCCTGACCCCACTCGAATGGTCAACTCCAAAAGTTACGACGAAATATCAGGAAATATCTGGAAGGATTAGCCGTCGGCTGAAATAGAATTGAAAGAATTTTGCGGTGGATCCAGGATTTTTTTGTTGTTTTTTCTTTAAGAGATATTTTAACAGGATTTTGAATTTATCCAAGCAATGTTGAATCTATGAGATGAATATCAAAATTCTATCAAATGTATTGACAATGAAGGAGATTGTGTTGACGAATGAATATTTGTTCTTTAGAATAAATGCTTATCACATTAGGCTACCGATTTGTTGACTAACTCAAGTAAACATACGAACCAAATGTTAAGATTGTCGTTAAAAGCTATTAGGAACGTTTCGTCTTGACTAGATATATCCCGTAAGATAGCTCTCGATTGCATTTTTTACAGCTGTCATATCAGCATGAACTTTTTAAAATAGTTTTTGTCCTCCATTGACGTTTTTTTATTCATTGATTTCAACATTGAAGGTTGAAGAAAACAAACAAGATTTTTGGCATATGCATTTTTTGTTTTAAATTTAAAAAAAACGTGAGTCCAAAAGTTGCAGTCTATCGAGGAGGTACTGTGAATGCCAAGTTGTCAAAAGTTTCTTACAAAGTTTTACAGAACTTCAGAATCCTTACATCATTTGAGGTTGATAGGGATCAAATCAAGACATTGAAAATAATCAGCATGAATATATTGTTCAATAAATGTAATCAAAAAATTCATTTTCTCCTGATAAACTGAAAGAACTTGTTGGTCATCCCATAAAGAAACGAAAACTAATTTGACTTTTGAAATGTTTCTTTTCATTAAAAAAACCCAAAACAATTGATAAAACGTCATCACACAAATCTTATCACTTAATTAGATTTCGACTCTAACGGAGTTTCTATTTCAGAACTTGTTTATTAAATCTATGGAAGATACAATGTGAAACTTCATCAATGTGGAGGCATTTTGTGTATTTGAATTAAGAAGATAAAAATGTCAAATTGCATAAAGGTCCTTATCATTTTTTCTTTCCTCTTTATGTTTTTGTTTCGTAAATGTCAGTAGATGTGCATTTTATCGGGTGGATGAATTATCTAAAACAAGTTGCGATGTTTTATATCTTCCAAATTTCAAAGTAAAACAAAAGATCTTCAACTTCGATTGTTTAAATGCAGAAGACATTAAAACTTATATTAAGTTGATGCAAAAAATCTCACCGCATCATTATTTGGTCATTATGTATTGTACCTGTCTTTTTGTAAACTTATACCACCTTCCGTTTGAGTAGTGTAATTCATAATGAAAGAACAATTCCGGTTTGTTTTTGATGAGTTCTTTCTAGAATTGTTATAAATCTTGAACTTGTTGGAATCTCTAGACAGACAAAGACTGTTGCATTGAACGAAACAAAGAATATAATGAAAGTGCCGAATCAGGAAAATGTGCTCGTGTGGAAGAGCTTCCCATCCCAGCTTCGTGATAATTTGCTTCGTTATATTTGTAACTTGTTGACATGCTTTGTCAAATAGCCGAATTATCCACCGATTTGCTTGTCCAGGAAAATTATTCTATGCTCGATTGCATCATTTAAACGAGCCAATTGTTCACTACTGTAGCACAGTAATAGTTTATTATTGCTCCCATGGAAGCACCCTTACGTATTCACATTCCTTTTCTTTCTTTTTTTTTTTTAGACTCCATCGCACAGATATTGATTTGTTTCTTTTTCTATGTATTTGCGCTCTTTTTTTCTATATATGTTTGATTATGCTTCGTGCTATCACTTTGAAAAAATATTTTGTATTCTTAATTGCTTGGTAGCACCAATTCTGATAGAATCAAAATTGGAAATAAAAACATTTGATCATCAAAAGTATGAGAAGGATTGCAGTCTAAAATTCCTAAAGACTTTGATTCAACGGCATGAAACAATTTCAATACGAAACGCCTTCATTTTGTCAATTTTCTCTTCTCTCATTGATTTTAATGCAAAATTGGTCCGATACCCCCCGATTTGTTTATGCAATAGCCACCTGGAGGTGAGGGTTACCATCCAACTGTGAGACTGTTTTGCTCACCGTCAAATAAGTATTGTTTTCTGATCGTGAAAAGATCATTGCTTCGCTAAGCTACATTTTCTGAACTCACTAGTTACGACTGGGGAGTGAATTTTGATCAGTATATATGAGTATTGATCAGTAATTATGAATAAAACAAGAGTGTGCGTTTATCCACTGGTGTGCATCTATCTGTGTGTACATATGTGTGAGGGTGCACATGTACGTGAAAGATAGATACAGAGGAAGAGGGGGAGAAAGAGACAGGGAGACAAACATGCTACCGAACCAACTTGTGTGCATAGCAAATCGTTAATGAAATTTTACACTTGATTAGGAGGTTGCAAATGAAATCAAAACATTAACCTGAAGGAAAAGGTATGGAAGACTGTAAATGCCAAAATTACAAAGTCAGCCAACCTCTGGTAATTCTATGATATATTCTTTCTGTTGACCAACTCTTCGTCTCATTGTATAAAACAGGAGGTAGGTGGTAGCATAATGGTTATCAGCATGGAAATTTGACATTGAGTCAAAGTTATGGCTTAGGTTGTTTATAATCGCTAGGCATTAATACCCTTGGGAAAGGCATGAATCGACATCCCTGCCATAGAAATGTATATGAAATGTTGCGTAGTGCAATTATTTAATTCTAAATGAAAAGTTTTTTTCACTACCTTTTTTTTACACAACCTTGATCCCTAATCCGGTGAAAGTATTAGTCGTAATATCAATCCAGTCTTTTTGCCACCCCTCTTTACGCAATCCGGGTCTCTAATGCAGCAGAAAAAAGTGTCGATCGAAAAGCTAATTTCCACTCTTTTACCACCAATCTGTCAATGAAATTTTTTGTAATTCTTAGAAAATGATTTTAAAAAAAATCATTTTTGATGTTCTGTTAGAAATTCAACTTCAATCCTTTTTTGGGGGGGGGGGATCAAATTCAAATCTTGATGTAAAACGTTTTAATCCCGCTTAAAAAACCTTTTCCAAGGACACCAATCATTTTCGTCTTTCAATGATGTTTTGAATACCTGATTAAATGCCTTCGGCACCTAAATAATTGGGAAATTTCAAAGGTGAAAGATCAAAATCAATTTTTTTAAAGTAAATTCAATTTTTGAATTATTGATTTTCGAAAAAGACTCCACAAAAACTCTACAGAATTTGGAAAAAATTAATCCTTTCATAGAAATAGGAATTCCATTGGGCGTATTGTTCTCTTCCTATTTTCATTTTGCCCTGAATTTATTCACTGTTCGATAAAGAGATTTTTAAACTTACAATCTCATTTTTCAAATCCTGAAATTTCGAAGGCATCAAACTTACTTGAAAGGAATTCGTTATTTTGTTATTTCTCATTTACCTTTCTTTCTTCTTTTCTATTTATTTCTTTCAATGTTTTTCTCGTTGATACACTATATATCCAGCCAGATTACGGTCAGCTGAATTTCATTCCTAAAGCCTACCGTTCAACGACATGAAAGAACTTCGGTATGGAATGCCTTTATTTCGTATTTTTTCTCTCCTTTCATTGTAGTTTACACAAAGTTTGTCCATCTAATTGTCCGCAGTCTTATTCATATACACACATTGAGTGCAAAAAGTTTCCAATACATTTTAAAACTTCCTTTATGGCATCCTTATACAACATCAAAGTTCAGAAAACGTTGAAACAAATTAAAACATTGAAATGTTTTGTCCAACAATCAGGAATCATTGGTCAAAATTGATATGCATGCAAAAATATTCTTTTCTGATATGTATCGGATATAGTATGCTCTCACTGTATGAATACACACGCACCGCTCTCTTATTCAATGAGGTAACTCGTTCATTGTAAGCTCATGCAATGCTCTTCCAACATGGAATGAAACACTCTGGTGGATCAGGTACATATGCGATAAATAGATATATTGCTTAAAAATTCAACCTTACTGACCGTCCAGTTCCGTGGAGTAGAGGGAGTATACCAGCCTCACGGTCTGAAGCTAAGGTTTCGATCCTACCTCGTGGTACTGGATAAGACAATGGATAGTCTATAGCCACACTGAAGAGTTGTTATATAATGAATCGGCTGTCTGTGGATGACACAATATATATATATATATATATATATATATATATATATATATATATATATATATATATATAAAAGCTTATGCAATGCTCTTCCAACGTTGGAATAAAGCACTCTAGTGGATGGGGAATACATGTATGAATATATATGTATCAAGTATATATATATATATATACTTGAGCAGCAAAGTAATCCTTCATTGCTGCATGTTCAACTGAATACGACTTACAATGAATATCTATAATGTTCTGTTGCCTCTGTGAATCGAAGCGTTTTTCAATAGATATTTAGAATTACCAAGACGGTTTTGCCCATTATATATATATATATATATATATATATATGTGTGTGTGTGAGTTCTGACCAATTCAATTTTTTTTTTTTGGAAAAGTTTTCATCTAGTTATCCTGAGATAGAATAAAATCTAAGATACGTGGACAACGAACAAAAATTAACTAAAGATAAATCATTAAGAAAAAAATCATACTGCCGGATGCTGAAGAGTCCATTACGCACGAGGTGTTAACATTTACCGGTCATATATCCTTGTGATTTATATTTTTGTACTTTATTACATTTATTTACCCAGTTAAATAGTGAAGACTGTGATTATGTATCATCAACAAAGGATGAAATTTATTTTATTTCCTTCTTTTGGTATTCTTCAAAACATTATGATATATATACATATATATATATATATATATATACTTATATATATATATATATATATATATATATAAATATATATATATATATATGTATGTATAAATATATATATATATATATATGTATGTATTTATTTATGTATATGTATGTGTGTGTGTATGCATGTGTGCGTGCGTGCGTCTATGTGTGTGTGTGTGTGTGTGAATGAACAAACATTCTTCAGCTACAGATCGGGACGTCGAGGTTCTTGATGACGTATATAATTTTCTCACATATATATATATATATATATATGTATATATATATGTACATACATAAATATATATGTGTGTGTGTGTGTGTGCTTATTCGTGTGTGTGCATCTTTGTATATATATATATATATATATATAGTCTACAAAGCTTTACAGCTTTAAACACTAAACATTAGGAACACTTCAATAGATTCTTTGTGTCACTTCAGTCACCCATTCCCCTATACCTACAATTCAATTAATGTCATCCCCAGAAGTGATTTTTTTCTTTGTTTCTCTTACAATTTGTTTTTGTTATCATTGTGCAATGTATAAATTGTTTTTTTGGGGGATCATCAGCTGTTTTCCATGTAACCGTTACGGGGATTTTGAAAACAAAACAGTTATATCATCATGTTGACCCAGCTCCTTCCATGATATAGTTTTTTGCCATACATGTAGGAAAATGAAATAAAGCCCAGAATCAAACCAATTTAGCCACCTTTCGGTAGAACGAATTTGACTTTCATAAACCCGGAATGCCAAAAATCCTGAAAAGAGAGTACACAAACAATGCATTTTCCTGGTTGTCATTTATGTAATAGAGTTTGAAATATCACAGAAACCATTAGAAAACTCTTAGTTTTATTGTTAACTCTCTGAATACTCTGATATCAAAACAGAACCATATCGACACGGTATAGCACAGCACCAACAACATCAACATACAATGTATTGGCTAACGACCGACAGTCAATTTGAAAAGTGATACAAGAAAACATACAACTCTATTTCAAGAAAAGTAAAATAAGTCTTACCAACTACGAACCATGAAGGCTAAATGAAAACAACACACCTACTTCTACCCTGTTCCCTTATATCAACACCTATCGATCGATTGCAAGACACCACTCCTCCATCTTGAAATTGAAATAACAAAATCCACTATTCCCTGAGGAATGACCATTGTAGTCCATCACTTATATATATATATATTGTCCAGAAATCTCCATAGCTTTGAGCACTAGTCAATTATTTCCTGATTCCCATTGAACTTTGTCTCTATGTCCTGAGGGCAACAGATTTGCGATTTGCTATTTTCAAACACCAGAATTTGGCGAAATTATGAATAGAAATAAAGATTTGATACTGATAATGTACAAAAGATAACAATCACGTTACTGTTATGATACGAATATTCATCAACGATGAAAAGAAATGTATATTTTGATACAATTTTACTGCAAACTTTTTTGGTATTTAAGTTACATGATTTGGTCTCACGAATATAGATATTTGGCCTTGTCTACGACATATTACTAACTGAATGATCTTTTAGAAGCTTGTTCAAAACCTCAACAACCCAAGTACTAGTTGGATTTCATCTCAGTAATAGATTTCTTCAACCACAAGGTCCAAAATCGGTCTCAGACAACTTTTTCCACGATTGAATTCTCTCGATCTCTACCCCCCCCCCCATCCAAGAGCTACAAAGTCTTTATCCAGAAGGACGATGATTCATCTCAGCCATTTGAATTTTTATGATTATCAAATCCCTAATTTGATCCTTTTCCAAAGATTCATACGAGAATAGGGGAGAAGGAAACCAAATCCATTCCATGTTAAAATATTGTAATCGGTCTGACGGCCTTTATGGTATTTTCTTGTTTCAATCACCATGAATCTCAACGGAGGTGCCAAGTCCATTGCATTGAGAAACATAGATGTGAGTTGGTCAAAATGAATGAAACTGAATAGGTACTCACTGAACTCTAAATAGTAATCAAATATAAAATCAATATTCCTTTCTTTCCTTTTCCTTGTAAGGATAGAAAAACGCAAGGTGAAGCAAGTGATGCCACTTCGGGTACATGCTGACTCTAATTCCAATCAAAATATGGCAAACGGACTGGATAAGTTGGAAGGTGACGTTAGGAGCCAAGGTAAGGACAACTGAAGCCATTGCAAGCATAAGGGCATTTTTTTTCACAGTAGGTTTTCTCTCTCTCTCTTTGTCTCTCTCTCTCTCTTCATTTCTCCCCCCTCATTTCTTTTCTCACCGCTTTCTCTCGTTCCTTTTATCTGTATTTATCTGTGGCATTCATTACCCCCTTCTCTCTCTCATTCACTCACTCACTGACACAGACTTGGACTTTTTAGTTGACTTTTCATTTCGTCTCCCTCTCTCTGACTTTTATCCTGTCCCTTCCTCTTTCTCTCTCTCTCCATCCCCTCTTTCACTCCTCTATTTAGCCTCCTTCTCTACTCTTCCCCTCTCACTCTCTCTCTCTCTCTTCACTCCCTCTATTTTTACCTTTCCATTTTCTCTTCTCACCCTTTTTTCCTCGTCATCAAGTCTCTCCCTTTCCCCTCTTTTTACCTCATTTCTACAAGTCTCTTCACTCTTTCTTTCAAATTATAAACTTCTTTCCTTCTTTCTTTCTTTTCTTAATTTTTACTCAGCCAAATGAATGAGTTTTGCACCAGTCCGTAAGTCTTTTTGCCTACCTGTCTTGAAAGTCAGCATGAAATTTTGTTTTTTATATGGACGACTTGTAGCACCAGTGGGGAATATACAACTGCGGCCTTGTGCCAAACTTAATAAAATACAATTGATGTCCATTCCATCAACTACGCAGCAATGGTTAACAAATTAGCGTCGAACAGCTTTCGCAAGAACAATCCTCATTGGTACCCCCATAACAATAGCCCTGTGCCAGAATGAAATTCATGAGTATTTAGTATGCTTACCATATAACAACAGTTTGCAAGCAACCTCGGGTCAAGCATTATTGTTGGAGTCATTATTGGATGCCCCATGATTGTGACTCTGTACCAAACTGGGATTAATCCAGAAAGTATCTACTAGCTTGCTACAGAGTGATGGTTAACGAGTTTGTCTTAGAGACTATTTGTTAGTATAAGGAGTTTGATTCTCAATAGTTGCCCCCTAATTGTTATTTCGTTAACCTGAGATATGCTTAATATATATATATATATATATATATATATATATATATATATATATATATATATATATATATTATATATATATATATATATATATATATATATATACATTACTTATTGTTTGTTTTTCTTTGACTTCGACTTACTCTTTAGCAATTGAAGCATTTTAGGTCAACACTAACATCCAATGCAGCTTGACCGTTTGTCTCTGATGTAGTAAAAATATTGCTTCACACTTTTGAAATGAATGTTATATTTCACTTCAAAGAAAGTATTTGTTTGATATCTAATTAGTTTTCTCTCATTGCCTGAATAAATGAACATACATGATTAAAATCTATATCGGACAATTTATTTCTCAAGGAAAACTCCATTAATGATATAAATAACTCAATCACATTTATACACTCTCTTCCAAGCAGACTTAATTCGGTCCCGGATGCAAATAAACGTACTTGAGAATTCATATGGGCGTGTATTTGCACTTTTATAGATGATGACTTAGGATATAGTCTTCATTGGGAAAAAAATCCCGATATATATATTCCTTATATTTTGACAGTTCGCTCTACGCTGCTTTTTCGTTATTACGGAAAAGATGGAAAGCAAAAATAGCATTTGAATTGCTGCGAACCATTAAAGAGACATAACATCCCCTTCTCTCTCTCTCTCTCTGTCTCTGTCTCTGTCTCTGTCTCTCTCTCTCTCTCTTATACCTCAGTGTCTTTCACCTCCAAAAATTGCATTTCAAACAATTCAACATACCTACAACCATAATCTGAGGACTCTTTGGAAACTTCCCATACAAATTAATGGCAGTTGTTTCTTTGCTTTACGCCATTTCGACTTACGAAATGTTTTTAGTGCAGGGGGACTCTATATCTCTATCGTATAAGCTTATAAATAAATATGAAAGTCATTTAAAAAAATAAAGGCGCTGTAATTTGAACATTAAGAATATCTACTTCGGACGAAGATTTGCTAAAAGCTGTCAGTTTCTTAAAGTATAGAGAATGATGTCCGCTTGCTTTACTCTAATTCTGGTGTCAGATTTATCTATCAATATAATATTATGATGCTGAGTTTAGAAATACATCACAGAATTGAAGAAGACAGAAGGGTCCTTACAAATCCATAAACGGTTATAGTCATCTAAAATAAACAAAACACCCTTTTAATGTCTACCTGTGTTATCGGTTTTTCACGGTGAAATCACAGCATTGGTTTGTGCCGAAAGTCAATGAGTAAAAATTATGTTTTTTTCAACTAGTAACAAGTCCTGGTTTGAAGTTTTTTTTTTAAACGTCTGGCTCCGGGCGTTGGAGAATTTAGTGAGGGCAGAAAATCCCTGCTAAGCTTCTCTGTGTGTGCACGCCTGGATGCATGTCTTATCCGTATGTGTGTGTGCGTGTGTGTGTGTGTGTGTGTGTGGTGTATATTTATGCCAATGATGGAAACCATTTTAGGTAATCGATTGATTTTCCATAACCCAAGGTCATTATTCTCTACAGCTTCCTTTACTCATCAACATTTATTCAGCATCTCTTCCCGTCTATTCTTGTCGTATTGAAAGAGAGACAAGATTCTGTGAGATTCACTCTTGAGAGATTTCTCAGTCCATAAACAGAAGAAAGTTCACCAATGGCTGGAAATCTTCCAATTCCTTGATCAAGGAAGCTTGGGAATACACCACAAGACCTGACCCAAACCGACTAGTTAACCTTGCGTCCGTCCGCTCTCTCATCACTTCCGGTGACCATCGGTCAGTCAGTTCTCAGCATTATCCATCTTTCCAAAGTTTCTATGTCTTCATTGTTTCAGGGAATACAAAACACTTCGCACTTTTCAGGAAATGATTTTTATATTACATCTAACCTTTAACTCTGGAGGTCACATTCCTTGCATCAGTGTTTGTCTTTTTCGAAGTTAGAAGGAGTATGTGTATTCACACTTGTCCGTCTATTCAAACGTCCTCTATGAATCTTTAAGAAAGTTTCTGGGAGGATCGGCCATTATTCTCTGGGGAAGGATTGAAAGAATTTTGCAACAGATCAAGGTTTGTTTTTCCATTGAGAGATAATTTAGAGGAATTTTGATCTGGTATTTTGACTGAGTAATAATCAATATACGGGATCTAAAACATTTTCTTTTACTTTTAGATGTCTAAATGGTGGGGGGCATGTTTATCGTATAAAATCGAAAGGAATGTTTTCTTTCACTTTCAGCAGTCGGACTCCTAGGGATTATTTTCTACTTTGAGGGGTAAACATGCACAGAAAATTTTTTCACTTTCAAGGGTCAAAATCAAAGGATTGTTTTTGTACATTTATGGGTCAAAATTGAGGGGGGAGGAAGATTCTTTTTCACTTCCTGGGTTGAAAATCGAGGGATAATTCTTAGAGGTCGCAATGCAAGGGTTTATCTTTCACTTTTAGGCGTCAAAATCGGAGGGAATATTTTTTTTCACTTTTAGGGGACGGAATTTTTTGGTTTCGAAATTCAAAATGGAGATATTCTTTCGCGCTCAGAAGTCAAAATATAGCAGAAATTTTTAAAATCGCAGGGTGAAATTTTTCTCATTCTTAGGTTCAAAATCGTGAGAGCTCTTTTACTATCATTTTATGGATTCAAAAAAAGTTACATCTCTCTCCCCTCTTGAACATCAACCTCACCCCACTTTCTAACATCTATTCCTAAAATCCTTTTTGACTATTTGCCCAGTGTTTTCACATAACCCCCCTTTTTAACACTAGTCCTTTTTTTCCCTAACGTTACGCCCTCACTTTTAACATTGCACCTCTTCTTTAAACTTCTCACCTTTTTTAACATCAGACTCGTTTCTTTTTTTTTTCACATCTATTGCCTCTCTTTTGGGGGAATTTTCCTTTCTTTTTTTATAGAATTAATGCCCGTTTTTAACTTTGCCTCTTGGCCATTCTATAGAATAAACCACTTTTTTTTACATTAGTTCCGCCTTTTTGCATTAGTCCAACACTTTATTGGTCGAACTTTTTGAATATAAACGCCCCACTTCTTCAACATTAGCCGACTTTTTTTTCTAAAAGTGTAAAAACTTGTACCTATTTTTGAAACAAATCATATAAAACGCTATCTGATTTTCATTTATCTATCTATCTTTTTTCTTTTTCTTTTTAACAGTAATTCACTTTGCCTGTTAGAGCGTGTATTTAGTCTAGTGAAGTTTATTTTTACTTGATAAACCAAAAAAAAAAATGTTGCTCACCTAAAAGATAAACAAAACTAATTGGACTTTTTAAGAAAATGTTTCTTTTCATTAAAAAAACAACAATTGTTAAACCATCATCATACAAATCTTATCATATAATTAGATTTCAACTTTTATAGAGTTTCTGTTTTTGAATTTTTTTAATTAAATGTCTGGAAGATAAAACGTGAGGCTTTATCCGTGTGAGGGCACGCTGCATACTTAAATTAAGAAGATAAAAAAATAATCTATTCTTGTATTAAATACACGATGGTCTTTATCGTTTTTTCTTCCCTCTTTAAGTTTTTTGTTTCGTATTATCATCAATAGATATGCATTTCATCCTGTGGATGAATCATCTTTTTTTCTTTAGTGTTTTATGTATAACCTGCACTCAGAAGTTTTCAGGAACCTTATTTTAAAATGATGGACTGAGGCACATTCAAGCAGGCAACGATCTTTTATGTTCTCAAAATTTTAAAATAAAACATTTAAAAAGAAATACTTTGATAGTATGAATGCAGAAGGTATTAGAGACTTATATTAGGTTACAAATGCAAAAAATCTTTAGCATTTGTTTAGGATAAACCTTTGTTCATATAGATTCACGGCATAATTTTTCAGTCATTTTACTTTTTCCTTCTTTTCCCAAGTGTGAAGTGAACGTAACCAACATTGGCCTGCATTTTCCGTGCTAGTAACCGTTAGGCTACGCCAACGCCCATTTTACATGATGTATAGTTGCTAAATTATTTCTCTTTGCCGGAAGAATTAACGGCTATTTTCTTCAATATCACAATCGACAGAATCAGAATTCACATCAGCTTTCGTTGTGTTAGACTAATCATCAATGTAGTTTAGACAAGATTTTTTCTCTCCAAGAATAGAGGGTGTGTCGTCAATTGTAGATCGTGTGAAAGATATTGCACGAAAATTGGAATTTATTTTAGATGAAGTCATTGCCGGATTTTTTAAAAGTCAAGAATTTGATTTGAAATAAAGATATAAAAATAACTTTTAAAATTATTGTGATAAAATTTCAAGTTTTGTTTTCTCTAATAATTAAGATTGAAAAACTGATATTCGATTGTTAAGACGATAATGTAAATAATAATTATTGATTGAAACAAATATTTAGTTTGTTTGAAGGTTTCAAAATTATTTTATATTATGACAGAGACAGATATTTGAGAGAATTCTGGGAGCTTGGAAGAGAGAGAGAGAGAGAGAGAGAGAGAGAGAGAGAGAGAGAGAGAGAGAGAGAGAGGGAGAGACTTAAGAAAGATTACAGAGAAAATGAAAGATGCAAAGGACTTGCTCACTGTTGAAGTAGGATGACAGTACTGGTTCGCAGCTTATCACTGGAGTCAAATAACATCAATTCTGATCAAGAATATTTATGGTTGACCTCTTGGGAACATCGGGTACTAAAAGCAACTGATCAAGTTTTGAGAAACTGAACCATGATTTTGCAGTTAGATTTTTAACTTACACACACTTACACGCACAGACACACACACACACACACACACACACGCGTGCATACATACATCCTAATAGTAAGTATGTAAATTCAATAGATAGAATCAACTTTAGACGTACACCATTTTACTTTTTGTCGACTACAATTTGGCATATGATCTCTGGGGATCCACGTCATGAGTCTTGATGTCCAGCAGTTGCTAACATTCTTCCAACATATTCACTCCAAATTTTTTTAACTGATTTTATGGTATCTCTGACTTCTGTCTTTTTTTTTTCTTCTAATATGTTGTTTCTAATCTGTGTTGTCTTCTGATCTCTATGTGAAGTTAAGCATTATTCTCTCGTGTGCACGTTGCAAGGTTCTCAGTTTGAGGGTCAATCTTTCAATGGAGTCGAACAACGTCAATTCGGATCAAGAATATTGATGGGGGACCTCTTGGGAACATCGGGTACTAAAAGAAACTGATCAAGTTTTGAGAAACTGAACCATGATTTTGGAGTTAGATTTTTAACTTACACACACACACACACACACACATGCATACATACATCCTAATAGTAAGTATGTAAATTCAATAGCTAAAATCGACTTTACACGTACGTGGAAATATTCATTGATCACGAAAAATATCAGAAAGATTGTCCAACATATGCAAAGTCTTCGATATGCAATATCTCCATTTTGTATCTTTTCTTTTTTCTAACTGCAGTTAACTCAAAGGTTACCCGATTCTCCTAGATCTGATTGTTTAATCACCAGGGTCGGGCTAATGTTCAACTTAGAAATTGTTTATCTTCATCATCAACATTGTGTTAGCATCCGTCGTTGGTATAGACCTTCCCCGAAGTACACCTGACCTCTCTATCATGGGCATCGCAGTCACTGCTTTCTGAATTCATATAGCTTTTCACACCATCCAACTTCCTGTCGGCCACACTTTCGCATATGATCGCTAGGGATCCACGTTGTGAGTTGAAATTGCCATCGGTTGTCTGGATTTTTGCAACAGGAACAACCCATTGCCATTTGAGTTTTCTGATGGATTCAATGATGTTCTGAACTCTTGTCTTCTTTCCAATATACTTTGCTGTCTTATGATCTCTCTATGTGAAGTTTAGCATGACTCTCTCATGTTCTCTTGGTTATGTTCCACGTTTCAGCTCCATAGGTAACTATAGATTTATATATATTAGTTGTACAATTTTCTTTTCGGGACTTGTGGGATTTTCTTGTTCATGAGAGTCGAGCTTATTCTGCCGAATGCTTGCCATTTTAGAGTAATTCTTTGCTTTATTTTTCTTTTGCTAACTTTATAAAGACTCGCTGTCCTACATATATGTAGTTGTCTACTTTTTCCCGCTCCACATTTCCTATTTCGATCGTTTTGTGTTGTTCTCTACATGTTTATAGTACATGACATTTGTTTTGCTTAAGTTTATGTGGAGGCCAGCTTTCTTGCTTGCTTCATTTAGCTAGTCTAACATTACTCCCAGACAAATATTGGTTTTGGGTCCTAAAAAGATGACCGCTGAAGGAGTTCTTTTCATCTTCAAAACTCCCAAGAGGCACCAGTGGAAAATGAAATATAAACAGTGGGCGAGGATATTACTCGATAATTACGTATAAAAAGAGTTTGCATGCGTGTATCTGCTGGTGTTCATCTGTGAGTGTGTATGTGTATGTGTGTGTGAGAGAGAGAGAGTGACAGATGGGCAGACAGAGAGAAGGATATGATACAGAACCAACTTGTGTGTACAACACATTGCTGGAAAAATTGCAAAAATGCTCACTTGATTTGGAGTTGCCAGCAAGATCAAAATATTGACCCAAAGGTGTGGGTGTCTATAAATGCTAGAATACCAAATTCCCCACCAACCTCTGGTGATTCTAAGAAATACTCCTTTCCGTAGATCACCTCTTCGTCTCATTGTGTGAAACAGGAGGTGAGTAGTAGCATAATGGTTATCAGCAGAGAAAATGAACTCCAAGTCAGAAATCTCGCAAAGGCTGCTCATCATCATCATCATCATCATCATCATCATCATCATCATCATCATCAGTCCTTTAGCGTCCGTCGTTGGACATAGACCTTCCCCAGGATTTGCCACACTTCTCTATCATGGGCGTCACGGAGCCAGTACTTCCTGAACTTGTCTAGCTCGTCTCTCCATCTAACATTTTGCTGGCCTCGGTTGCGCATATGGTCTCGGGGAATCCATGATGTGAGTCGTGATGTCCATCGATTGTCAGCCATTCTTGCAACATGGCTAGCCCACTGCCATTTGAGATTTTTTATGGATTCTATGATGTCTCTAACTCTTGTCTTTTCCCGGATGTGCTGTGCTGTTTTGTGGTCTCTCCATGTGAGGCCTAGCATTATTCTTTCATGTGCACGTTGCATGGTTCTCAGCTTACGGGTCTGTTTCTTGGTTAAGTTCCATGTTTCAGCTCCATAAGTGACTATTGGGAGGATGCATTGGTTGTGCTGATATCCATTTAATACTTATACCCTCGGAAAAGGCATTTATCGACATCCCTGACATATATATATATATATATGTATATATATATATATGTATATATATATATATATATATATATATATATATATATATATATATATGTATATATATATATATATATATATATATATGTATATATATATATATATATATATATATATATATATATATATAATGGAGTAAAGATTTGCTATACAAACACGTTTATGTTTCTATCATATTCGGGCTTCTCCATGCAAGTGATTCGGTTTATCTCTGATTCTTATTTGGGACATTTTTTGTCGGAATATCTATCATTTTAGGTGGAAAAATCTTTTTAATCTATTTATAAACTATTCGTTTTTGTTCAGTGGTTGACTATTGTTTGCTGTATTTTTGTTTTACTATTCAATGTGGATGTACATCTTTTAAACCAGGGGGTCATTGAGTGAGTATTTTTGTTATCAGTATGCAGTTGGTCTATCAGTATTTCAATGGTATGTATTTAATTCTTACTTAAATCAATTTCACAAAATTAAGGTTCCTTTTTATGTGACCGTAGAAGGTTATTTGATTATATTGGGTTCGGTTTGTATCCTCATGTCTAATACAATTATGTTGATTGGATTATTCTTTATGATGGTTAAGTGGATAAGATATGAATTTTAAACTCTACTCTAAATCAACTTAATGTTTAATGTTGAATGTATCGGATACCTCATGAAATAACCCCATCATACATCAGATATTGTATGATATCATATTATATTGCATCCCTAATTTTTATCACACACACACACACACACACACACACACACACACACACACACACACACACACATATGTATATATAGAGATATGAAATGTTTCGTCACTGGTGTGCAATTATTTCGCTTCTTATGAAGATCCTGTCTCTTCCACCATCACTCCTTTCACGCCATTTTGATCCCTTGCCCGGTGAAAGGAAAGACCGTAATATCAGTGCAGTGACCCCTCTCTATTTCAGGCAATTTTAGTGCTTAATGCAGTGAAAAAAAGAGCTGACCAAAAAACTATCAACTTGAAAAAAAAGTATTCTAGATTTTCTGCTGGAAATTCAACTAAAATCCTCTTTATTTTCTTCATTTATTTCATTTAGTGCCACTTAATGAACGCCTTCCAAGGAAACCAATTATTTCCATCTTTCAAAGATGATTTAGGTGCCTAATTGCCTCCTGCACCAAAAATAACTCCAGTGCCAACATTTGAAAATGTCAAAAGTGAATGATTGAGGTCAATTTTTTGACAGAAAATTTCAACTTTTATTGCTTTTTTTTCTTCTTGCTTTTAGTTATTGAGTTTCGAAAAAAGTCTCCACAGACACTACAGAAGAAATTAGAAAAAATTCGATCCGATTAAACTTTCCATAGAAATAGGATCATCATTCGATACATTGTTCCGTTTCAATTATTCTGTGTCCTCAATTTGTTTACCGTTGGAAAACGCCATTTGACAACTTATACTTAGATATTTTATATTTAAAAAAATATCTTTAAAGACACACACTTCAAACAGATGCTATTCACTCGTACAATTTGCTTATGCTTACGACCTTTATGGGACTTCATATATATATATATATATATATATATATATATATATATATATATATGTATATATATATGTATAGAGAGAGAGAGAGAGAGACAGACAGACAGACAGACAGAAGGACAGACAGAGACAGACAGATAGACAGACAGAGACAGAGAGAGACATGATAACACCAATGATTTTGCAACCATCGCAATTAATCATCATCATCATCATCATCATCATCATCATCATCATCATCATCATCAGTCTTTTAGCGTCTGCCATTGGACATTGACCTTCCGCAGGATTTGCCACACTTCCTTATCATGGGCATCACGGAGCGATTACTTCCTGAACTTGTCTAGCTCGTCTCTCCATCGAACACTTTGCCGGCCTCGGTTGCGCATGTGGTTTCGGGGGATCCATGTCGTGCACAAATCCAACCTATTTTTAAAAAAAACTTCTTGAGAATCCTGTACATTTGTTATTGGCCGTTTAGTTTCTCCAAAACCTTGAGAATCACCTGGGTTAATTGGTGTCAAGAATGTTTCTAAAACTTTGGTGTGTTTGGGAAGCCATTTTAAACATGATGCTTCATAAAGGCTCCAAGACTCTCCAGCCAGACTGAGGTCAGGTGAATTTCATGACCCTTAGTCAAATCCACTTGATCGTCTGCGGTATTATTAAAATATACGCAATGAGTGTTAAAAGTATCCGTATCATTTCAAAATGTCACTTTCTACGCCCTTCTCCAGTTTCAAAATTTAAAAAAAATCAAAACAAAATTTAAAAAAGACACAATAACATTGAAATGTAATGAACAAAATTCAGAAATGCTTGATCAAAATTCGGTCAAATTTGAAAGTTTATAAATATATCAAAATATTTTTGTTTAAAAGGATTGGACACATTTTGTATTCACCATATGTACACACACACATATATATGATCTGATAGAATGATTATAAATTGCTTCATATTATATAGAAACTCTTTTTTTGGAGTGACCTCCCGTCATTACACAGTTAATGTATCACTTCGCATAGACAACGTAAAACAGAATAAACAATGGAAGAAAATTGGGCTGCAGCAGAAATCAAAGCTGATTCAACATAACATCACTTTTTCCATTGAACTAAACGGTCACCCATGATATAAAGGCCAAAATGTCTGTTTCCACTCAAAATTCTCGTCTCGTTTACTCTTTGATCTTCCTACAGCAGCCTTATTTTCTTTTATTGACTCTGTTGCACGTTGTATAGGCCAAGTGTTATGTACATTGTATATGCCGTGTTACAATAACTGTATTATGACGGGAGTTGATTTCAAATAAGAGTTCTTATATAATATAACGCAAATTCTAATCATATATATATGTGTGTGTGTGTGTGTGTGCCTGTGTCTGTGTGTGTCTGTGTGTGCGTGCGTGTGCACATTTGTGTGTGCGTGCGTGTGTAATGAGTGCAGAGATAGGGGTTTATTCCGCACTTTTTTCTCTTTGATAGCTATAACTACCCGTGAAATTTATTCATTAAAACATAAACATGACATAAGTTTCTATGAAGAAGATGCTTCCTTTAGATGGGTTCTTTGAAACAATAATGAAGTTCAACGATATCATCATTTAAATATTCGGAACAAAGTGAGCTTACCAATGTCACCAGTGGGGATGAATGGTTCAATTTTTTTTTTTAGGAAACTTTTATTGAATTATCCAGAGATAGTATAAGATTTGAGATACGTGGAAAATTTACAGAAACTAAAGATAAACATGAAGTAGAAATTGGGGGAAATTGCTTTTTTTTTTCTATATTTTAAACAAAGGGAGATAATTCTGGAAGATTGTCCTCATGCATAGTAACTAATTATTAGAATCGTTATTTTTCAAAAGCTTCATACAATTCTGATATGATACGGTATAAGTAAACCTCAACAATAGATAGAAATATATATCTTAATGCATTTTCCCATAAACTTAGTTCGATGATGGATTTTAAGTCATTTGATTCTTTTGGTATTGAAGCTACCTGACTCGGCCCCAAGGACATAGAAATTTGGTCATCAGCAAAAGACATGTGACAAACCTGGTGGGCAGCTGTAAGGATAGTCTTCACAAGTTTAAAGGTCAATGAAGCGAGCATTCATTTCAGGAGACGTCCTATATATGATATATTACTTGTGCATTTTTGTTCTCACTGAATGATCTTTTAGAAGCTCGTCCGAATCCTGAACGACCCTATTAATTCGATTTCATCTCAGAACAATAGTCTCTTCCATCCAGAAGGCTCCAAAAATGGTCGTAGCCAAATTCATACACAGCTAAATTCTTCCAAGAAGTAATTCCCTGCATTCCCGAGAGTTCTTTATCCAAAAGAACGAGGATTCATCTCGATCATGTGAATTCTCAATTTGATAATTGAATTCCCCATCTGTTACCCCTCCAAAAGAGTCATATGAGAATAGGATCGAAAAAAACCTAATCTATTCCTCCTAAAAATATTTTTATTGGCTTGTCTGCTTTTATGATATTTTCTTGCATCAGTCGTCATGAATACCGGTCAAAGTGCAAAGACTATTGTGATTAGAGACACAGATGTCAGTTGTTCTCCTTCCCTCCCTTTTACCCTTATCACATCTTTTTAGATCCCATATGCAAATATATACTCTTGAAAATTTATATTCATATACATGCACTTTTATCGATGGTGACTCTAGAATAGATATATTGCTTACTTCTTGACATTTCACTTTATGTTATTTTTTTTTTTACGAAAAAAATGAAAAGCGAAGGAAGCATTTGCTTTGCAGCGAGCCGTTGAAAAGGCATTGCCCAACCTCTTCAGCATTTGGGGGCCTGGAAACTTTCAAAAAAATTCTCATACAAATTAATGGTAGTTGTTTCTTTGCTTTACACCATTTCAACTTACGAAATATTTTTATACCAACACTCAACTTTTGGATAGCAGGGGGACCATGTATCTCTCTTATAAACTTACAAGTAAATATACAAGCCTTTTTTTTTGATAAGGCTGTTATCTAAACCTAAAGAATATCTATTTTTGACGAAATTTGCAAAAAGCTGTCAGTTTCTTAGAGTGCACAGAATGACATCTGTTTGTTTTCCTTCATCTCTGTGGTCAGATTTATTTATCAACGTAATATTATGATGCCGAGTTTAGAAATACATGAGGGAACTGAAAAGGACGACTGCTCTTTCAAAACAATAAAGTGTATATATATATATATATATATATATATATATATATATATATATATATATATATATATATACATACATATATATAGATATATAGATAGATAGAGAGAAGAGAGAGAGAGAACGTCTATTTTTGACAAAATTTGGAAAAATCTGTCGGTTTCTTAGTGTAGAAAATGATGTCCGCTTATAAGTAGATATGTAAGTCACACCGTGATTTAAATCTGAAGAATATCTATTTTTGACGAAATTGGCAAAAAGCTGTCAGTTTCTTAGAGTGCAGAGAATGACATCCGTCTGTTTTCCCTCTATCCCTGGTGTCAGATTTATCTATCAAAATAATATTATGATGCCAAGTTTAGAAATACACGTGGAAATTGAAAGGGACAGAGATATGGTCAACGAGAAGATGTTTTAATCTTTCGGTACCTTTGAGATCAGAAACAATAAACATTTGTGTTGTTTTGGACAAGATGTAATCAAGAGATTTCCTAAACTCACTAAATGAAGTTCAGAATAATGGAACAAGGTTTGATTTGGTCGACTTATCACCATTATTGATTATTAACTTCCATTTCTTTTCATAGCAACCAATCAGACCACCATTCACAGTGCAGATCGGTGAATTAATAAAAGGCCCCTGATGAGACTCAAAGTGGCATCTCTGTTAGTTTTGAAAGCCCCCCCCCTTCCCATGTAATAAGAATTTTTCTCCAATCTGCACTCTTCATTAATGGCCGTATACTGACGGTCAGAGTAGTTGCAATGAAAAAGCAACTGAAATTAAGATGAAAGAAATACTAATCAAAATTAGTAATGGTGATAGGACTGACAAGTCAAAGATTACTCCCAATAACTGGACATAGATCAGTAATTAGTGGAATGGTAAAAATTTCTGATGGTCATGTGCATTGGTGGAAGCAGGAGAGACTGTCCCCCCATATTCAGGCAAATCAGTGTTGAATTTTGACAAATCAGAGTAATCATGTGTAGAATCTTCAGAACAGCTTTATTACAAGGCAAAAAGTTTACAAATAAAATAGTAATTCGTTTGATTTCAGTCCAAAGATTTTCTAGTTGCAACCGTTGAACTTCTATAGAGTGAAATATTGCTGTGGACTTTAAAATGAATGTTACAACTATCGCTCCAAAAGAATTTTTATTTCGATTAGTAAAGTCCCATTGCATTAATAAATGAATGTTGAAAGTTAATATTTACATTATGTGCATTATTTCACAAAGAAAATTACATGAATAATTTATTTTAGAAAGCATGTGATTCTGCACTTTTATAGATTAGGACATCGGATATTTCTTTCATTGGAAATAAAATCTTAATATCAAGACCCCAACCCCCCTTACAGAAGAGTTCCCATATGCTTATGTATATATGGGCGCAATAAAAGGTTTTCTGTGATGTAGTATTTTGGTATTTTAGCATTTTAGTTGCACAAACATCGACCTAATGGTATGTAAAAAAGATTATATTCATACAAGTATTTACTGCATTGTGTTATTGGTTTTGCTTTGATGGTCAAAGCGAACAGAATAATAACTCATCCTTTAATGCAATTGACGATAAGAAGAAAAATCTGCTAGACATCCCCCCAACATATCCTGTATGAACGCCCTCCATCCCCCAAGATATAAATCATTTTTCAAAGCAATATTGCATTTTCAAATGTTACATCTGGTTGGGACACAGGATGCAATAAAATTCGATTTGCTTCTGCCTCTGCTGCATTCACTTTCACAACCCTTTTGACAAATATTTTCATTTCAAGTTGTTTTGGTTGGAGGTGAAGAGTTGCTGAACGGATAACAGTACGGAAAATGGACTCGATGATCTGAGTTTAAACTCCGACTAGGGCAGTTTGTGTTCATTTTGCACTAATACTCTTAGGAAAGACAGGAATTTATCTCTCCCTCCAGTTATGGGCAAAATATCACAGGTTGAAGTGAGTGACGCCACTTCAGGCGCTTATTGCCTCTAAGTCTATTTCACATATCGAACGGACCTAGCGAGTAGTAGAGAGATATGCCGAGCCCAGACAAGGACAGCCGAAGTTGAGGCCAGTGTATGGGCGCTACTTACCTTTGTTTATTCCTGTAAACACCATTGTGGAGCATAGGGCCGCAACCAGACCACATCTGTTGACAATTGCTGCCTGTGATTTCTGCAACAAGTAAATTTTTTTACCGGATGAATTTGCTACCTCTACGTCCTGCCCTTCTCTTTTACCTGGGTTTAAGTTGAACTACAGGGCTTAAGGGGCTTGAACTTCCTTGCTCATGGCTCAGGGATTGGATGTATACCTTTCTCAAGATCATTATTAAGAAATGAACGTAAGCAGCTACAGCCAGATCTTAAACCTGATAGGCTGAATCTGTTTTCTTTTGCTGGTAACCGATATGCCATTCTGCACTTCCATTCATTTTAGTTAAACCTATCAAAAGCTCGTTCGGTTGTGATGTTTTATAATAAAAAAAGTTCTACGTTGAAAAAACTGGGGAAGAGGATGGGTTCTGGGAATAGAATTGCAGCATAGAGACCTTGAAAAGGTGTGAGGATGATAGAGAAATAGGGGAGAGGTCGCAAAAGAGTGAGGGTGAAATATGAATAGTTTCGCTAAAGGAGATCAACTGAACTAAGACTTCAAGAAAAGAAGAAAGGTGAGAAAGCAAGATGAGGAGGAATTGAACTCTTTTCGAGCATCTGTAAGCAGAAGATATATTTAGGTGTTTCATTGGTATTTCACTAGCTTTTGATTGACTATCAATCAAGTCTATATATATATATATATATATATATATATATATATATATATATATATATATATCGGCCCATTCTTTATTTATTCGATGACCTTCCACCACACGGAGCCTAATTTAGAGATAATGACGTTCATTTGTAATGAACAAAATCGGAAAACTTCCGTTAATAATCTACCAAACCTCAACTAAGCTAATAATGAATTACGGCTGACGTTGACCAAGAATTAAGGCTGTGGACAAAAATGTACACGTTGGAAAACCGTGGATGTGAACCGTCTTTTATCTATGGTAGAACAACAAAGCAAACATCGTGTGTAGAAAAATATCTCTCGTTTATTCTTTATGGAAGGAATAGTTCATTTTATAAAACACAAAACTATACAGGAGCTAATCGCTAAATGACACGTGGGTTTACAAGATGGGTGTGACTTGTCTTTCTGTATATCTCTTTCTAGAGGAATGTTCTTTAATTAATTGTTCCTTTGAAAGGCATCCTTAAGACAAGGGTACCAGCACAAAGTGTCAATGCTTGTCACTAACATCCACGAGTGAAGCCAAAGAAGAGTGTTTTTTCTCTTTTGCTCAAAAAAAAATAAAAAAAATTGGAGACAAAACTATCTATCGATTTCTCAACTGTTTTTTTAAGACATACACCTGACACATGCACGTGCACACATTAGTAGAACATTTCTGACAGTAAATTAAAAATCTAATCCTGCAACTTTTGACTCGACATATTTTACAGCAGATATCTGCACGTATTTTGTGTGGTATGATTTGAAAATCTTACTTTTATGGCTATTATATTTATTATACATCGCTAATTCCTTTGCTATAAAAATGTATCTGACATCGAAGGAAAGAAGGAATGGTCAGAGGTAGAGAATTAAGGCAATGATTACTGACAGAATAGTGTCATATCATAATGTATATTATTATGCATATTATGTATTGCTAATGATATGACTGCAATAATAATCGGGGGAAAGGGAATAGTTAGGGGTCATGAATAAACGCAGTTATTGCTGTGAAAATTGGGCTTTTGATTGTACATCAGGATCAAATAGGTAGATTAAGAATAGATTTTATAATTCTGAATCTATGACTTATATATAAATATATATATATATATATATATATATATATATATATATATATATATATATATATATATATATATATATATATGAATTGATTGAATTAAACTAGAAATGTGAGAAACGACGTATGCATATGAGAAGTTCTGTTGAAAACTATCAATATTTTTGTCGGTTTCATTTTCTCGTAACTTTCCTTAGTCATCAGATTACAGGAAAATCAAACTAACAAAAAATGCTGATACTGTTCAATTGCTTCCATATATATATATATATATATATATATATATATATATATATATATATATATATACTGTGGGGATACAACGTTGTTATTTTCAATATACATATAAAGATAGAGAGAGAGAGGAATGGGAGAGAGAGGGGGTAGGAAACTGCTTTTTCCATTATGGTCCTTGTCTGAACCCTTGAAATCTAACATATGATTTTCCAACCCCAAGGGAATCGTACATTTTTGACAAATTTGTTGCCTTTAATTAATAAGCGAATGTAAACAATTTAGCCTCACAAAAATATCTGAATCCAATCTTTGTATCCTTTTATAGACTGTTAATTGACATATTTTCATTAGTTTACCGTTCAATGGCTTCATTCGATTTGCCGATGAAGTGGATGTAAAGAAAGGGAGACCACTTACGGCTGCAGTCTATTGCTTCGTCGTTTTCCTTGTCGAAAGTAACGCCTCAAATTCGCTCAGTGATTCACAACTGATATGAGTCTAAATTGAACCAATTAACTGTAGCAAAAAAAAAAAAACAACAAAAAAACAACAGTCAGATCATAGATGCCCTAAGTCTTTTCTTGAGTGAAGATCTAGCAATGGGAGGATGATGATGATGATAATGGTGATGGTGGATTCATAAAAAATATAACTTGTTTTATTACAGTGAATTGAATAAAACATCATTTTTTTTTTCATAAAAAAATACCTAAACAGCGATTTCTGATACAACCAAAACATTTTGATTTAGATGAAAAAACTTTTAAATCGGCAAAAGTTTTCAATATGACCTCCGGTCAGTCAGTGAAAGCAATCTATTAAAGTAATGCTAGCGTATATAAAGACTTGATAAAACAAAGTATAGAAATATTAAATCAATTTTTCGTCTGCATCGAATTCTTTCGTTCAATATTGTTTTATTCCAGTTCGATTCATTGAATTGATTAATATCGTATGAGACATTGGTCTGTATCGGGACCGGATTGATCTTGGGTGGGGCCTCTAGTATCAGGACTTGATTGAGTTAGGATGGAGCTTCTAGCACCGAGACTTGATTGAGCTAGGAGGGAACCTACAGCGTCACATGTTTGTCAAAAAATATTCTGATTTTTTCTTCTTGAGATTTTTTCAAAAAGATTCTATTGAGATAACGATTTAATATCATTTCGCTTTTCTCCATATTTATTTCAGTTTCTAAGTTTGGATTCACGTTGCAACATTTGTGTCTGATGTTGTCTGAAGTTTCGACATGTACCACTTTCATTTTTGGAATTACATGGCAACATTTGTGTTCGATGTCTCCCCTAGTTTTGGTATGAACTACTTTCATTATTTGGATTTACATTGCAACATTTGAGTCCAATGTTGTCTCAAGTTTTAATTTAAACCACTTTCAATATTGGGATTTACATTGCAATGTTTGTGTCTGACATTGTCTCAAGTTTTGATAGGAACCACATTCATCATTCCACCCATTTTTTTACTTGTATCTTCGTCTTTTTTTATCTTTTTATTTCAGCGTTTCTTGACAACCCATTTATTATTATTAGTGCTTTGTTTCCATAGTCACAACGTTTTGAAGAAAAAAGTCCATTAGACGGAAGCGTTGGTCAATTGTATATAGTAACATGGTGGTTGTAATCTCACAGTGTCGCAAATATAACAATCAGCATGAGGATAGTAGTTCTCCTTTACATTTGGTCACCAAGAGTTTTGATTTTTCGTTACGATATTTAGATAAATGAGCCGATTCAAACTGTCTCTATAATTTCTAAGAAAAAAATCAAATTCAAATTCGTGATCCTATCATTGTCGTCTTTCCAGCTTAATCAATGATAACATGTACAGAGTCTTAATCAATGAGATGCAAATGTCTGGAACTCACTAAAATTATCAAAGTAAGTGCCAGAGACATCTGTACCTAATTGATTAACACAGAGTTGACGATACCATTGATCAACTGTGATGTTAAATGACTGACACAATGTAATAATTCACTTTTAGGATCTGGAATGAAGAATATTAGCTATAATAATGAAGTGAAGAAAAGTCGCGTTGTATCACTGACTATTCTACGACTGGAATATCTACGTCAAGTCAACGGCCAAGAGAACCATTTATTCAATCAGTGCTTTTAATCACTTGCTAACATAGCATTGAATAACGTTTCATGATTTGCAGCTATATTGGATTGAGGGAGATATAAATTTAACCCAATTAGGGCCTGACAGTAATTGAGCAATGAATTCTAATGAGCAAATAACTGAACAAAGAACAGCAACAATTCTAAACGAGCGCATGCTTCATGGAATTCAATTCTAACAACAGCAAATATTTAAAAATTCTGATTTAAATATTGGCAGAAGGCAGTGATATTTTTTCTGCGTCACATGAAGCATTGTCAACCATTTTAATTTTTTACAAGTTTTTTTACATTTTAATTTCAGTTGCTTTTCATAGCAAATTCTCTCTTCGTCAGTCTAAACCACTCGTGAATAGTATGAGTAATGACACACTGTGTCAGAAATACAGAGAAAAAAAGATGCAGTTTAGATTGGAATTTGTGAGAATCTTATTTGAACAGAAAACTTATTTACTAAGCTTTGTTCATTCTGATATAGGTCAACAAGTGTACAGAAATCAGTTTAGTTCTCAAGACAGTCTTAAAAGTCAGCGAGATCTTCCTAGATACTACACTATGGCCAGACACCCCGATAATCACTAAGTTTAATCTCTAAGGAAACTCCAAGAAATGAATATGTTTTAAGGGCTATAAGAAGAATCAAATGATTGTACATACCTCAAGCACATCGATACGAATCACTTGAAGATTCAGGAGACAGGTCAATAGATACTGATAAGTGAGTTTAGATAAAGAGGCATAAAAAGGAAGATCATGTTACGCCAAACATGGAAATGATGAGCGTCTATCATACTTTCTCAAAAATCAGTTTCAAACACATAGCTTTTACCAGGAATCGAACGTGAAACAAAGTCACCGTATATGTAACGGCTTTAGCCACTCTATTTATTTATCTATCTTCCATTTGCTATTACTGTGGGTTATTTATCATATTTAAGAAAATTTGGGAAACTGAAAAGACACTAATTTAGGATAACTGAACTCAGTCATATTTTACCCTTTAATAAGTGGTAGTTCCTTTCCTGTCCATGTAATTGATTTATTCATTTTGTCTGATAATCAATTCGTCAAACTTAATATTCTGCCGGGCTATACAACATATAGTTTTCTCAGGAGACGTTAACTATTTTCTAATTTTGTTGATATTTGCACCAAATGAATTTATGTAGCTACTTTCAGACAATATACTGTAGAAGACAAAAGGGCTTTTGAAAGCAGTCTCATAAAATGAAAAACAAAGATGTAAGCATCAGATCTTCCGCAAAAAACCTACTCCGTTATTTAGTGACATTCTAAAGCATATGATAGATAAGAGCAATTTTAAAGTGTGTTTCTCTAGTCCTCTGGTCTCACAGTTTAGATAAATTTAAAACAGATTCAAGCGGTCATTGCTGTAAGTAAATATAAATATCAGTGGATCATACAATATTTTCCTGTAATGCAATATACAGTTTCAAAGCTATGATAATTTGAAAATTAGGGTGCTGTGTTCGATTCTTACTAGCTCCCCAAACTTATGGCCTCGTACCGGATAAAAATTTGTGTAATAAGTACATACTGATATCCTTTTATGCAGCAAAAGTTGTCAAGCTCGTCTCACCGACCATTGCTAGTGTAATGAATTCAATCTTCACTGAGTGACACATCATCCTGGTATATCACCATGATTAGCCCACCGTAGTATCTAGAGAGTGCATTTTTCAACTGTGATGCTCAAAGAGCTACACTCACAGATTATTTCTAGAGTAATGAGTTCGATCCTCATTGGGTAACCAACTATTTGGGCCTGGTACCAGACTAAGCTCAGTAAATATCTAGCTTTTGAAAACTGTATCCGTCGACAGATTACAGTGAATAAAATTTTCTCAAAAAGTATATAAAGAAATGAAATTGAGCTATATTTCCAGCTGATATTTTTTCATATAACTAGGAAATTTATGTGAACCATCAAATAAGCCAAGGGTACACTGGTGACATGGTGTTGGAATTTTAAACAATTAGCGTATATCAGTTAGGTTGTTTACCACAAGGAAAGGAGACAATATAGTTAAATAGGTAACGGTCTAGACGAGCAGGATAAAAAAAATCCTACAAAAAAGGCTGAAAAGAATGAAATCATGTGACATCTATTGATTAGGACCGAAATTTGCTCATGAAAAGAAACCCTTGAAATCATTCAAAGGAGAATTCAATAAAAATGCAAAAACTTATTTGTAAATATGTTTGTATGCAAGGAAGTATGTCTCTAACGTCAAGACATACTATTTGTGAAGGAATTTTTATTTATTTTTTATTTCTTTCTAATGTGGCAAAATAAAAAAAAATTACTAAAATAGTGAACTTCACAGAAAACATTTTTCTCTTGAGAGGTTTCGTTAGTGAAAAGACACAGTTGTAAGAACTTTCAAAAATCAATACCTCCAAATTTCAAGCTCCTCTTCGTCAATCTCAGACAAATTTTGGGGAAACCTGTAAAAATTTCACTATGGCAGGAACCCTAAACTGATTTAGGATCACAATTGTTGGACACAAAAACCTCTTGAAAGCACTCAAAATGGAGAATTCAATCGCAACTGCAAGAAAAAAAATGCATTTGTAAATACAGTCGTCTGTCTATAATGTCTAGGTTGATTGTTTGTGAAGAAGTTATTTTTTTATTCTTTATCGATGTTACAAAATGTAAACACAAATGTGAGTTGCTAAAACAGTATAATCCCAGTGAAATATTTTTCTCTTGAAAGGATTTGTAAAATCTTTCTCAATCCCCCAGGGTAAATAAGATTTGAAATCAGTCAGAGAAAAACTGCGAACGTATTTGTAAATATACGTTTGTAAGCAAGCCTGTTTCCGGTGTATGTCTTTATTGTTGTCATTTCTCTTTATTTCTTGGTAATGTTTCAGAATGTGAGCTTAAAATAGACTTACTGAAACAGCAAATCCCTAATAAATAATTGTTCTCCTGAAAGATTTCTGAAAATATGTCAAAAATCAATGCATTCAGTTTTTCTAAGCTTTTATTCGTCTGATTCGATCAAAACCTTTAAGAAGCCAGTAAGAGTCGCTCAACGACAGGAACTGATAGAGAAATTTACACTTTTTAATTTGGTTCAGGATTACTATAGTTGGACACACACTGACGATTGAGCTCAAATGAGGAATGAATGGTCGAACAAGATTAGATTGTTATCAATAGCTCTACGACAGGGACCGATAGAGATATTTACCTAAATTTGATTCAGTGCTGTAACAGTAGTGGAACAGTATAGTCCTAATGAAACATCTTTCTCTTGAAAGGATTCGAAAAATCTTCCTCGATCCTCTCAGAGGGAAAAAGATTTGAAATCATTCACTAGTGAGGATTGAACTCGTCACACTAGGAAGTGGATCACGAGGTTATATTGTCAACCATTGCTCTATAATGAATTTTTGATACATCCTTAGACATCCAACTTTATCCTCAAACTAACTCTATACACGGCCACAATAATGGAAATCCGATTAGAAAAGAATTCACTAACAATAGCTTATGCGGTAGATTTTTCATGCATCTCCCGACATGAAGTGCTTCCATAAGCTTAACGTGGCTCAAGGTCACAATTAAGGAGCAAATAATGACACAACTGAGATCTTGTCCCGGTCGATTTGGCTGTCTGTGGTATGGAGCAATGATGATATTTGATTAAAATCTATCTGGCAACCCTGGAATCACACATTTGAGAAAAGAAAATAAATAAAGAGGACATCAAAATTGGCCTCACTTGGCTAAAACATTCATTCATGTTTGTATTTTAAAGTCCATGATAATATTGTTAGTTAATAATTCACGATATTTTTACTTCACTTCTTAAGAAGTGAAGGATAAAATTTCGTTCGTGTCACTCGAAACTAATAAAAGTAACTTTCCAGACATTTTATGTTGCAAAAACCAACTGAAATAGGGTTTCTCACGTTATTTGGTCTTTTCACAAATAGAGTGAAAACTGACAAAGTTTTTGTGTTACTTCCCACTCACAGGTCCGAAGGCCATTTGCAAAAATGAAGTTATTTGATTTCCGTTGAAAGAAGAGGATTCGCTTCACCCGCACACTGTTCATTAATCTTGGAAGTTTCAAGCTGTTTTCCTATCAATCTGCTTTAGATTTCCTGAAAGAGCCATTATATGTTCCCCCCCACTATCCGAAAGAACGTTACTATAGAAACCTTACGTAAGCCAAAATTGCATAAAATGAAGAATTGATTACTATTGATTTATATGATAAGACTTCTGATTTATCTTAGACCTCCAAAATTGTGTTGATGCTTTATATCGTGCGTCTGGAGGCTGAGATGGTTGGAAGTATAGGAAGCTTCAAACAAATGCAATTTTCACTCTCTTTTAGTAAAATATGAAAAAGTGGTGTAAAACGAACTTTCGGAGGACGGGGTATATCTGCAGTAAACATACATATAATAAAGAATTAAAGAAACCCCTATTCGTGCTGTCTAGGCTGAATGATACACTCACTGTGTAATAACAGGTGATCATTTAGGATAAGAATTTTAGTATAATCATCAGTCTCTTAGCGTCCTTCCCCAGGATTCGTCACACTTTTCTATAATGTGCGTCACAGAGCCAGTACTTCCTGAACTTGTCTTGTTCGTCTCTTTTCCTAGTACAGTGCCAGCCTCGATTGCGTAAATTATCTCTGTGGATCCATGTTATGAGTCATGAGGTCCATCGGTTGTCTGGCATTTTTGCAATATGGCCAGCCCATAGCCATTGGATTTTTTGGATGGATTCTATGATGCCTCGGACTCTTGTTTTCTCCTGGATATATATGTTGCAGTCTTGCAGTCTGTCCATGTAAGGTTGAGCATAATTCTTTAATTGGCAGTTTGAGGGTCTGTCTCTTGGTTAGGTTCCATGTTTAAGCTCCATAAGTGATCATCAGGAGGATGTATCGGCTGTGTACTTCTCTTTTTAGGATTATTGGGATTTTCTCATCTTTGAAAATTGAGCTTGATCTGCCGAAGGCTTACCATCCTAAAGTGATTCTTTGCCAGATTTTTTCTTCTTTTGAGGGTTTCATTCTGTCAGATCATGTATCCATTTCACAATAACCTAATGTCGTGTTGAAAGAAACAAATAGAGCAGATGAATAAACAAAATGAGAATCTCGAGTAAAAACAGTCATTAGGACTTTAGCATTACTCAATAGTAACAGCAACGTTACGTTAGAGGGTCTACCCCATCGGCCGTAGGTTTAATTTAATTGTTTAATCTATCGATGTTGTCCAGGCTAAATGCTACATTCACTGTTTAATAACAAGAGATCATTTCAAATAAGGACTTCAGTAGATTCAGGTGCAATTTATAATCGTACATATCATTATGTCGATTCTTTGCAGAAATCAAGTGAAGTTATGATATCAAGGATCGAAATTAAGAATCTGCTTCCAAATTCTGGATTTCTTTCGTGATTTTTTTTTTGTTCAAATCCCTTTACAACCCTGTAATATTGTAATAACATGAAAAATATTCAAGTTCAGAATTGATTATTGATTTGATTTAACACGTTCTTTTATACGGCACTTGTTGCGTTTCGGGACCAAGCTCTTCAAATATTGTTTAAAGTGGCTATACTAGATATTGATTCACTGAGGGAAAGGGTAAAATACACATGTGAAATTGACTGGAAACAACGATGGCGTAATAAGAAGTGTACCCAATGTAGACCAAAAAGAGGAGGTGATTAGTATATACTGTTTATATGCGAAACAACCATATCATACCTATGTGAATAATCACAGCAAACACTTCCATCGAAGCAAGAGGCTTTGCTCGTCTTTAAATTTCAATTTGCATGTTTGTATTCATATGTGCTCACAAATTGTAAATACATGGGCAGCTATGCATTGTGTAAATGATTTCGTTGACAATGCAATTTATAAAGGTTGACCGACTTTCTGCCTGATGTACATTTATGTTGTATAATATCATTCTTGTTTAAGGGATTTTCTTTTGGATATTTTGCTTTAGTACCAAATCTTTTTTTCGGGATCAAATAGACTTGCTCAATGCCAAATTTGCCCAATTTTGGTCTCAAAAAATACCAAATGGCAATCCTGCTAGGGAATCATGTATTGTACTGCAAAGGATTATCAATTGACGTAAAGTGTTTTGTTCTGGCTAGAAATCAATAATTTTCTCTTTACAATACTTGGTCACTAATAAACTGGTTCAAGAACAGGAATCTCAAACTAATTAACCACCTGTCAGCCATTCTTGAGTCTATTGCAATGATGGACCGGGAAATGTCAGGTTAAATAAGTCTTTGTCTATCAGTTACAATAATTGGAATCTGATAGAAACCTACGACCGGTCAATTCTGACTTGACGTTATTCCATCGTCGGAACAGGACAGTTTTTTTTTCTTTTTGAGAGACATAATATCTGACATTTATAATTCAGAATTAATTATTTTTGTCTATTTACTTATATGTGATTTTTTCTACCTCAAAAACATGTTTTCGGTTGTATACAAACTATTTTAAGCACCAAACCAAGAAAGAGACCCAACTAGTGTGTTAGAAATTTGGAAAACAAAATGACATCATTGCAGAAGAGAAACTCCCAAAAGTGTTTGTCCTTGCTTTGTATTCGTTTATTTCTTCATTTAATAGGAAAATCCTGGATTTATTTGAATTTCTATGAGATTATTTCTCTCAGAAAAAAAAAATATTAAAAAGAAAAATAGACTAGTGCAATCATACTCATTTACTTGCTTACAAACACTTTATCTATCTTTGTTGAAAGCTGTCAAAAGAGTTTGAAGGAAGGAATGGAATAAATTTCAATTACGTTATTTGACATGAATGAATAGACACACACACACGCCAATATATGCATATATATATATATATATATATATATATATATATATATATATATATATATATATATATATATATATATGTATATATATATATATATATATATATATATATATATATATATATATATATGCATGCACGCTATTAAAGCCACCTAAACATTAGTGCAAATTCTGGATACAAATGGACTTATTCGAAGTTGTTAAAATGAAAGTTTTTGAGACAGATTATTCCCAACAGTTTTAAAGAGTGGGATGTATTTGGAAATGGAAATGTTTTCTACCTTAAGGGGTCAAAAGTAAAGTGAGCCGTTTTTCTGCCCTTACAGGGTCAAAGGTGAAAGTTTTTTTTCGATTTTCAAGTAGCCAAAAGTGAAGGCAAACGATCTATCGACTCAAAAAGGTTCAGTCCGTTTTTTACTTTTTAAGGTTGTGAACAAGTACTTCTGCTAGTGTTTATATTTATCAAACAAACAAAAATGACTATTTTCGTCTTTGTTCCTTCCTGTAACAAGCACCGCTAATATATATATAAATAAATTTATAAATATAAACGTATGAGGTACTTTAAGTAATAATCTCATGTACATCCACCGAAATTCGGACACGTATCCTATTTATATGTATATAAATAAAAGCCACACACACATAAATGAAATATATAAATTCAAAGCAACTGGATGAATACTTCAGACCTTTCAGTGCTGTTTATTTCATATCCCAAACAGAAAAAAAATTACTATAGTCTTTCAAAGAATTCAGTCTTCATTTACATGCAATTGAAATCTTTGCTTCAAGCAAGGAAGAAAATATATAAGCAAATATTCATTTTTATTTGAATATTCCAAAGAATAAATTCAACACCAAAGACGAATGCAGTAATAAGAATAAATAATTATATATAGTATTCCAGGATCTCCTAGCAAAATCAACATGTTTTCTTTTCATTCAATCCGGGGAAAATCAATTCATATCACTGAAAAAGGAAACTATCCGAGTTCTGTCTCCAATTATCAGATTTTGTTTCGATGTGATTTACTTTTGGGAAATTTCAGAATTTTTTGAAGCACTAAATCAGTAGAGAACCATCTGAGCAACATATGAGAGTTAATTATGGAAATTTATGGCCTGAAGTAAAAATTTTAATGGAATTCATCTCTGAACCATGGAAATTGCAAGGATGTTCGGCCATCTTTCTTATTTAATTTATCTCATGCAATTCAACGTCCGTGCTTGAATCTTTACTCGATATATAATAAATAAGAACATTGGTATAGCTCATTAGGTTTCACGGATGTCACAGGTTCAATCTCTGGATCAGGTAGTGCAGAAATATAGAATGGCTCAGTGCAGAGGTAGTACGGTATCATGAGGAAGACTTGACGGTTTCAAGTTCTAAAATATTCAAGTAGGACACCAGACAGGCATATAAATTAGTACAGTTTACTTCTTTCATGAATAAAATGTCTGTTTGAAGTTTGCTGGAAGATACAAGAGCCTGAGAGAGGCTGGAAGGTACAACGACTGGAATACTATCGTAGTAATAAAAAACAGTAAAAACAAAGGGAATAGTTCGAATGTTGGATAATTTGAACAGATGTATCAATGTATAAAGCGATCAAAGAATTTATATAGGAAAATGTTTGAGCGTTTCCAGACCCCAAAATAGTCATGATGATTTGTAAAGTTGAGTCCTCAGAGATGTTAGTGAGCACTGGAGACTGGGAAGGAGGAGAGAACAGAATAGAATGCACGCTGCCTCTATAATGGCTGGCTGCAGAACAACGATGAAAAGAATTTTCACTTTCTACCTTTTTTTATTTGAAGTGAAAAAGTGGCATTAAACTAAATTTTTGAATGCTGATTTTCAAAGCAAGCAAATTGATTTAATTTGGATGATTATTGCTATATATTTTTCCCTATTCAACATTTCCTCTTATCTTACATATAAATATATTATGTACGTATCTGTATATATATATATATATATATATATATATATATATATATATATATATATATGTATGTATGTATGTATGTATGTATGCATATATAGACTATCTAATCTAAAAAAAACCCAAAGCATCACCCATCTGTAATATTAAGGGAAAGAAGGACATCCATTGAAGTCTGCATTTAATACTGGAAGAGTGCTAAAATAAGGTTCGAGGGAAATTACATGCAAGTCTTGTACTGCCTTTCGTGAAAGACTTGCTTAATAAATCACAATTTGATCCATTCGATCAACAGAAACTAATAAGACAATTGAATAACACCGTCTCTTGTGTGTCTATTTACCTACAGTTGTTTGTTTATCTACGCATATATATATATATATATATATATATATATATATATATATATATATATATATATATATATATCGGTGGATAGATAAGATAGTGAAATGATGTCCATGCTATGACAAGTACCTTTTAGCTAAATTTTAATTTTAATTTCATTTGGAATATACATATATATGTGTGTGTGTGTGTGTGTGTGTGTATCGCCGAGGAATAACATGTTTAACTGAGGATAAACTAACAAGTTCCTTATTGCACATGATGGTATGACAGATGGGGCAAAATTTGCAAGAGGGAAGGAATGCATTTGTCAGATTTCTGGCTGTTCACGTTCTGCAACGAACCTGAATTAATATGTGACTGTTTTGTTCGGCCAGAGAGCCAGAGGCAATTTTCTTTCTGCTACGACTGACTTCAACAGTTGCTGAACTCAATACATTGTCTCCCAAAAGTGACAACGTGTTTTCTTTTTCATTTTTCTCTCCAGATTTCCGTCCAATGAAGACGCCATCCAGTTTGTATTCGGTAATAACCCAATAGAATAAATCCAATTAACAAGAAGTATATATCTTGAGAAATACTTAAGATTGAATTAATGGTTGATGCAGATTTTTTTTTTCAGTGAGGTGAAAATTCTAAAGCGTAAATATCAGGTAGAAAGTGTCTGAAAAGTAGCTACCGATTTCGAGATATCAGCTGAAATTGATATCAATCGATAGATCTATGGCTGAGAAAGTCTTCACGCCTAACCTCACCGTCCGTCCCCATTATGATGGCGATGATACGAATGAATGAATAGAGATTCAGGATTGCAGCCAGAGAACAGGGTCTTTAATCACCAACTGAAAAGCAACGGAAATTTAGAGTAGCACACTGATCACATTATGTTTCCCCCCAAAGACTATTCGTGACATTCACACTTACTTTGCAGGGACTGGTCAGTACTTGATAGACAAAGCCCCTCATCACAACTACCAAGTTATGAGAGCGTATAGAGACTTCTGAAGGCCCTGAGCCGTAAGAGTGTCTGGGAGAGTGTTTGGTGACTTTTAAGACAACTGAACTAAGAGAGCAGTGAGAGTGTTAACTGACTTTTGAGGTAAACGAACTATGAGAGTGTATCGCAACTTTTGAAACCACTGAGCTGTGAGAATGTTGTGACCTCTCAGACACCCGAGCTGTGAGAGTGCTATGACCTCTCAGACACCCGTGCTGTTAGAGTGTTAAGCGATTTATGAGACACCTGAGTTAGTACTGTGCATTGTGACATGTCAATCCAGCTTTTATATACATATATATATATATATATATATATATATATATATATATATATATATATATATATATATACGTGTGTATGTGTATGTGTGTGCTGATATTAGTTATTTCACTACTTTTAGAAGAATAATTTCGGCTATTGTATGTTTGAATTTCCGTTAATTTTTCATTTCATTTGTTGATATATTTTACAAGCAAAGACATAAAATTGGATATATATATATATATATATATATATATATATATATATAATATATATATATATATATATATATGTGTGTGTGTGTGTGTGTGTGTGTACGTGTGTGAGAGAGAGAGAGAGAGGGGGGAGAGAGAGTATGTATAGGTACATGCTCTGGCATTTATCTATATTTTTACAAAACGTACAATATATAAGTTAAAAAAAAAAACACTTAATCTGCAGAGCAAATTAGCTTTTTGGTTTGACAACTCTTCCCTCTAAAAATGTGGCCCCAACTTTTCAATCATCTTAATCGATTCTGAACAAATCATTCGAAAGATTTTTCGAAAATTGCTCTTTTTATTTATAAATTTGATTCTTTTGAAAAACACGTTTTTAAGAATTTAAGCATCAGGTGTCAAAGCTCTGCTACGTGAGTTCCCTTTCGTAGCTCTCAGAACTGAGTGATTAAAAGTAAAATGTCCGTTTGTTCGAATAGTTGTGACAAGTACTATGTGTAGATAGATAGATAGATAGATAGATAGACAGATAGATAGATAGATAAAATCAACAAGTTTGTTATCCCGCTCCTTCGACAAAAAGGGGTCTGTTTTTGTAAAAAAGGAATATTTTCTTGAATTAATATGTTTTATACAGAAGTAAGAACCTGATAAAACGCACATTAAATAAATCAACTTGACAGAAAGAAATGTAGCAACATCCCAATGGCGGAAATAGAATAATTGTTGCAGATGTGAAAAGACGTTTAGTCTTATTTTCCAGAGGGAAATGGTTGATAATACAAATCGTTTTTTTTTTTTGTTAACGACGAACTGTTCTGTTTTTTCGAGGCAATTAGCGAGTTGAAATAAAAGAATAGAAAAAAATTGAGAGCGAAGATCTCTTTCTATCACCATTTGTGTTTAATGTCATATTCACTGTTCTTTCCAAAAGTTTTGATGGTTAAATTTTCTAATAGATTTTATTACAGATGACTTCCCTTAAAGTCGAACAGATACCAGGGAGTCATGCAGATTACGAGATAAGAGTGATATTTAGTGAGTTTGTTCTCCCGACATTTCTAATTAAATCTGCCTGATTGGCCATTCAAAAAACTTATTTTACCCTCAAGTTGATTTTTTCGTTAATTTCTTTATTTATTCAGTCTTATTTTTTAGAGAAATCAAACTTCGACTGGGACTTAGAGTTGCACTAGTGTCCCTTTGGAAAGGTATGAATCTGTTTCCCTCCCCCTAAGATACGGGGAAAGTAGCATATGGTGAAATGGGTCATACCACATTGGGTCTTGTCACTTCTACCACTTTTATATTAATCAAAAACTTCGAAGAACGAGATGATATGGATAAATTTGTGATATGTGAAGACTGGACAGGGACATAAGGGCACCAGTTAGCTGGAAAATGATTATGTTTACAGTCAATGGTCTTTTCAGCCAATGATTTGATAAGATCCCCAGTATTGTTTGCTAATGCAATAGGGTGGCCGCATCAACGTAGCCATGCTCTTACCATTGAGCTAAACAGCTGCCGGTGCCTTTGCATTACCAGCAACTATTTAAGTCAGTGGTAAGAGCATCGCTACGTGCAAGCAGCTACTCTGCTGATCGCAGGTCCGATTTTTGCAGCAGCCTTGTTTTCTTTAATTGTTTATTTTATTTACATTGTCTTGTTCAAGTGATACATTGTGTAACAACGGGAGATGATTTCTAATAAGAGAATTTTATACAATACAACACAATTTATAATCATTATGTTGGATCATATGAATCCAATCCTTGATAACTACGCTCAGACACACACAGACACACACAGACACACACACACACATATATATATATTTATATATATATACAAATATATATATATATACATATATATGTATATATACGAATATATATATATATATATATATGTGTGTATGTGTGTGTACACACACACACACACATACATGCACACACACACACACACACACACATATATATATATATATATATATATATGTATATATATATCACACTAACCACTTCAGGACTTTTTCATACATTTACTGGGATGGATTAACAGAAAAAAAGTAATTTCATGGTTACTTTCTGGAAGCTTATAGCGTTATTGCGCCAATTCTTTTTTTGTTGTGAGGATTGCATTGTTGGCTTTGCCTTAATTACAGGAGTTTTTTTTTAAATATTTCTGACAGATTCAATGTACAGCTGCGAAGAATTTCCAAAGAATATGAATACAGTAGAGTTGCTATCATCAAATTCCTTGATCACACGCACATATGCAAAACATATATATATATATATATATATATATATATATATATATATATTCTGGTAAACACTACCATTCAGCCTACAAGTAAGAAATAACTTGCGTAAAATTATCATTAAATCAATAGAAAAACGCTCAACCCCAAACCACCCACTAAATAAGATATTTAACAAAAATAAATAGAAAATCAGCTTTGGTTGTACCAAAAAGATTTAATGCAATTATCACGAAATATAACAATAAAGTTATTCGACAGGATACAAATAAGAAAATTATAAATATAAAGATACAAGACTGCAATTGTACCAGCAAGAATAGTTACCCTCAGCAAAACAAATATCTCAGATCGAATATAATATACCAAGCCGAAATATCAACCACAAAAAGCCCTAGAAATTAAATATTATATCAAAATATCTAAAATGTCATTTGAACTTGGATTAGCCAACCACATGTCCTTTACAAACGAAAAACATAAAAATGATGCATTATCAACACATAACTGGAAAACGTGGGAAATGAATTATAAACCGAGTGTGTAATAGAACATTTTAAGATAAACCATTATATGCCAAAATATTGAATATTCAGTCTTGCTGAAAAAAAACTAAAGTAGATTCATTCAACAGCAAAAATGAAATAGCATTAAAATACAGGCATCGTTCAAATTTTTCATCAAAAAATATGACTTGATAATTTATGCATTAGTACACTATAAGTAATATCAATAGTTTACCCACACAATCATCTCTAAGAACCACCTAATCAGCATTGTCTACTGTCTTAGTAAATTAGGAACCATACAACCCACCACGGTCATAAAGTACCCTATCAGAGGTAATAAATCTAATGTAAGAATCAAGACATCCCCTTAGAACATACAGCTTAGCATCCACTTATAGATAACTCCAACACCCAGACCATACCGGTGACGTGTATTTTATAACCAGCAAAACAAACACACTACAAACTTAACAAACAAAAGAACAATAAACGAAAGAAAGAACTCCTCCCACCATAGCAACATCCCAAAAATTTCCCCCATTCCCCAACCAGGAATCTAAATCATACATGATCATTCGCCAGAAGAAGCCAAAACAGGACAGAAACATAAACGTGTTTGTGTAGTGAAACTTCTTTCTACTATATATATATATATATATATATATATATATATATATATATATATATATATATATATATAACCATTCATAAGGTTGTAGACAGGTTTAAGCGGAGAAGTAATTAACATTTATATGGGAAATATTTTAGCGTTTTCAGACACCTGAAAATATGATGATTCTATGTCAATGAGAGGTACTGAAGACTGAGGTGTAGGAGAGAGAAGATATCCTCTGCCTCCATAATGACTAATTGCTAAGAGAAATACTAAATGCTCTTTTCGTTTTTTAAAAAGTCAATTCGATCTCAACACAACAAAGTTTCGTTATTAATTCTGTTTTTTTTTTTTTTGTATCTGGTCATCGGGGGGACTAAAATGCAACAAGATGCCGAGAGAGAACTTGTGAAAATACTGCTCTCCTAATGATATAAAGGCTTCAATCATATTTGTTGGACTGTTTGTTTGTATGTTCAGGTGCAGTAGGAGAGGATAATCTTATCATAGCCTAAATCATAAGTGTTGGTTTATTTGTCAGTTCAGTCACGGAAGAAGAGAATAGTGCTTTTTCCTAAAATTGGAAATTTCTCTCGAAAACTTGACCCAGATTCGCCGATTTTTCTGTCTTCTTCAATTTCTTTGATTTGTTTTGCTCTAATCTAAATTAAACGGATACAATCCCATTTTGTTCGCAATGAATACATTTATACTGAGATACATATTTCTATGATTCATGCATACGTAAATAATCCTCTCATTATTGATCGGTAATATGCTTGTAAATTATATTTTATAACGAAAATACCTAACCTCAAAAGTATCATATCTGTTGATAGTCCAGAATTTTCTCATTTTCTCTTTTATTTTTTCGACTAAAAGAAACAAAGGTAAAAATTTTCGTTATTTCATTTCCAGCTTTTTTCAGAATTCTATTCAACTTTTTTTTCATTTTATTCAATCAATTTTTTTTTATCCTTTACTGCTGACCTCTTCTAATTATTTTGAAATGTTGCAGGAAAATCTTTTGCTGAAAAGAGTTGTTGTTTCATTCTTCAACTAACGTTGTTATTTCAGTCGGAAACATTTATTTTTCTTATTTTTTCCCAATCATTTCATTAACATAGATAAACACTTTGATCAAATTATCTTTTCAGCTAATTAGAACGAAGAATGTGAAAAAACTTCAAATGGACACGACGTGTCACTGAAAGTTAATGATGAGTAGAGTTTAATACAAAAAATAGTCTAAATACGTAAAATCAATTAAATGATTTCTTATAAATGATATACGTTCGACAAAACTTTTCTTTGCAACCATCTGAGAGGAAAAAAATCTTCAAGATTTGGTGGCAAGCATCATCTCATGAGAGCTGCAGAAATCAAACCTGTCAGGATAGAGAGAGAAATAGAAAAAAACAAAAAAATCAATTGATGTTGAGTATTAGAGCACTTGTAAGAAAGTCAGTGCGCGTAGAGACAGATATAGATATTCAGACATATACAGAGACAAATATGCAGACATATGAAGAGAGATATATGTATATATCAAGAGAAAAGGAGACATGTATATATATAGAGAGACAGTGGGATACACACACACACACACACACACACACACACATATATATATATATATATATATATATATATATATATATATATATATGAAGAGAGAGAGAGAGAGAGAGAGAGAGAGAGAGAGAAGCTTTATTTATCCCTTGGTTGGAACTTTTCAGTTATTATTATATACCGCTGGGAAAGTTGATGGGGAAAATAATGTATTTATGCACAAGTCATGTGCTAACATGTTTATTCTCTTCCAAACCAACTATGATAGCATGTCAATGATGTGATATCTTGTCAAGATATCTGTTGATAGAAGAGAGTGCAGGCAGAAATAGTGTTGAACCTTTCCTATGAGTATTGTGAACAGAAGCAGACTCAGCTGAAATTTGTTCCAGCCGATTCAGTTTTTTGTATTAGAAACTGTTACCAACGCAAACCGTGGATGAAATTTTGAACAGTTTTGACTGATTAAATTCGTTCATCTCTTCATGTCTCGGCGAGTTGGGCTTTTTTTTCTCCACAGATCATGACAACCTTTCAGATCTGACGTGCTGAACGGTTGGAGAAATCTCAGAGAAAAGATAACTGTTTCAATACTGCCTAAAAGATAAATGCCAACTGACACCGTCTGTATCTTTCTCAATTTGATGTTCTGAATAATCTGACAAGAGTCTAATTTTCATAACACACTACTCTTGTCCTGAAATGTCATATTGTATTATATTTTATGTTTTGTCGTTCAAACTTCATGAAGTTTGGAAGCATGATTGGCTAAATAATATCAATGCATTTATACTGGCTCTTCATTGATGACAGATTGAATGCACTTTATGATATTTTTTTCCCTAGGGGTCGACAACTATTTTGCCTCTACGTGTCGGATTGTACATTATTGATTGGATGGTAGGCTAGAGAAATGCCATAAAAATAATGGAAAATCTCTGTTTGATCCGTTACGTATCATCAGTTCTTTTAAGTAAAATATATTTGTCAATTAATCTATAACTGCGTGTATGGTGTAAGTCTAAATTTTATCTTTCAATAATAATAAGTGTTTCCTCAAATACTTCATCAACATTCAATGTTATCTTTGAATTATCTTCAAATATGAAAAAGGTTAAGATTATCAAAACTATCAAAAACTCAGGTCATTAATGATCAAGTTTCTTTCGTTATGTTTTGGCTAAGATCAATGAATGACAAAAGGTAGAGAATCATACAAAATAATTCTAGTCATGGTTTATTCCAATCGAAGGAGCTTTTGAATCACATGAGAAGTCACAAATAATCTTTAAGACATAAAAGTAAGAACAGTATCTCATACGTGGTCCTGTGACAGTTAAAATGTTTTTACGGACCAGATCTTGATAATCATCCTGCATTCCACACGAAGTCTTTCTCTAAACCAATATTGATATTTGCGAATCATAGCTGAATACAGTATCGGGCAGTGGAAAAGATGATAACGAAGGCAGGAAGATTATGTTGCATCTGAATCATCATTTAAAATTATTTCATTTATCTGGGCTCAAACCATTACATAGAAAAGAAAGGGTAGGAAAGTTTTGCTGTCCGTAGTTTTTCTAGTGTGGAGGTTGTACTTGCCTCAAAAATCAGCATTCAAGATCCTGTTTATATTTATCTGGGCTCGAACCATGACCTGGCACCAGTGAAAAATATGCAATTCATCTCAGGCAGGTAACAGGTCTTGCCTTAGCTACTCTTTACTCTTGGCCATAAATATTCCCCGGCTATATGCAAGTGCGTCTTATACGTGGAGATATGGACAAATCAGGATGGTTTTGTTAATATCTCGTCCAGATATGGAAACAACAGTTGCGTTATTTCATACTTCTTTTTTTGACAGCTTCCCACGACGGTGACTGGTATTATTATGGATAAATATATATATACAATAGCTGTGTTATCAAATTTGTTGGTTTATTATGGTAGATTTTCTTGATTTGATTTCAGATTTGAACGTCTTCAACTTTAGCTGCCGGCGAAGGATGAAGAGCCAGGCCTGTCCACAATTACCCATAACTTGTGACAAAAGAGGTAGAACCATGCATTTCACACGCATAATGGTGCAAAGTGTAGGCAAACTGTCTCAGTTGGAACCCAGCATTCCCATTCCATTTTCTGTACAGCTAACCGCCCTGAGCAGTATCCAAATCGGATCAGTTCGTTTTATACTACCAGATTCATTTTGAAGATTGCTGGGGGTAAATTCATTCTTGTCCTGAAGGCAAATATTTTGTTTATACCTTGGAAACGTGTATCAGTTTCAGTAAATAAGATAAAAATAACAAAAAGGTGAATATTGATAGCCATGGAATTGCAATTTGTGACGGTCGTTGGTTCACTTGGCTGCACTTTCTGGGAATGAAAGCATCCAATCCTGTGATAAATTGGTCTCCAATCAGTGCTAGTATTTCACTTGAGTGATTTCCACTGATCCCCGAATCAAACATCGCAAATTAACAGTACTTTGCCTGAACACGTCCAGACCGTTGATACAGAAAATCACTTTGTTTCTGAATCATTAATTCATATAGTAAATCGTAAATTTCTTTCTTCACTGTAATTTTGTTAAGTTTCGAAGTGTGAATTTCTTGATTGGATATGATTAGGGGAGGCAAATGCATATCAGGTTAATGGAGCGTGTTGAACATATCAACCGAAAGGGCGCCTTGTCGTTGATTAATGGTTAGCCCATATAAAAGTGTCGATTTCGCCCCTTTCGGGCGTTTGAAAGATTAATATTTGAAATTCAGGGAAAAACGTACGCATTACATAGCTGGATAACCAACTACGGTGGTCAATATTTTGCTATGCACTACGGATGCCTAAAAGAGACCTGAACAAAAGGCTCCAACGTTTGCAGTAATTGCGTTCAACAACTGCAAGGCTCGAAAAGGCTGTCCCTGCAAAAACCTGCTTGGTAAGCTGCCAATAGCCCTCATGACATAACTTGATGTTTGCTAAGCTTGGCTCTGTTTGGTACAGAGCGAATGGAGCAGAAGTCTTACTATAGAAATACATTGGAAATCAGGAAGGAAAATATTGTCAGTGCAAAGAATTAATATAAGTCTGACTCTCAGTGCTACTATGAATTGTCAGGAGTTGATACCAACATTATTGATAGAATAGGGTATGTGTATAATATGAATCTTCAGTTTTATTGTTTTATATTTTAGACCTCTATGGATCTTTACTTTTCGAGTTTACCATTATGATTTGCCAGCAACTCTTACCCGAATATGATATAAACCTTGCTTTCAGTGCTACTATGAATTGTAAGGAGTTGATGCCAACATTATTGATAGAATAGGGTATGTGTATAATATGTATCTTCAGTTTTATTGTTTTATATTTTAAATCTCTATGATTCTTTACTTTTCGAGTTTTCCGTAATAGATTGTCAGCATCTCATATCCGAATGTGAATAAATACATAACTAATAACGGACTATCGATTCTAAGCTTTACACTCGAACACTCTTATCCCTGACTAGATGTTGTTAATCTAATCCTGCACTCACAAATGTTGCGTCTGCCATTTTCTATTTCCATATGACGTGTATCATTAACTCCGATTCGTGGATACGAATAATTATTAGATATTTCATCTGCAAAGAGCAATAAAGATAATTTTTCATCTTTCTTTACTACTCCCTTCTTTCTTTCTCCTTTTTTTTCTTTCTTTCTTTCTTTTTTTCTACCGAACATTTCTGTGTTTCCCATCGAAAACTCCTTTCTTCCCTTCTTGTTTTCTATCCCTTTCTTTATCGTCGCCTTTTCTTCCTTCTCCAAACATATTCTTTTTCCTTTTTTATCACCAAAACTTACTTTTTTCTCCTCCTTTTTATTCCAAAAACTCTTACTCTCTTCACCAAAAACTCTCTTCTCTCTTTCTCTCCCCCAGAAACTTTCTTTTTCGCTTATTAACGCTCATACCATTTCCTTTCCTTGAAAATATGTGCACATGATGGATTTATTTTTATCTTTCACATTTCTCTTCATTTTTATCATAGAAATTTTTCTCTTATTTTCTGGCCAGCGTCATTTAACAACACACAGTCATTGTTTCTATTGTTGAATCTATTTGTTCCGTAAATATTTGAAGAGGAGAGTCAAAAGGGGAATGCCGTTAGTCTTTCTGAGACAAAAAAATAAACAAGACTGGCTGCCTCAGGGTCAAAGTTGAATCTTCCTTCTATTCTGATTAAAGATAGTTATTACAACCTTGAAAATAAAACGATTATGAAAACGTATATTTATTAAAATGTATGGATTTACTAATTGGAATGGAATAAATCTTCGCGTAATCGCTACATAAATTCTCGTAGATATATAAGATTTTTAAGTTTGGCTCAATCGGTTAAAGGATCGCCTACCGATCACTATGTCATGATTTCAAATTAAGGCAGTGAAATGATAATTTTATAAATCATTTTGGTCTAAAGTGACATGACAGACGACTGGCGAAGGGTTCAGTCCCTTTAATAAGGTGAAGATTGTTCATGTTGCTCTTGGTGGAAAAATTAATCTCAACTACAGCCTCCGACTTAGACTGGAGTTTCACAAAAAAAATCGAGAAAAGGGAGACAAATGGAAAAATGAATTCATTTCCTTCAAGAGGCTCGCAGCCATGCCAGTCAGAGGGTCCAGAGTAGGGGTACCTTCCTTGCGTTATTGAGTTTAGTGTAGTGATGGGTCTCCTCCTTAAGAAGATTAACAGGATTGCCACGAGAGACTCTCTGCATGATCCCCAGCTGCGTACGGCACTGTAGGATAATGGCGTGGTGACTTATTCCGACCATAAAGGATAATGGCATTCCTGGTAGGTTTGCGTACCGCATCTGCAGCACGGGAGGAAACGAAAAGGTGCATATCGATATTCAGGTCAGGGTTTGAAATCGAACCTTCATTTCTTTCCTGCAGCTAACCGAAAATACATACACTGTCTTTGGTTGAGGACTAAAACGAAATCCTCACTCAGACAGACACAGAGAGAGAGAGAAAGAGAGAGAGAGAGAGAGGGCAAGAGCTAGTGAGCTTATCGAGAGTGTGAGTGTTCAATGTCCGGAGCCAACGGCGGCATGTTGACCCTGGTCCACTTCACCTGCCCACTCTGCTCTGTCTGTTCTGGTCTGACGACCTAGTGACCAACCTTCGGTTCGTGTAATTAATTGGCAACAGTTTCTTTAATATTGATATCTTTTTCACTGAATTAACGCAAGTTGTACAGGATACCAGAACTAAATGATCGCTTACTTTTTTTTCTTTTATCCCAACCCCAGCTTCATTTCGTTTCCCACGCAACTAAGCTTACTCACTAATCTTTCTTACTTCGACATTTGCCGTTAGAATCCTCATACACCGTCTCCTTCTTATTACCTTTTTTTTGCTTTCTCCTAATGTCTTTTTTGATTAGGTGGCTGTGACTGGCTATCTATCTACGGGAGTTCCAAGCTTCCATGCTTTATCTTGTCAATAAATCTATTTACGATGTCTCTCTAGTTTTTTTGGCATCTGGAAAGGGTTTCACTGTAACTTCTCATCTTTGATCAAATATTTTCGTCTGCTTCACTTTTACCCACGCCAAAAGTATCTTCAACAAAAAAAAAATACTGTTTAAAAATGAAAAGATATCATGAAATATTCGATTGAAGGGATACCAATAGCCCTCATATTGTAACAGCACCAGGTATATCCAGACGTTCACCCATCCAGGTACTGTCTAGGCTCGACGTTACTCAACTTCAGTGATCCTACGAGAACCCATTCTGTCGAAGGCAATCTAGCCGTAGATAGCAGAGAAATAAATAAAGGGGGAAATCGAGGACAAAGTGGGCAGGGATGGCAATGTGCAGTTAGTCTAGTTTTACAAATAATCATGAGGTGGAAATAAGGTTCGAGATATATCCATGTATATTGAAAACTGTCACTTTTTCTACTTTGTTATTTTCTCTGATTGTAACAATGAACACTTCCTCTCTCTCTCTAAAAAAAAAAAAGGGTTTCTGGTAAAACTACCCCCGACAGACCATTAGAAACAATGGATTCTCCCACTTAAAAGAGACCAGTCACTTTGATTAAAACCTCAAATGAAATGAATTGAACAATTATTTTTTTACCCTATTAACAGCTTTGGAATCACGAAGTATAAGGTCATTAACTGAGTAAAAGAATGTCAAGAAACTGCTACAACTCTACAAAAATACTTTGATCTTTTCCTCAAATGCATTATGGCCTCCAATATATATATATATATATATATATACAAGAGGTATGGTCAGAAATTTTCGGACAATATCTACAACCATAAGGTCCAGACATGTGTTCTCTAAACATATACGCGAGAGTGTGTAATTCCTTTTCTTAAAAAAATGATCTCACCTGGATTAACGAGGAATAACTGACTTTCAAATAAAGTGAGGCTAATCTACTTGAATCCTACATAGTGCCCACCAATTCCAGACAAAGAAAATCATACGTATATGGAGTTATCTACCCTTGGCAGGGATCTGCTTGCTATCCCCTACATCTCTGTAGAAATGATAAATTCCTTGTCGCTTCCTCTTTGACGTCACACAGGGCTACCAATAAAATAACTGATCGTTATCTTTACAGTATTTAAACTGTGGCGGTAAACTCTCTCTCTCTCTCTCTCCCTCTCCCTCTCTTTCTCACTCTCTCTGTGTTCCAACAACCTCGAGGTAAACTCGTCTTTTCTCTCTCTCTCTCTCTCTTTAGTTAGGATAGTTAATATAGTTTTTAAACACACTTTCTTTTTACACACACATCATTACATATTCATCTCAAGAACACATCCTATCTGAATTAAGCACTCTCACTTTGGTTAAATTGGACTTCTCAAGATAGCTTCATAGTGGCTACAACTAGGATGATAGAAATGAATTAAACCTGGCACTGTTGTTAACTTCTTTGTTTGTTCTTATTTCCGCATTTTGTTAACAATCCAACTAACTTTGTACTAAGCTTGTTACTGTGCTTAAGCAGTGAACACGTTACTTGCCAGGATTTTTCTTCTTAGATCATTTCTGGTAATTTATATTTTAGTGAGGTAATATAATCAGCAGCCCTAAACCTTTTCCCATTATAATTTACCTCATTTGAATAGTTACCCCTAATACTCTCTCTCTCTCTCTCTCTCATACACACACAAACACAAAGACACACAGACACACCATCCACTTTAGGACCTGGTTCATTTCCTGGGGAAATAAACAAAGCTGGACGTCTCAAAAGTAATTTCATGTTATCTTTCCAAAAGCTGACGAAAGTATTGCATCAACTTGGAGGCATGTGAAAATAAAGATAAGAATCAGTTTATCTAGATTTAAATCTCTTCCTTTCGGCAGAATTCCTGAAATACATTCCACGTTCAGCCTTGGGAGAAATATCCAAGAAATTCAAATACGTTAAGGTTGTTCTCTTCAAATTTCTTGGTCAAAAAGAACAAGGACATTAATGTACATGGCTAAGTGTGGAACGTTTTAAAACCAACATGCAAGGCCACATTATATATATATATATATATATATATATATATATATATATGGTGCATTTTTTCTGCAATATTCACACACATACATACCATTGAAATTCTCATTATATTATTGCTATATCATTTTCAGCTTTTCCAAATTTTTATTCAACTTGTTTTATCGAATTTATTCAATTATATATTTTTTTTTTCAATTAATGTTGTTATTTATTTTCTCTTCATTCTTTTCAACCATTTCATTAAGATGGATAAAGGCTTTGAACTAGGTTATCTTTTTCGATTAATAAGAACGAAAATGCAATAAAGCTTATATTTTACATGAATCGGAGATATCGCCAATACAAGGGAAAAAATCTAAATGGCATTTCGGAACTCAATAAAATAATTTCTTATGAACGATACATGTTCGACAAAGCATTTTTTATAACCAACTGAAATCCAGTTTTGTCATCTCATGATTGCTTCGGAAAACAACCCTGTCAGGTAGTTGAGAGGAACTGAAAATAATAATTGACGACGAGATGTTAATATTAGAACAGTTGAAAGGGGATTGATACGGGTACCCCCAGAGAGGAAAAGATAAAATTATAATCGGAGAAAAATATATAGAGAGAAATACATATATATATATATATATATATATATATATATATATATATATATATATATATTGAGAGAGACAGATATATATATATGTATACGTATATATACATATATTGTATATAAGTACACACATATATATGTATGTGTGTGTATATGCACACATATATCAACAAACACATATATTTATATATAAGCATGTATGCATATATATATACACACACACACACACACACACATATATATATATGTATATTGAGAGAGACAAATATATATATATTTATGTATATATACATGTATTGTATATAAGTACACACATATATATGCATGTGTGTGTATATGCACACATATATCAACATACACATATATTTATATATAAACATGTATGCATATATATACACACACACACGCGCATATATATATATATATATATATATATATATATATATACATATACATATATATATATATATATATATATATATACATATATATATATATATATATATATATATATATATATATACTAACGACACACACACATATATATGTATGTGTGTGTGTGTGTGTGCGTGCATGTGTATGGAGAAGAAAAGAAAGGGTGGGTGTGTGCGTAAGACAGATATTTATTTTATTCCTCCCTGGGATGGAACTTTATAGATTTCATACTATGCTTTCTGCAAGCGTTGACTATGAAGTAGGTAAGAGATTTTGGTTGTTACTTACCGGATGTTTTGGAAAGATCCATTTTTTTGTGCTTACCCGTTTATTCAGTTCCTAGTAAACTATATTGGCATGCCAATAACGAATTTTATTTTCAGGATATCTGTAGATAGAAGAGTGTATCGGTAGAAATAGTCTTATACTTCTCCCATATGTGCCAAGTGAACGGAAGGAGGTCCAACAGGAACTGAAACTCGGTCTGCCGATTCAGTTTTCTGTGTTGCAACCTGTTACCCATTCAGATCATTGACGGGATACTGGACTATTTGACTTTTGGCCATACATATTTTTTAACTTTTTACTCAATTGACGAGAGAATGAAATTTCTTCACCGTTTCATGTCTTGGCGTGTTGATCTTATTTTCTCTTCAGATCATGACAACCATTCAGTTTTGACATGAAACGTATTGCAGAAAGGCTGGAAGAATCTGAGAGAGAGAAAACAACTGTCTCAATACTGCCCAAAACATGAATGTTAATAGACAAAGTCTATCTCTTTCTCTTTTTGATGTTTCAAATGATCTGACAAGAGCCAAATTTTATGAACAAACCACTCTTGTCCAAAAATACCAATCTTCAGGTATTATTTTTCATGCCTAGTCTCTCAAACTTCATGAAACCTGGAAGTCTCATTGATTAGACAATAGTTAATGCTTTGATGCCTGTAATCGGATTGTGCATTAGTGATTGAATGTTGGCTAGATAAATGCCATAAAAAATGGGGATTATTAATTCAATCTGTAATGTACCAACCGTACTTTCAAGTACCACATATAAGTCAATTATTTGAGACCTACAAATCTAAAAAAAACAATTTCTATTTATCAATATATATTTGTGTGTACCTGAATGTTTCTCAATCATTCAATGTAAGTTATCTTTAAATGGCTTTCAAATCTGAAGAAAAAAGCTACAATTCACAAAACTTTAATAAGATTGGAACAAAAATGCTTATATCTAATTATATTTTGATTTAACCGGATGAATGACTGAAGGTAGAATATCATTTGTACCGAAGTCAAAAACGCCAATTAGCTATCAAAAGATACTGGTTACAATCTATTACAATCAGAGAATCTTTTTTTCTATCCACTTGACTTCTGACAACTCAGCCTAACATGCTGTTTTGAGTTTGGGGATGCTTAAAGTTTTTTTCCATATAAGTCTCCCGGTTTTAATAATGAAATTTACGTTTCGTTACGCTTAATATGATCCATTGGAGCTTTATAATTGAAATTTGCGTTTTGCTCCGCTGATTATGATCAATTCAGGCTTTTATAATGAGATGAATGTTTCAGTTCAATCATGTTGATCAGTTGAGGCAAAGGCCAATAATTATTGAGTGGTCAATGATTCGATGATTAATTCTTCCTGCTTAGAAAAAAAAACGTGAATAGAATTAAGAGTAAGAAAGGTGATTCGACTTTTTGTTAACAAAATCCAAAGAATTCAAAGTAATTTCCGGTTCTGAGTAATTTTGGAATAAAATATTTGAACGTACAAGACTGTTCATTTTTCACTGACATTTACCCTGCTACACAGAAGATATGGTTTGCTAGAATATCATAATGATCATGTTATATAGCGTCAGCCTTCTAAAACGAGAGGACTTTCTGTTGTAAAAAAACTGACCTTTAAAATCCTGACCAATGTCCATTCATGGCTATACTTTGGGGGAATACTCAACTACCTCTACCACTGAGTGGACTGGTATTTGAACTAAAAGCCTTGAAATAGTATTTTCAGATATTATATATGATTTCATGAATTTCAGGACAATGTAGAAAGTGCGAAATTTTGGAAAAAGTAAAGAAAACGTAATGAATTCGACAAACATCTTTAACATCAGCAGAATTATCTACCATCATTTGATCATCTAAAAAAATAACCAGATTTTAGATATAAGTTGATGGGTGCTTTGATTTGAAGCAACTTTCCACAAGATAGTTTTGCAGACGATTACTACTGCAGTGAGTTCGAACCAGACTGAAGACTCTTGGAATTAAGCCTAGGAATACTTCGGGCAATGACCTGTCCAAGCAAATATTATTCAGTGTCTGTTTGTAGTTTAATGTTCAGCACGGTTATTCCCATAGACAATTACTACAGTAGTGAGTTTTATTCTAATAGAGTCCTCCGCTTGTGGCCTTACGCTTCAAAAAGATTGGAAAATATGAATATAAATTGATTTACTTTCTCAGGATCAAATATGTCCGTTCTTATTTATTTGTACTCCCGCCTAAAAAAGAAATGGCGGAGAAAACCTTTAAGAATATGCATTTTGAGGGGAAAACAAAATGTCCTTCCAGGAACTACTTTCAAATTAAGTTACCTTAACCTTCAAAATGGATGCCACATAACTGACAGACTTTTTGCCTCTTTTCCATTTTTCTCCGGATAACTGCTTCAACCAGCCATGTGCCAATAAACCGTATAAATAAATGCGCAGTCGGAAATAAGCTTCACACTTCATCATATTTTATAGAGGTAACTTAGTTTACACCGGAACAATATCAAATAGGGGTTAATCATGAATGTCCAAACATTTCTAACTCGATTTAGAATGTTGCTATGATTACTATCGAGTTGGTGAATGAATAAGCACTTAAAAAGTAGAAGTGAGTAGAGAAAAATGAACTTGTTATATGTAGAGTGTCAGAGAAAGATAGCAATCAGTTAGTATTCAAAAGACTCTTGGAGTTTGTTACATTGAAGGACTGGTTGATCATTAAAGTGGAAAAGTTTTGTTATACGTTTAATTTGTATAATTCACTTTTATAATATCTAATTCTGTGACTATTGACTGTGGTCTACATCAAGGTATTGGAGGAATTTTTATCTGTATTGATGGGAGGAATGAGAAGCTTGTTCGGAAAGTATCCAGCCATTTTAACATCTCAAAAAGCAGTTGCATCGATGTAACTAGATAACTAACCAGAGAAAAACATTTTTGTGCATGCATAAAAAGACAATCACCATTGGGATTACTCACTTGGCAGTGACACGCCATTGAGTGAGGTTGTTTACTGTGTGACTGTAGCTTACAATGTCGATTCTTCGTGACTAGAGCAGTTTTTTTCAGGTAAAATATTTCATCACCAACGTCTGCCAACCCGTACACAGTCCAGTGTTGGCTTCCTGCGACTTCTGACTTTTCCCAAAGTCTAAAGGCGGAAAAAAGTGGTTGTTTTGCAGTGAGCAGTTTCAACCTCTAAAGACTCAGCCCAATATACCATCATTAGCAAATATAGGTTTGAGAACGCTCGGCATTTTTCCTAAATAAATTAATGGTAAATTTTATTTGCTTATTTTAACTCACAAAAGATTTGTATAGAAACAGATTACTTTTGGGTAGCGTCGAAATCTTTTACTTGATAAATAAAAAAAGCTTGTACCACACGGGAACACAGATGAATATATAACAATGGCATTTTGAGGTTACCCCTTTTCTATGTTCTTAACGGTCAGTACCTTTGACAACTTGTAAAATATTCATAATCAAAATGTTAAAATGAACATTAATATTAATAATGACAAGAAGAGAAAAATATTCTGACAGATTTCATGAGAGATGTGGGCGGGGGAATTGTAATGGATTGTAATTAAAGCATTTCTTCCCTAATCAAATTTGAATTTTTTCGTTCGAAGTTCTTTTTTATTTTCCATTTTTTATTTTCCCCTTTGGTTGATGGATGCAGGGATTTTATGGCCGGGAAAATGAATTAGGGGAATAAATTTTGGAATTTTCTCTTCGGTTCGCTTATAAAGATCAGTTGAGGCAAAAGCCAATAATCATAGAGTTTTTGATGATTTGTTGATTTAGCGTAGAATGAATAATGAGAATAAAAGTTGGTTCGACCTTTTTATTACGGCTTGGGGATACGAATGGAATTCAGAGTTTCAATTTCGAATTCTAAACATTTGGGTATCATAGATTTTGAAAGTGTAAGACTATATTGGTATTTTCCCAATTCATTATAGCCTGGTACAGGACCATAAGCGTTGAGCAGTCTATGATGATAGAACTCTTTACAAAATTGTAATGAGCTGATATACTTTCCCGTGAACACTCACCTGACGGCGAGGCTCCTAACCCTAATCGGTAATTAGAATTCAACGTTCTCAGCATTTTGAAAAACTCGATATCCTGAAAACATTGCCCAATGTGAATAATACCTATAGAAGCACGGAGTGTTCTACTGTCAGATCGTTGTGACTATAACTAAGGAGGTCACGCGAATTTTAAATGTGCAAGTAGTTTTACTGTTATTGTAAAAGATGAAAGGTATTTTCCTGAGCACAGAGTACTTTATTCGACCAAAATATGCTCATTGGACCGGAGATTATGACGGTTTGAAGTTGCACTTTTTGAAAAAAAATTGAAAATTGATGAAGTGGAATCTAGCCTTTCAACATGATCCAAAAAAGAAAAATACTTTTTACGGCAAAATTTGCCAACTTTCTGGGATGAAATTTGGGAGGAATAGCTAAAGCACTATGAAGAATTCGCGTTTTATGTTTATACTCTCGTAAGACCCTTATTTCCAAAGCAATAGTCCCAATGGCTATTCAGTGGAACGGGTTTAGTTTATCAGAAAATATTCTTTGAGCTGTGTTGCCAATTATGCTCTTTTAGAACTAGATTTAGCTTTTTTCTTTTTTAGCCAAAACCCTCGATTCTTGTTCTTAATTTCAAATATGATTTTGATTAATATTTACATTACTTTTACAATTAAAATACTGGCCTCGATCAAGTGTTTGCAATTCAAGTTACTGCTAATGTTTACAGACGCCTACGCCGTCATCACTAAAGGGGCTACGCTTTAATCCCAGAACTAAATTGGTATCACCGAAATGGAGCAGTAAGATTCAGAGTCGTCGTGTTGAAAAACTTCTGATTCAAAATTTCTGAAAAAAGTTCCTGATGATGTTCAAAGCATTAAATTTCAATTCAATCTGTTATGCAATTCTGCGAGTTTTATTTATCATTGATTATTCCACTCATAGTAAAATACCCAAAAGACAGAAGTGTTACCTAAGTTACTCAATAGAACGTTTTGGGGAAGTACCCAACTACCCAAGTCATTAAATGGTTGGATATTCAAACGTAAATTCCCAAACCTGCGTTTTATGATAGATACAGGTACCCACTTTGTGTCACGTTTTTCACTTTTATGAAAAAAGGCGAAAAACCAAAGTGGTGTCCACCTTTTTTTCTTCTTTTTTTCCTTTGCTGCAAGCCATAATAGAAGCGGTGCGAGTGCGTAACCTCTATCTCTAAGGATCCAGAATCGTTTCTACATTAATCAATTTTAGATGCTTCGTTTTTTTGCCATTTCGGCTTACGGAAGATTTATTCATAGGATTGCTCAGATAGTGGGGTCCTATTCTTAACTGCTCCCAGGGCTAATAAAGTTCATATGAGTTTGAAAATTCTAAAATTTGGAAAGAGTAAAGAATAAAACTGTTTTTGATGAATTAATTCAATGAACATTCTTGATACCCGCCGATCAATCATCATCAGATCATTTAAATAAATGATTAGAATTTAGATATAAGTTGACAGGTGCTCAATTCGAAGCTATGGGATCATTAGTTAGTTTAGAAGACGACTCCATGCGGAGTGAGTTCGTGTCACACTGGAAAGCATACAATTTTGGCCGTGGGTCAGATTAAACGAAATCCACTGAATACACAGTCTTACAGTGAAATAAAAGTGAGCAAATTATCCTTGCTGAATAGGCAATTCGAATCATACTGGATGCCCCACTCTTGTGACCGTGTCTTGTGCAAAACTTAATTAATATATTTTAGAGTGCCTCTTCGGAGGGCAATGTTTAGCAATTACCAGACTATTACTGCAGTCGTGAGTTCTATTCTTATAGAATGTCTCTCGCTTGTGGTCTGGTGTTTTGCTGAGATAAGATTAATAGATATGAATATAAATTGATTTAGCTTCTTCACAGTTGAATTTCAGGAAAACAAGTTTATCCATTTCTTAACTCATTTATAACCTCCCTGAAATGACAGAGAAACCTTTTAAAAATATACATTGGGAGTGTTGATGGGGATATACAATTCATTTTTCCGGATCTACTGTCAAATTATGTTACCTTAGCCCATTCGATATTCAAAGGGGTTTCCATATAAATGACAGGCGATTTGTCTCTTTTCATGTCCCCCCAAAATCTGCCTCCAACCCGCCACAGAATAATAAACCGTGTAGTAAGACCCTTCTTATAAATGGACTCGCTCAAATAATTTTTACTCTTGATCATAATTTATAAAGTTAGCTCAATTCACACCAGCACAAAGCCAAGTGGGGGGGTATTTTGGAATATTCCAACATTACTAAATCGATTTAGAAAATTGATATGAAAACTATCACGTTGGTGAATGAACAAGCACTTAAAAAGGAAAAAAAGTTGGCCGATAGAAATATATATGCATAGAGTGTCGGAAAGCAGCAGATATTGAATGCAGCGTTCAGTCAAAATTCAAAAGACTCCAGGAATTAATTACAGAGTGAAGAGCTGGTTGATTGAGTAATAGTGATAGATTTGTTGTACGTTTGATTTGTGCAATTACGTTTTCAAATATCTAATTCTGTATAAGTATTTACTGTGGTCTATATCTAACCTTCAGAAGTATTTCTGCCTGTATTGACGGGAAGTATCTGAAGTTTGTCTGGAAATTATTCGGTCATTTTGAACATCTCGAGAACCAGTTGAACTGGCTTGATCTAACTTGGAGACCAACAAAGGGTAACATTACTGTGTATGTGTGAACAGACAATCACCATTGGGATGAATCAATTGACGGAGAGATGCCACTGAGTGGGCATGTGTACTGTGTGACCATCCAGCACAAAGCTCATTTTTCATGTCTGGTGCAAAGCTTTTGGCAAACAATGTCTACAGTCCAGTGTTGGCTTCCTGCGACTTATGACTTCTCCATAAGAGATTTTAGACAATAAACAAGTTTGAAAAGAAAGCAACGAGGTGACGGAAAGTGATTCCGAGAAAGAACTTTGCAGACTGTTTTGAAAAGTGTGAGGCACATCAAAATGAATACGTCAGCTCACAAGGGGAATACTTTGAAGGGAAGTAAGGCGCCATTACCATACGTAGGCTGTTTTCTGTTGATAATAATTGGAAACATTTTACTTGTTGTTAGTGTGCTAAGATCTACTTTATGTAAGAAAAACTCTTTTCAAGTCGACACTTCGTCTGAACCATTCGCGATGGACGGTTAGCAACAAACTTCTGGTTGGTTGGTTTGTTGTGACAATGTCGAGAAAATGTTTCATTTATGAAGGGAAGTGCTGTGGAACATTGCGTTCAGTAACCAGGCACCGAATAATAAAATTATAAATGTCCATTGCTGATGTACTCAGGGTCATGGTTAGAAAGTGAAGACCTGTGAGGCACCACCGTTGACCCTGGATTTAATACATTTATTGGATTATTGTTCTGGCCCCAAAGTTCATTATCAGTTACAGTTGGATGGTAAATTACATGATAGAATATACAAGTATTGGAATTTGGTGGAAATCATTGTCTATGAATTTAGGAAGAAGTACTGCATATGTGCATGCTCAGTGGCAAGAAACACATGCAAATAGAGAGGCTGTTTATTATGATCATAAATAATGTTATCAAGCGGTCATTGCTTTTAAAGTCAGTCAATAACAAACACTTTATACGCGATGAATTTAATTGCTGAACATCGGACATAATTTCATAACGATGAATTCGTTGGATTTTTTGCTTAATGTAATCAGCTGGTCATTGCTTTTAGAAAAGTCCCCATCCCAACGTGATCGCAATAAGCATCTTGCTCTATACAAATGCAAGCAAACACACGAATGCAAATAACTAAATATGTGTAGTTATCTATAATTACTAGACGTGGCCTATTACAACATGCTCAGGTGGCGTCAGTTTTCCAATTGGGGAGGGTCGGCATCTCTTGAAAATTGGCATCCAAAATCCTGGATTTCACCAGGGATCAACATCTGACAACTTGCACGCGTGGGAAATAAGAAACTTCATCAGATATGAAGATGGCTCCTATATTTATTCATTCATTCACTTTATTTATATTTTTTGTAGTCAATTATAGGAAATATAAGAGATTTGTCAGGAAAGCATTCAGCCATCCAATAATAATGGAAATAGAGCCTATCTATGGCAATGCCACCTTAGTCCGCATTTACTCTACGTAGAACGTCACACAATTATCTGGCGTCCCTTTCACTTTTCAAAACGAAGACCTCTTTTGGGGTTACAATCGACTCGTCGCGTTTTCCCTAATCGGGATCACTTTGTTTAAACGTTGATTTTAGCTTTGGAAGAACCCAGACGTTGCAGGGAGGCAAACTCAGACTGATTGGGGGGGGGGGTTGCAATGATTGATGTGATCTTTTGAAAGAAATGAAGTTTCATAAGACGTGAAGAATGACTCGCAAGGCCATTGTTAAATGCGACGTCCATGCAGTGCAGTAACTCAGTTTGTGGCATTTCACTACCAACTGAGTAATCCCACAGGAAAATGACTAGTTACTTACGTGCAGTAAGGTCCATTCTGATTGATTGTTAAGATACATAGAGGCTACGCAGGTGGTTATCAAAATATTCCAAATTGCTGGAAAACTTTCAGATAGATTTTGTATCTCCATCTCCAAAAACCTAGTTTTACAGATAATTTTGAGATATGGATAAATATTTATGAGCGCAGATATAGAGTGACTTACATTAATTAGCGATAATACTTCATGAATTAGTCAAACAGACTATAATCAATGAGTTAAGAGTTCGAACCTTATTGTGTATTCCACATTTTTTTTTACTTGTTCCGGACTAAACAATGCGTGCACGCACGCGCATGTGCATATTTGAATGTCAAAGGAACATCGTTTTTACTGATTTTACAATAAGTCAAGTTTAACTTTTTATATTTGATGCATAATTATTTAAAAAAAAAGAAGAGAGATCTTTAATTTGAACAAAAAACGCAATTCTAAAAAACAGTGCATCAACAATATATATATATACATATATATATATATATATATATATATATATATATATATATATATATGTATATATATATGTGTGTATGTGTATATATATATATATATGTGTGTGTGTATATATATATATATATATATATATATATATATATATATATATATATATATATATATATATTGACGAGAGTCAACAGTTCTGCGAATGCCTATAGGTTTTTCGTTCAGGCCAAATTCGAGTCAGTTGATAGCGGGGATATGAAAGGAAAGAGAGTTTGTGAAGAAAGAGGAATATTTTTTCTCGCCACATTACGTCAAATACTCTTTTTTAATTGAATTTTGAAATTAATGATAATAGGAAGTACAAGAAAGAACAAAAAGATATATAGAGAGGGAATGAAAAAGAGGAAGAAAGAGGACTATAAAGTGGAGATAACTAATGTATACACTTCATATATACTTTCGTATCTTTCTCATTTTCCTATGAATTATATTGCAGTTTGGACGACATGCCTCGATATTTTATTCGATGCAATGATTATTTGTTTTTGTTTTGGACATTTTAACGGGTATTGACTTGAAAAATCAATAGGAAACAAATAGTCTTCGTATGGAAACAAATACTGACGAATGTTGCTAAATGGCATTGTTTTATTTTTCGACTTCTTTCCAGAGGAATGAAGATCTACGGCCAACGACGAACGCTAAAAGTTTTTTTGCAAAAAGGAAATTGTTTTTGAGTTATTTGATTCTTTTCCTTTTGATCTACAAGGAATAAAGGATCAAATTCTTCTCTGAGGCCAAGGCTGGATTTTATGAAATTATTCCCCCATTGCGACATGCGACGTTTGAGACCCCTGGGAAGGTTCTGAACACAGGTGTACTTACTGATGAAAAAACATTTTCTTTTGAAAATGTGTCATGTTGGTTTTGAATGCACAAATCCATAATTACATTCCTAAATCACGGTTTCCATCTTCATAAAATTCCATTTTCACATTTTGTATAAGGAAGTCAAACTGTTTTCGTTCGTGTTTTCCTTGAGCTTAAATTCCAACAAAATTATTCTTTTTGACCTGAGAGCTTCCGGATAAGCTTTATTGAATATTCAAATAACGTCAAATAACCTCTAATACCTAAATCTTGATAAATATCTTGATAATTCTGAGTTTTTATCGGATTCTTCGAGGACTGTTGATCCTTCAAACTTCAAACTCAACACTGCACTGCCTTGTATGCTGATCAATATATAAATGTATGGTGGCCAATGAGTAAGTGGGGGAGTGTGAGAAGGAAGGGAAAGAGAGAGAGGGGGACAGAGATAGATACAGAGATATTTTCATAAAAAGAAGTAGATATTTGTGTGCATATTCAATGACTCTTGATACTTGCTGATTTTTCATTTTAGATTCAATGAAAGATAGTTAAAACTCAACACTGCACTGCAATGTGTGCTGCTCAATTTATCTTGCAAATGTTAACTTCACGCAGTAGACAGAGTGACAGAGGGAGAGAGGGAGAAAGGGGAAACTGAGATAGTTATTTTCATAAAAAGAAGTAGATATTTGTGTACATATTCCATGACTCTTAACCCCAATGATTTTTCATTTTAACTATCTTCCTTTGTTGTTGCTGTTACATAACATTTTGATCGATGCATTCTCCGATGTTTTTCAGATGAATCTCTTATCCAGTCCATCGTGACATTTGTCCATTCCTGAAATAAAATGCTAACCTTCTGATTGCTCTGTTTCTTTTTCTACACGATTACATCAGAACATTTTCGACATTTTTTTTATGGCATCGTGTCCATGGCTCCTGGCTCGTTCCAGAAAGAAAGAAAAGATTTTGCTTTTTTTCACTTTTTCTGTCTGAGTATTGTTGGGTCTTATTTATTTACTTTTTTTTTGGCAAATTTGCGCTCGGGAAAATTGCAGACGAGTTTAAAATGTTTAAAATATTTTAATGTCGGATCAAAATGGCTGGGTTTTTTTTTGTTTTTTTTTTTGCTTGGAATTCCGATTATAGATTCAACAAAGTCAAAATGGAAATTCAATCTGGAATGACTGTAATGGTTTAGTGTTTTTTTGTATTTGTTGTTATTGTAGTTGTTGTTGCTTGTTTGGGAGAGTCAGAAAAGAACAATTTCCCAATTGTATCTTGAGATCGAATCGCATTTACCTCAATAAAAATAACATTAGATTTATTTTGTTTTCTTTTGTCTCCCTATCGATTAAGAAAATTGTATGGAAAGCCATAAGGTTGATTGATGAACAGGACACAAAAAGACATGAACCCCAAATCTTTTTTCGATATTGAATTTTTCCATCTATATATAATATAACCTTTCAAAAAACATATTTATTATCAGCAAGGCACCCCAGGCTTCTATTCTGAAAGTATTTGGAGAACGATCGTAACCAGGAATATCTGTTTCATGCAAATTTGACGTTCATTTACCAAGGGAGAAATATACTACAAATGAGGTAGAAGATAAAAATGTTCATAAAAAAAAATACGAAGAAAGGTTAGACTTTTTTTTAAAACAAATGATATTGATGCACAAAATCTTTCCTCAGACTAGCTATTTTCACCTTTAATTTTTCTTGGGTTCATGACCCCCAAAAGTTGAGAATGGCTGGCTAGGAAATTTTCTATATTTCCAGTACCCCCGTCAAACTAGGATACAACATGGGCAGGTGGACAGGAATTCATTAATTAATATTCCGATCCAAGTTCGAGTTCAAGTGTGCAGGGGACCCTGAGGAGGGCATAGAGTAAATGGCTGTCCCAGACAATCACAGATATGCCTGTTTTCATCTCACAAGGGGACTCTTGTCAATTTTCTTCGAGAAAATCTGATTTCTTATTTCTACTTTTCCTTTGCTATGGCATGTGGGTTATTATTTCATAGTAATTCTTTTTCTTTCTGGTGAACAACGTTTGGACAGTTCATAAATTATGGTTGGAAATGAAATATCGAAATGAATGTCTCATTTTGCACCTAGAACTGTTTCATGGAGCCGCCAAGCAGAACTACAAAGAACATTTTAAAAACAAGAAGGAAATTGCTTTACTGGTTGATGCATTACGTTTCGTACAAAATAATCTGAAACCTTCCAGTTGGGGTTGGGACACTCTAAGCCCCAGTGGTTAATTGCTTTTCTAAATATATGGGTCAAAATGATTTCGAGTTAGCGGAGTCCAAATTTAAAAAATATATTTACATGATTAAAAAAAAAATTTTAAATCGTCAAAAACGAGAAAATACGTGATCTAGAATTTTTCATTTAGATCTGAGACCCCCTAGATCTCTTTTGATTTGCGTTCCATTCTCGACGATTAAGAAAATCCAAAGAAAAACACAATTGGATATCTTTCAGCCAAGATCTAATGAATATATATTATTCTCTTGGTTATAAAAAGCAATTCCTTCTTTACTATACAGTAAAGAAGGAATTGCTTATTCAGAATCAATATTTGCGTCCCTGACGCATGAAATACGCCACTTTTGCCCTGACTCAACAATATTAGATATTAGCATTCACTCCAGTGATGCTGGCTTGACTTGTTGGTCGCCTCTTTAAATGTGATCATTATACGGAACTTAATTCGTCCATCAAATTACAAAGCACATTGGGGATGCATCCAACATTTCTTGTTCCTAATTCCCAATCATCGGTCGACGATTTGAAAGGATTTCCCGAATACATGAGGAAAATAAACGTAGCAAACTGGTTTTACTTAGTTTTATGGATAACTTCCCTTAGCAGATATTTAACGAGCCAATAACCATATCTGTCAGGTTGCTTGCCTCATACCCAAGATGGAATGCCTTGAAAGGGAACCAACTAACCGGTTATTTGGCATTGATGCAAAGGCAAATGCAAACTGCCCCTGCCAGAGCTTGCCTATCTCATCTTCTATGCAGTCAACTGTTAGGCCTCATGTACCCGTCGGAATATTTTTTATTACATAAAAAAGAATGGGAATAATCTCTAGAATTAAAAGTTGTTTGTACGATTAATGAAGAAGTACTGTAAATGATGGAAAGTGTCTAAAGTGTTTTGTAAGATACTATGATGAGAATTTCTCACTGTGCAATGTTTTATTGTTCGACCATTTTACACATGCCTGTAAAGTTTCGTCTAATTGAGTTCTGCAGTTAAGGTGTGTATCAACTTATCATTGCAAATCTTTAGCAACAGCATGAAGGAAGAAAGAAAAATTGCTAAGAATTTATATCTACCTTTTTTCAGAACAATTTTCATGACGATATGAAAGTAAAATTATTCAAATGAATTTCTCTACAAGATGATGTAAATTAATTTTTGGGTTGAGAGCTATAACGGAATGCACCAGGGGGCATACACCTGATGAGGGAAAGCTGTTTATTGCTTTTGTAATATTATATATACCGATGTGATGAAAATGTTATTGTTGTATAACTCTAAAAATTGGAAATATATCCTTCGGCCTCTTCGACGAAAAGTACACTTTCAAAATCGAACAGAATGAAAAAATAAAACAGAAATCATTATAAATGTGGAATGCTTCTTTATTTTAATGGAAACGAGAAGAAAACCAAAAACAGGTGATAATAATTTTAACCGTATGGAAGTTCGGGAGACTCAAAATAACATTCAGTATCTAACAGCCAATTTAGATAACTATATTTAATTGATAAGATTGGGAAAGGACGTCCTCCAAGAAAAAAACGGAATTTCTAGTAGTTGAAGGAATACATTGGATATATCAATTCGTTCCGTGTTTTTCTTTGTTTTGTTTCTTTTCTTCAAACTAAAACACATTTTGTAATAACGACTCTGGTGATGCCGTTTGGGAATGATGTTGAATAATAAGTTTCGTAAATTGATTCCTCGATGAAGTCAACGGACAAAAAATAAAACGATGTCGCATCTGTTTTATTCGATATTTATTACCAATTCATTTGTTCATTTGTTCAGGTGATATTAAGATGAGCTTCTAGAAGTGCATATGGTAATTTACTTTTATACAAATGTCTGGGTATCTAATTATATTCTAGATGTTTCTGTAGCTTGGTGAAGCGTCACATATATTACACTTCCATTCACTTTAATCATTACATATCTACAGACACATCAAATTCTGGCGTAGAAGAGCAAATTTGGCCCTTCTGAATACATCATATATATATATATATATATAGCTCTCCAGCCATTGCTCTATAGCATACATCACATAAATATCTTAGTCTAGTTCAAGACCAAAGTAAAGGAGCTCAGTGTATATAGAAATAATTACAATAGAGATGGCATGTGAGAACTTTCGAACTTTGGCTCTCCAGGAGGCTCAATGTATTTATTTACAAAACTTGGTCTAACACAGAGCCACAAAAGTGGATTATCTAATATCGATTGAAGTCGCTTTCATAGTAATAGCCTGTGAAAATAGCTTTATATTCTTCACCCAGTTGTGAATTAAATGTATAATACGTGCATGCATTTGGAATGTTTATGTATTGTGTGATAAACATATTACGCACGTGTGTGAGCGTGTTTCTGTAATTGTATTAGAAAAAAAGTTCAAATGCATTTCCACTCATGTCGTATGACACGTGGGACAATGAATCAGTCTCCCTTCTATGAACGATCCACGATGATCCATATGTATTGTCACTGCTGTGATTTTGTTTTGTTGCCCAGTGTCTAAAATGGACTGTCTTACAGGGAATGATCAAACTGCCCGACTATCTATCCTTGGCTGAGGACAGAGAGAAATGGATTTTTGCTTTTGAGAAGTAAGTTTAAAGTGCCTCAGTCAGAGTTTGAACTCGGTTCGCCCATTCAATTCTTCGAGTCGTCAACCATTTGGCCACTCACACCTTCCAACAAACATATTTTTAATAGCTATTTGCATTTGCATATGTGTGTGTGTGTGTGTTTGTGTGTGTGTGTGCGTCTCAATATATATATGGTCAGAGGTACAGCAATGTCAATCCAAGACATATACATGATGTCGTTAAGGTTTCAATGGCCTTGTTACCAGGAATTATAACTTATTTTAACACATAATAACCCAAAGTAGCAACATAAATATTCAAAAAATAGTTCGTTGCATTAAAGTTTGAGTCTGCTAGGAGTATTACTGAATGAGCTATTTCCATATCACAGAGATGGAGACAAGTGTTCTAATTCTTTACTGCTTCGCCCAAAATAAGTGTCATTAATAATTCAATAACTTCAATGTGTAGAAGACATTATGAACGACAGATCATAAAACAAACGTTAATTGCTAGTTATTTCTAACAATGAAATTAGAAGGGATGTTCATCATATTAGAGAATACACAGGCACATAGTAAATGGATTGATTTGAATGATTGATTAAAGAAAAGAAGAGAAGAGGTTAGTTTTTAAGGGTCACTGGTGTCTTTTGATCATAATTATTTCTTGAAATAAAGAGGAAATTATAAGTAATTCTCCTTGGAACGAACAAGTTTTTTTCTGACAATTGAATGTGATTGAATTTTCGATGAGAGAGTTTGATTCAATGATTTCCTCGAAAGTTTTTTTAGTACAAAGAAAGCCATCTCGTATAATCTCCGAAGTTTCTCAAAATTACGGCAGTCTCTCCCTTCTTTTCATCTTCATGCAGCCTCGGTTGGTAGAGCACTTTTCTTTAATGTCATGACATTTCGACCTCCCTTGTGGAAGAGAGAGTTTTGTTATCGTTTTTTGCAGGATTCACTTCTTGGCGCTAAATTTGAATATTACACGGGCTTTCTTGAGATAGAAAGGTTTATCTATCGATTTGTCTCCAAAGTGAGTGCATGAGAAAAGTGATTCTCATGTTCAAAAACGACGCTCGGAATGGATACCATTTTCTCATTAAAAGATAACACGATGTTCCCAACAATTTTAATGGGAGCACACATGCAAGGAGAGAAATATGAAAAGCATCTAAACATAAAAAAAATCTTGACCGTTCGATAAAGATATTCTTGTAAAAGAAATCAATAATCCATCATCGATCAAGCAAGACAAAAAAGTAATACATCATAATAACCCGAAATTGCTCATAGCAATTTTGCAGATCAATAAGTAAACTAAAGATTTTATTGTAATTGTCTACTTTACTTTAACAGGAAATATTTTCAACTTGTGGAGCATTACGAGTAGACCCATTGTATATCTGTTGAATAGTATAAATTATTTGATAAATCCAAAATTGTAGGACTATTTCCGGTTGATACACATGAAAAGTCTTTTTCACATCACAGAAAATAATGTGAGTTGATGATTCATGGACATAGTTGCATTTGTTTTCGCAGACTCAAAGCAAATAAAAATATGATCCATTGTCTTCAGAGGTTTTTGAGGCATTAACAGTAATGATGTCGACCATAAAGATGGACTAAGTTTCAAGTAGGATTTCAAATCAGGGCATAATGTGGTTCTAACAACTGGTAACGTAAACAAAACATTTGGAGTGAACACTAACCAGGTAAAAAACAACAACAACGTTGGTTCAATTGTTTTTGGTGTGAAATTTTGATGCCAATAATAGATCTCGATAGAAGCCCCAACCTGTTCTTACTGATGGCAAATTATCGAGAAATTATCAAGCTGTAAGATAAGGTAACAAAGTTAAGAAAATTGATCCCACATTAATTGAAAGAAATGCTATAACAGGGATGTCATAATTCGTGATTTTACGAATTGAATGACTACTGATCATAAAAAAAACGTATCATCATCATCATCATCATCATCATCATCAGTCTTTTAATGTCCATTGTTGGACATGGACCTTCCCAAGGATTCACCACACTTCTTTATCGTGGGTGTCGTGTAGACAGTGTTTTCTAAATTTATCTAGTTCATCTCTCCATCTTGTATTCAGTCGGCTTTGGTTTCGCATGTGATCTCTAGGGATACATGTTGTGAGTCGTGATGTCCATTAGTTGTCTGCCATTTTTGCAACATGGCATACCCATTGCCATTCGAGTTTTCCAATAGGTTCTATGATGTATCTGACTCCCATTTTCTTCCTGATATACTGTGCTGTCTCCATGTAAGGTTGAGCATGATTCTTTCATGTGCATGTTGCATGGTTCTCAATTTGCGAGTCTGTCTCTGGTCAGGTTCCATGTTTCAGCTCCATAAGTGACTATTGGGAGAATGCATTGGTTGTATCCTCATCTTTTTAGGATTATTTGGATCGACTTATTTTAGAAGGTTTATCTTGCTCTGCCGAAGGCTTGCAATCCTGGAGTGATTCTTTGCTTGCTTTATTAACATTGGAGGATAGTTGGGAAATTACTATTGCTCCTTGTGAGTCATATTTTGATTAAATATCAATCACATTCATCACATTCATCTTGAGATTCAAGAATAACGTTTCCTGTTTAATAACCTAAAAATGGATTATACAAAGTTGAATATCAAAATAAATAGACGCACTATTAAAGCATTTAAAATGAGCCAATTTATTCAAAATATAAATTTCCGTATGTTCCACAAGTCTTTCTAAAGCTGAAGCCTGTTATAAACTTCAAGTATATAGTTGTAACAAATATCAAATACTTATAATCAAAATTATAGAATTGTACAGACCATGTCGTTTTTCTGATCCTCTGTACAATCGCTGCTTCGAATGATTTTGTTTTGAGCATTTATTTAAGGGAAGTCTCAAATGAAGCAATGCCATAATGATTTAATTTGACTAGTTTTTCTCTTCATCTTATTGTTTTTCTTTTTTTGCTTTTTATCGAAAATATCAGGTATAAATACACCATATGGCTATGAATATAACAGATGAAGAGGAGTGTAGCTGTTTGAATAAATTTGGATACCGTCTGCCGATTGGCTTTCGTAGCCTTATGGGTAAAGTATTGTGTATTTCACACAGGCATACAAGGATACGATATGTGTGTTCAAATCTTGTCAGAAGCTACTTCTTTATTTCTGATTCATGCTGTTTACTTGAGGAGAAAAAATAAATGACCTGAACTGATGGTAACAAAACAAAGCTATAAAAAATAGGTCCCAAATATTTTTTTTTTTATTGAGTAATGAAAAAAACCCATCCTAATTGATTGAATATTTGCCATTCTCCTCTAAAAAGTCATGTGTGTGTATGTGGCCTTCGAGAACTGATGACAAGAATTGACTTTTCTCCTCTTTCACAAGCATAAAATATATTGAATGTTTCCATTCATTATAACACGTATGTGCATAAAGTGTCTAGGGTGAGGATGGGATTTGCAGATAGACAAAATATTTAATGTTTCTATACATTAGAACACGTGTGTGCATAAAGTGTCTAGGGTGAGGATGGGCTTTACAGATACACAAAATATTGAATGTTTCCATACATTAGAACATGTGTGTGCATAAAGTGTCTAGGGTGAGGATGGGCTCTACTGATACACAAAATATTGAATGTTTCTATACATCATAAGATGCAAGATTATCTGCAGTAAGGGTTGGAATGTAAACATAGTCAAGCAACTCAAAAGATTTGAATTTAGAATTTAAGTGCTTGCAAAGGTTATGCAACAATAGTAGTCAAGTGATAACATTGTACTTGAAGACAGTATTTAGCTGTTGAAATCGTTGAATTATGTGCTAGCCTCGTTCGAACATACATTCCTTTGTACTGTTTAGGATAAATTGTTTTCCAATGTTATGAAACGTCTTTGTTATGAAACAGATTGGAGAAAATCACTTCCAATTATTATAGTAAACTTGAAATGTATGTGTGATCAGTATCTTTTTGTAATTTGAGTTTTCGGGAAATATTTTTTTCCTAATTCAAAATAGTTCAGATAAAAGTTGCCATAAAGACGATGGCGTCTTTTTTAGATACAGTGTATGTTAGAATAATGTTTGGTTAGGAAGAAAACTCGTATGCTAAATTTCAAATGTGTAGGTTTTTGTTCATTTGAAAGAAACGAAAACCAAAGTAGTCATGTATTTGGTTTGAGATGCTTCATTTTATAAACTTGTTGTTCCTCAAGATAAATATATGTCTTGAGGCTATATTTCAAAGATAAGCACTTTTTTCATCAGAACATACAGTTTTATTGGCCAAGTTTCACGTCATGATGACGTTGTATTGAATTGTGTATTCAGAAGCCATTGCATAAAGTACAAAAGGAGATACATATTTATTAAGGAAAGCGCAACGCGACTATAATTACGGAGAGTGAAAGAAAGATGCTGATCTATTGATTATAGATGAAGATGTTATCTTGAAGCAGAGATTAGGTTGTAAGTAATATCAGAATGGCGACTTCATTCATCTATCTAGATTCTTTGTTTCAAGATTTGCAGATAGGTCTTTTTTATCATTTTTGGAATTCATATAAAATCCTATTATATATATATATATATATATATATATATATATATATGTGTGTGTGTGTGTGTGTGTGTGTGTGTGTGTGTGTGTATAATGATTTTTGCCAGAATATAAGAAAACGTTGAAGAGCAATACAGCAATTATTATTAATTATTGATGTTTGACTAGTATTTTCTATCAACTTTTGGTTGCAACTTACCCAGGCCGTCAGTCTACGGCAGTTAATGTGCAGTGGGGATAAGATCCCGATGAGTTTTGATATAATTTTATCACAGCATCAAGTCCCATTGGTCCTCTTGAATTTGATCCCTTCTATCAGCAATAAATGATATTTCTTACAAAGGGGAAAGAAAATTATCGATTTCCCATGCGATCAATAAAAGTCAACATTCATAATCGTGTTTTAATGACATAATAAGTAACATACAAGTTCATTTCCAGAACGGTTATCCTGTTAATGCACACTCACATGCCAGTCTCTTCATTTATCTAACTACATGAAGTAAACAACTGGAAATCGATATCTAAGGCTGATACTTTTTTCAATATTTCGATAATCTTTTTCGGCATTTGATTTTTCATATTCGATATTAAAAATCAAATTTCTTTTTCTTTTCCCCTCTTTTGTTGGCTTCATTTTGCTTATTGATAACTCCTTCGATTAATTAGCGATGTTCTTTAATTTTGCTTGTTATTGGAAATTTTTTTTGGCATAAATCCTTCGAACTGATGTTTTTGTGTTGGAATAGCTGTCTGGTGTATTGGCGAACACATCTCGAAGTAGGGATGGGGTCAGTGACGTGATAGATATAATCGAAAAAATAAGTAAATTGGTATCATGTCATTGATATCAATCGAGATTTCTTTTCTGCAAAACTTTTTCCAGTATTAAATGGTTGTAATTCTCAACTAATTGGACCAATGTATATATACTTGTGTGTTGTCATTCAATAAAATTTAAGAACTATTTATGTATACTGATATATTCCCTAAATGTATGATTTCCTCAGTCTTCATTTGACCTGAATACGATTTTGAAGAATACTTCTGAAAGATTTCTTTGAGTTATAGCTTGTTCTCATGAATATTCCTCCTTATATCAGATATTGCTCAATTTTCAGATGAATTTGTCTTTATTTTTAACACAACTATCTGAATAAATCGATCTATAATAGTACAAATGTACCATTTTCAACAAAGTGATCCGCTAAGCATACCGAACATAAGACCATAATTACGATGAATGGCATAGAAAACAAGCACAGGGAGACCTGAGTTTAAGTCTTTTGAATTTTCATATTATCATGATGACTGTAAAATTGAAATCAATTTAATTTCCTCTGCAAATTTCTGTTGGATGTACACTTCTAATCATAAATCAAATTACTTCCCGTGTTTTTTTAAAGCTCATTATCGATTATAAGCTTTAATCATAAATCAAATTACTTCCCGTGTCTTTTTAATTCTCATTATCGATTATAAGCTATCTTATTTGGAGCAGAAACATTTCGCATTTTGTGCGTTAAGTTATTCCGATATTGAACCATACAGGAATAGGCCGTTATAACATAATACTACTATTCTAAGTAAAGACGTTCGTGTTACAAGCGAATCGTTTCGTAGGAAACCATCCTCATGAAACACAATATTAAAGATAGTTTATTTCATGAAAGATTTAAGCGTTAACTTTTTAATATCATCTTTCATCTTACAATTCAGTGAACAACATTTAACTTCTTAAAACGAACGACTTGTCTTATGTAACTCATTGCGGTGCAAATAAAAGTAAGAACAGAATTTAGAAAGTATTTGTCATTATGGCTGCAAACATTAGATTTGTCAAAATGGATTATCTTTATTCGTATTGGGTTGAATGTTCTATCGTTAAGATTGAAATCTTTTTCCCAAACATCAGCCGATTGTCCGCCTCTCCGACGCCGATATCTGTCAGTATTGTTTTTGTTTTACTATTTGTTTTGTGATCGGTGTCCTCTCTTAGGAAAACTTCAAAACCGGTGATAAATACGCGTGCAAGAAAGTGGGGAGACGAAGACATTTCAGACAATACGTTTCATTTTTATTTGCATTGGGTCAAAATGTGCAGGTTTTTCGTTTTTTTTTTTCATTCGATGCAATGTTCCACCTTTGACATTGCAATCTCTCCCCCACCAATCAGTCGGTTATCTGCTTCCCCGTCACCATATTAGATGGCATAGTTCACCTATTTGTCATGTTCTCGGTCTCTTTACATGAACAAACTTTGAAACTAGTGATAACAGGTGCACACGTGTGTAAGCAAGGAAACGATGTTATTTGAGATTCGAGTAAAAAGTATCATTCTTGGAAAACATCAGTATCTGACTAACACAAACAATTGTCAACATTTCTTCGAAATCACCCATCTTTGTCATTTCCATCAGATCACCCATCTTTGTCCTTTCTTTGAAATCATGCATATCAGTCATTTCTTTAAAATCACCCATCTTTGTCCTTTTTTGAAATCACTCATCATTGTCCTTTCTTTGAAATCACCCATCTTTGTCCTCTCTTTGAAATCACCCATCTTTGTCATGTCTTTGAAATCATCCAACTTGGTCCTTCCTTTGAAATCACACATCTTTGTCCTTTCTCTGAAATGACCCATCTTTGTCATTTCTTTGAATTCACCATTCTCTGTCATTTCTTTAAAATTACCCAACTTTGTCCTTTTTCACTCATCTTTGTCATTTCTTTAAAATCACCACTATCCGTCATTTCTTTAAAATCACACATCTTTGTCCTTCCTTTGAAGTTGCTAATCCTTGTCGTTACTTTGAAATCGTCCATCTTTGTCCTTTCTTTGAAATGTGTCATCTTTGTCATTTATTTGAAATCGCCATTCTCTGTCATTTTGTTAAAATCATTTCTTTAAAATCACCACTATTGGTCATTTCTTTAAAATGACACATCTTTGTCCTTTCTTTGAAGTTGCTCATCCTTGTCATTGCTTTGAAATTGCCCATCTTTGTCCTATCTTTGAAATCACCATTCTCTGTCATTTCGTTAAAATCACCCATCTTTGTCCTTTTTTTGAAATCATCCATATTAGTTATTTCTTTAAAATCACACATCTTTGTCCGGTCTTTGAAGTTGCTCATCCTTGTCATTGCTCTGAAATCGCCCATCTTTGTCCTATCTTTGAAATCGCCCTTCTCTGACATCTTTTTTAATCACCCATCTTTATCATTTCTTTAGAATGACTCATCATTGTCATTTCTTTGAAATAACCCATCTTTGTCCTTTCTTTGAAATAACACATCTTTGTCATTTCTTTAAAATCACCAATCTTTGTCCTCTCTTTGGAATCACCCCTCCTTGTCCTTTCTTTGAAGTTGCTCATCCTTGTAATTGTTCTAAAATCGCCCATCTTTGTCTTTTCTTAGAAATCACCAATCTTTTTCCTTTATTTGAAATCACTCATCCTCGCAATTTCTTTGGAATAACCCATCTTTGTCATTTCTTTGAAATCACAAATCTTTATCATTTTTTTGTAATCACCCTTCGACATTTTATTAAAATCACCCATCTTTGTCCTTTCTTTCGAATCACCCTTCTTTGTCATTTCCTTGGAAACACCCATCTTTTTCCTTTCTTTGGAATTACACATCTTTGTCCTCTCTTTGAAATAACCCATATCAGTAGTTTCTTTAAAATCACACATCTTTGTCCTTCCTTTGAAGTTGCTCACCCTTGTCTATGCTTTGAAATCACCTATCTTTGTCCTTTCTTTGAAATCACCCATCTTTGTCGTTTATTTAAAGTCACTAATGTTCGTCTTTCCTTTGAAATCACTCATTTTTGCCATTTCTATCATTTCTTTTAAATCACCCATCTCTGTCCTTTCTTTAGAATCACTAATCTTTATCATTTCTTTGTAATCACCTTTCTCAGACATTTTATCAAAGTGACCCATCTTTGTCCTTTCTCTCGAATCACCCATCTTTGTCCTCTCTTTGAAATAACCCATATCGTTAGTTTCTTTAAAATCCTGCCGTAGGAGTTGCTCATCCTGGCCATTGTTTTGAAATCACCCATCTTTGTCCTATCTTTGAAATCATTCATCTTTGTCTTTTCTTTTAAAATCACCCATTTCTATTATTTCTTCGAAATCACCAATATCTGTCATTTCTTTCGAATCACCCATCTTTGTCCTTTCTTTGAAATCACTCATCATTGTCCTTCCTTTGGAATCACCCATCTTTGTCCTCTCTTTGAAGTTTATCATTCTTGTCATTGCTTTGAAATCGCCCACCTTATCCTCTCTTTGACATAACCCATATCAGTAATTTCTTCAAAATCACATGTATTTGTCCTCCCTTAGAAGTTGTTTACCCTTGTCATTGCATTGAAATCACCCATCTTTGTTCTTTCTTTGAGATCACCCAACTTTGTCCTCTATTTAGAGTCTCTCATGTTCGTCCTTTCTTTGAAATCACTCATTTTCGCCATTTCTATGAAATAACCAATTTCTATAATTTATTATAAATCACCCATTTCTGTCTTTAGAATCACTAATCTTTATCATTTCTTTCTAATCACCCTTCTCTGACATTTTATTAAAATCACCCATCTTTGTCCTTTCTCTCAAATCACCCATCTTTGTCATTTCTTTGAGATCACACATCTTTGTCCTCTCTTTGAAATAACCCATATAGGTAGTTTCTTTAAAATCCCACGGTTGAAGTTGCTCATCGTTGCCATTTCTTTGAAATCACTCATCTTTGTCATTTCTTTTAAATCATCTTTCTTTGTCCTTTCTTTGAAATCACTCATCATTGTCCTTTCTTTGGAATCACCCATCTTTGTCCTCTCTTTGGAGTTTATCATTCTTGTCATTGCTTTGAAATCGCACATATTTGTCCTTTCATTGAAATCACTCATCATTGTCCATTCTTTGGAATCACCCATCTTTGTCCTCTCTTTGGAGTTTATCATTCTTGTCATTGCTTTGAAATCGCACATATTTGTCCTTTCATTGAAATCACTCATCATTGTCCTTTCTTTGGAATCACCCATCTTTGTCCTCTCTTTGGAGTTTATCATTCTTGTCATTGCTTTGAAATCGCACATATTTATCCTTTCTTTGAAATCACTCATCATTGTCCTTTCTTTGGAATCACCCATCTTTGTCCTCTCTTTGGAGTTTATCATTCTTGTCATTGCTTTGAAATCGCACATATTTGTCCTTTCTTTGAAATCACTCATCATTGTCCTTTCTTTGGAATCACCCATCTTTGTCCTCTCTTTGGAGTTTATCATTCTTGTCATTGCTTTGGAATCGCACATATTTGTCCTTTATTTGAAATCACTCAACTTCGTCCTTTATTTGAAATCACTCATCTTTGCCATTTCTTTGAAGTTGCTCATCCTCGTCATTGCTTTGGAATTGCCCATCTTTGTCTTTCCTTTAAAATAACCCATTCATTTCCTTTATTCCAAATCATCCTATCTTTGGAATTACCAATATCATTCATTTTTTTAAATCACCCATCTTTGTCCTTTTTTCGGAGTTTTTCATCCTTGTCTTTGCTTTGAAATTGTCTATCTTTGTCCCTTCTCCAAAATCACCCATATCAGTCATTTCTTTAAAATCACCCATCCTTCTTTTGAAGTTACTCATCCTTGTCCTTGCTTGGAAATCGCCCATCTTTGTCTTTTCTTGAAAATCCCCTCATTTGTCCTCCGTTTGAAATCACTCATATCGGTCATTTCTTTGAAATCGCCCATCTCTGTCATTTCTTTGGAATCACCCGTATCAGTTATTTCTTTGAAATCACCCATTTTTGTCATATCTTCCATGTTAGTAATCCCTGTCAATGCTCTGAAATCGCCCATCCTTGTCTTTTCTTTGAAATCGATCATCTTCCTCTTTTCTTGAAAATCCCCCCTTTTGTCTTCCCTTTGAGATCACCCATATCAGTCATTTCTTCAAAATCAACCATCTTTGTCTTGTTTCTGGAGTTGCTCATCCTCATCCTTGCTCTGGAATCGCCATTATTTGTCCTTTTTCTGGAATCACCCTTTGTTATTTCTTTGAAATCACCCATCAAGTTGCTCATCCTTGTCATTGCATTGAAATTGCCCAACTTTGTCTTTTCTTTGGAATCACCCATTGTTATCATTTCTTGAAAATCCCTTTATCTTTATCTTTCCGTTGGAATAACCCATCTTCGTCCTTTCTTTGAAATCACCCATCCTTTTCATTTTTTCAAAATAATCCAAATCAGTAATTTCTTTGAAATCACCTATCTTTGTCCTTTCTTCAAAGTTGTTCATCCTTGTCATTGCTTTGAAATTGCCCATCTTTGTCCTTTCTTTGAAATCACCCTCCTCTGAGATTTTTTCGAAATCAAAGTTCTCTGACATTTCTTTGAAATCACCTATCTTTGTCCTTTCTTTGAAATCACCTCTCTTTGTCTTTTCTTTGGAATCACCCATCTTCGTCATTTCTTTGAGATCACCAATCTTCGTCATTTCTTTGAAGTCAGCCATATCAGTCATTCCTTCAGAATCACCCATCGTTGTCCTTTGTTTGAAGTTGTTCATCCTTGTCATTGCTTTGAAATCGGCCTCCTTTGTCCTTTTTTTTAAATCACCCATCTCTGTGATTTCTTTGAAATCACCCATCTGTATCATTCCTTTGAAATCACCCATCTTTGTCATTTTTTTTAAATCATCCATATCAGTCATTTCCTTGTAATCACCCATCTTTGTCATTTTTTTGCAGTTGTTCATCGTTGTCATTGCTTTGAAATCACCCATCTTTGTCATTTCTTGAAAATAACACATTTTTTGTCCTTCATTTGAAATCACCCATCTTTGTTCTATCTTTGATATTACTCATATCAGTTATTTCTTTTAAATCACCACTTTGTCCTTTCCTCGAAGTTTTTCATCCTTGTCATTGCTTTGAAATTGGCTATTTTTGTCCTTTCTTCAAAATCACCCAAATCAGTCTTCTCTTTGGAATCATTCATCTTTCTCTTTTCTCGAAAATCCCCCTTTGGAATCATCGATATTTGTCCTCTCTTTGAAATTACCCATATTAGTCATTTCTTTGAAATCACCAATATCAGTGATTTATTTGAAATCAAACATCTTAACCATTCTTTTGAAGTTGCTCACCCTTGTCATTGCTTTGATATCACCCATCTATGTCCTTTCTTCAAAATAACTCATCTTTGTCATTTCTTTGGAAGCACCCATCTTTGTCATTTCTTTGAAAACACCCATGTCAGTCATTTCTTTTAAATCATCCATCTTAGAACTTTTTTCGAAGTTTTTCATCCTTGTCGTTGCTTTTGAAATTGCCCATCTTTGTCATTTCTTTGAAATCACCCTTCTTTGAGATTCTTTTGAAATCACCCATCTTCGTCATTCCTTTGAGATCACCCATCTCTGTCATTTTGTCGAAGTCGCCCATATCAGTCATTTCCTTGAAATCATTCATCTTTGTCGTATCTTCAAAATCACTAATCTTTATCATTCCTTCGAAATCACCCATCTTCGTCATTTCTTTGAGATCACCCATGTTTGTCATTTATTTGAAATCATCCGTATCAGTCATTTCTTTAAAATCACCCATTTTTGTCCTTCCTTTGAAATCAGCCATATTAGTCATTTTTTCTGGAATCACCAATCTTTGTCCTCTGTTTGGAATCACTCATCTTTGTGTTTCCTCCAAAATCACCCATTTCTATCATTTCTTCGAAATCACCCAACTTTGTCCTTTTTTTTAAATGACTCATCTGTGTCATTTCTTTGAAATCACCCCTATCATTCATTTCTTTGGAATCACCCATTTTTGCCCTTCTTTTGAAATCACCCATATCCGTCATTTCTTTAGAATCACCCATCTTAGTCCTTTCTTTGAAGTTGATAATCCTTGTCATTGCTTCTAAATCGCCTATTTTTGTCTTTGGAATCACCCATCTAGGTCCATTGTTTGAAATCACTTATCTTCATCATTTCTTCGAAATCATCATCTTTGTCATTTCTCTGGAATCATTCATCTTTGTCATTTCTTCAAAATCACCAATCTTTGTCATTCCTTTAAAATCACCCATCTTTATCTTTTTTTCGAAATCACCCATCTTTCCCTGTTCTTTCAAATCCTTCATCTTTGTCATTTCTTTAAAATAACCCATATTAGTAATTGCTTTAAAAACACACATCTTTGTCTTTCTTTCAAAGTTGTTCATTTCTGTCATTGCCTTGAAATCGCCCATCTTCGTCATTTGTTTGAAATCAATCATCTTTGTCATTTCTGTGAAATCACCGTTCCCCGTCATTTCTTTAAAATCACCCATTTTTGTCCTTTCTTCGAAGTTGTTCCTCCTTGTCATTACTTTGAAATTGCCAATCTGTCCTTTCTTTGAAACCACCCTCCTCTGAGATTTCTTCGAAATCACCAATCCTTGTCACTTCGTTGAAATCACCCATCTTTCTTTATTTCTTTGAAATCACACATTTTCGTCATCTCTTTGGAATCACCCATATCAGTCATTTTTCTGGAATCACCAATCTTCGTCATTTCTTTGAAGTCAGCCATATCAGTCATTCCTTCAAAATCACCCATTGTTGTCCTTTGTTTGAAGTTGTTCATCCTTGTCATTGCTTTGAAATCTCCCATGCTTGTTTTTTTTCTGAAATCACCCATTTTTGTCCTTTCTTTGAAATAACCCATCTCTGTCATTCCTTCAAAATCACCCATATCAGTAATTTTTTCAAAATCCCACATCCTTGTTTTTCTTTTGAAGTTGCTCATCCTTGTTATTGCTTTGAAATTGCCCCTCTTTGTCATTTCTTTGAAATCACCATTCTCCGTCATTTCTTCAAAATGGCCCATCTTTGTCCTTCCTTTCAAATCAGCCATCTTTGTTCTTTCTTCCAAATCACCGATCTTTGTCCTTTCTTTGAAATCACCGATCTTTGTCTTTTCTTTGAAATCACCGATCTTTGTCCTTTCTTTGAAATCACCCCTCCTGGTCATTTCTTTAAAATCACCCATATTAGTAATTTCTTCAAAATCCCACATCCTTGTCTCTCTTTTGAAGTTGCTCATCCTTGACATTGCTTTTAAATTGCCCATCTTTGTGTGTTCTTCGAAATCACCCATCTCTGACATTTGTTTAAAATCACCCATCTTTGTCCTTTCTTTGAAATCATGCATCTTCGTCATTTCTTTAAAATCACCAATTTTTGTCCATTCTTTAAAATCACCCATCTTTGTCATTTTTTCAAATCACCCACATCAGACATTTCTTTAAAATTCTCATTTCTGTCCTTTGAAGTTGCTCATCCTTCGTATATTATTATCATTTCTATTGATAATAATGAAAGACAGAACACCAAAACTGTCACATGAGTTTTAAGGCTCCTAAAAATTAGTACCTGTTGTCCATTATCAGACAAATTACTGCAAAGTAATCCGATGGTTCTAGGTTCAATCTTAGTGTGGGTCAATATAACAATACTACTAATGCTAAAAGGGGAGTACGGTCAATATACCCCCGTCAGATAAATAAAGGGTTCGGTTCGTTACTTCCTCACCTACCAGATGATACCTGATGAAGGCCGTAAAGTACAATGGCCGAAACGTCATTTCATCGCCTGATATAATTCCTCACGGCAAATGATTTAATGATTTTTTGAAAAAGCAATGTTAAAATGTTTTTAATGTAACAATATAAATGTTAAACTGAACTTACTCCGAGGAAAGTCGTTCAAATATATGTCTTGATATATATATATATATATATATATATATATATATATATATATATATATATACACAAAATATTTCGGGTGCATTTTTCCGAGCCAAGATACGTAATTTTAGCAGAATCTATCAATAGAAAAATGCAGGTTAAGTCTGAATCAATAAAGCAAGCATCTGATGAATCATTCTGCATTGTCGGCTACGATCATTCAATGCAATGATTTAAAGAAAACTACATCATATTTTCTCTATTTGACATGTTGTAGAAAATAGATGAAAATATTTACTGATCCAAAGATCATGTTTAAAATAATGAAAATTCATATGTACGTAAAACTTTTTTAGTACCAAATCAAGGTTTGAGCAAATGGTAATGTCTGTTATAAATATAATCACATCGGTAAATTCATGTCCAGGAAAGTGATTTGGATGAATAGTGTTTCGGATCTATCTCAGAAAGATAAGTTAATAATTTAACCTCGTCAACCATTGCTATTACAATAAGCATGAATCTCAGTAGGCGCTTTACTCTTGTATTGTTTTTCCTTCCTTGATTCATGAATACTAATTGTGTCTTTCATCTCTTTGTATCCTTCGTTTTCTTTTATTTTCATTTTATTTCTCAGTATTTACACTCATATCACCTTGTAAATGAGCAAAAAAACACACTACTTGCAATTATTACGTTCTTATAATTCAAAAGTGTCTAAATTCTCTTTAGTCAAAGGATGATTACTTGTAATTATGTCCATTGTTTTAGTGCTCTCATTTCCTCGTGCCCCACGTGGACAGAATGTGACACAAGGACATCTGGTTCAATCGTCCTCGATGTTCATTATCCTCTTCACACACATATTGACTGTTGTTCATTGGAATATAATTTCCGTGCCATATGTTCTTTGACAAGCTCTATGGTGAACCTGAATACATTTTCAGTGATGATGCTGAAGTCATACGGTTTTCCAACTCTTAAAATCAGATTGACGACCCAGGAACGAATGGTCAAACCCCAACCTGTCTCCAGTACGATACTCATTATCTGTTTTCAACTGGTGCCAACAGTAAAAGGTCTCAAAGGTTTCCAAGATCCTCCTCGTGACATTTCTTTCTTGTTGCCCACAATATTCAACTATATGAACGGAAATTGGTGAGGTATGAGTATTACCCCATGTTTGTCTCTTTAGTTGTCACCAGAAATTATCAACAGATTTAAGTGTTATTTCGTGGGAGAGTTTATCATGGATTAAAAAAAACATTAGATTAAATATTGGGACAGAACAAGGGAATCTCTTACGATTGACGGATATGTTTTTGTATATTATAACTATAGTTTGGATTACGGAAAATCAGAACTAACACATATAACTCCTCTGCATGGTGGCTACCAATGAACCGATATTCATTCAATTTCTGTTGTAATGGCGATGGCAGAGGTAAACATTCTTTGAGGGTTTTGTAGTTTTGATAAACTATTCGTGGTAACATTTCCTCAGGAAGGGATCGACATGTAGGCATTGTTATTCTATTCCGAGGAATGAAGAAGTTCGATTTTCTTTGAATAAAAGAAATTATATCTTCTTTCAAATATATTTCCATTATTTACGTCAGGAAGAAGTTTTTCGTGAGTTGAATTCAGAGCAACGAAGACAAAGAAAACGTCTTTATTAAATGATGAGAAAAAGATACGAAAATCCCCTTCAACGCTTTCGGTTTATCGATCTGCAATCTGCTGGACTGCATCTCTTTAGATATAAGATACAAAGCTGAATAAAGTCAATTTTAAACTCGGTTGCAAAACTGACAATAAAAAAGGCAGCTTTCTCGGGTCATCATTACAGCTACAATACCCTTCCAGAAGAATTCAAGATCATTATTCTGAAGAAGATTTTTAGTCACACTGTGTTTATATAATATTCATTGGGATCGCTCTTTGGGATGACTTTTTTGTCAGCCCACTCTACAGGCTAAGGTACACAATCTTACGAGAGCATAAAAGGAAAGATCACCAGAAGAGACACTTCTATCAATTTGCATGGCTGGAGATTGAGGGGCCCAGGCTGTTGGTAAGTTGATAAGTTACTTGTCGTTAGTAATCAATGACAAACTGATTGCAGCATTCATAAAAGAAACGATGGTACTAAGATATCTACTTTACGTCTATCAGAAAATTTGAAGATGTGTATGTATTCACTCATGTCTATCTGTAGGTTTGTCTGTATGTTCATGCAATATCTCTAAAGTTCTCCATAATTTTCCATCAAATTCTTGGCAAAGTGGGTGATTAGCTTCGGTATGATTGATTAATTTGGAGATCAATCAAGGAATTAGTCACTGATTGAGAGATGTATTTATTATTCTACAGAAGAGAAAAATTCATGACAGCAGAAGATTAATACTGATTCAAACAAATTACTTTAGGGAAGTAACTCAATATCTGTACCCTCAAAGCTTTCATCCGTCTGATACATTCAAATATTTGGATTGCCTAAATTTATTTTCATAATGAAAGGTGATACGATTTGATTTTATGTCAGATCCAGGAAATTCCTTTGATTTCTTGATAACAATGGCGTTGGCTCTCGGAGTGCTTGTTTACTTTTCTGTTTTTGATATTCTTTGTTTTTTTTCTGATTACATCTGTGAATGAAGTTGGGAGAAGAATATATATTGTCTGTCTGTCACTCCACTTGTCCACGTGATATGTTCGAAAATTCTCATTTGATTTCAATGATAATTTGTAGATGACAGGACCATCGGCTAGGGAAAAGTGATAACATTTTGGGATAAACTAATGTACAGTTGCCTCCCCTACAAAGTAGTCATATGTCTAAATATACAGTGTCTCCAGGGGTTCCAAATGAAATTCATTAAAATCTTGTGGTAAGATGGATAATGGGCTACTGAAGAAGTGATTGAATTTTGGGATGGATCCATTATTTTTTCGGTTACCCCCTTGCATTGCAGCTAATTATGGAGATCTCCGTACATTTTTGGCAGAGGTATGTTTTTCTGAGTGCTCATTAGTTTATTTATTTGTTGGAAAACATCTGCACTGATTCACTCTCACCAGATTAGATGAAGTTTCTGTTGGAAGCCCATTATCAACAGAAAAAAAACAAAAGGAAAAACTGTTTCAGTATGCATGTTTGATATCCCTGTTTTCTTTTGTTGTTTTTTTCTAAATCTCCCTGAAATGTTATCTATTAAAAGACAAATATAAATAAAAGGTGATTTTTTTGAAGAAACTCATTAGTTGTCAACAGCCACTTTCTGCCAATACTTAACAGCATGCAGGTGTAAGTCTCCTATAGAACTTAAGAAACTGATAAATGTCATTATAACTTGAAATATACTCTTATTGACATGGAAGTAAACTTTAAAATGAGCACTTATCTTCGTGTGTAATATCTATCCCCCTCTCTCTCTCTCTCTCTCTCTCTCTCTCTCTCTCTATATATATATATATATATATATATATATATATATATATATATCAGCTTATGAGTTTATGTTTCGTGTAAACATTTATTTGAAGCTTAATTCCAATAAGCTACATTTCTTGCCTTTCGTTGCACAGTGAGAAAATGAATTTTCAGAAAACAAGCGCAAATGAAACTGCACACAAACCAGAGGCTTAATTCAGCATAAACTTACATTGTAAATTGAACCCCCTTCCCCTAAAAATCTATCGTAATCTTTCGTTGCTTAATATTCATGGTGATCGCGTCAAATGTCAATTTCAGTATGATGGCTGCTGTGTACACTAGCCTCGCTCAATATCTATGGAATTATTTGTCCCAATTTACTGTCATAATAAACCACATGTATTTGTATATTTTTTTTGTCTGTAATTTCCCAAACCAATTGAATAAACATTGTCACTGAAACTATCGATGATATGGAAGGTTTATGCCATTTGCATATTTTTTTCTTTTACCTCGAATAGAAAATGCTATGTGTATCCTTATATTTGATATAAGACGTCATTTTAAACGCCACCAGTGTACTGGTTTATCAAACCATTCATGAAAGGTAACTTTTTGGAAAAGGAAATATATTGTGCTCAGTAAGAACTAGAAAATTCCATTGGTCTGAAACAAAGGGTCTGCAACCAATGGATCCTCACGTTAGTTTTCCGTGGAACTGAAACTTTGAATTTCGCAGAAAAATTTACCCTCAAACTTAGGACCATGCAATGTGCACAAGAGAGAATCATGGTCAATATTATATGGAGAGACTACTGCACTGTATATTAGAAAAGAAACAGGGTCAGATATTTAATAGAATTCATTATAAAAGTCAAATGGTTACTATTTTTGCGTGAATGTGAGATAACCGCTGGAAATCACGACTCACTGCATGGATCCCCAGATATCATATGCGAAAAAAGATGGTGCAATGAACTCGCCAAATTCAGGAAAAACTTGATCCGCTATGGCCATGATTAAGACACCTGGTGGATCTTGCATCAAGTCTACATCCAACAGTTGACGCTAAAAGGATGATGATGATCAGCATGATGATCATGATCATGATCATGATATAAAAGAAAGTAGAGTTTCTAATGAAAATCTATAAAATTGTTACAGTGCTTCATTTGGGTGAGGAGTTTAGCTTTGATACACCTACAACTATCTATGGTATCAAGAAAATGGAAACTGATAGTAAAATTTTACCCTAAGTATCCTTGTGTACGTATATATATATATAGGCAGAATATATTTAGACTTGTGTCTTCAAATTCCTGTCCAAGGTTAATGATTCCAAATATATCAAGTGTTGATTACAGTTCTTTACAAGGAAATAAGTGGAATAAGCAAATAATTAGATAATTTTTTAAAACAGGATTATGCTATCCACTATTGCAACAGGTTAAGAGTCTTAACGATTGTCACAGATTAACAGAATCGTATAACAGCATTTCTTATGACAACAATAAAAATCTTAGCACAATTACTAATATTTACTAATATTACTAATATTTAATGTCAATGGTAAGAAGCTAAAACGCAATGTGAATGTTAGATTGTTTGTAGTAAGTTTAGTTGGAAGAAACAATCTGATAAGATTAAAACTATTTAAGATTTTTTCTGGGCAATCAGAGGTAGTATTTTTTCAATTTTTCTTTCCCACAACATTCCTCCTTCCAGATACGATCTACCATGCTAGAGGGATACATTACGCTGTCTGGGAGAGGACTGAATTATAGACAGAGATCGCCGATAAAGAGTGACAGAACTGAAAGTATCAGTGAACATGTCGGTTAAATGCATGTCGGACAAGTGTTGATTCAAAGTCAGGGAGAACAAGGTTCTATACGTCACAAGGTTGCTGCACTCACCTCTAATACTGATGGATGTAATCAAAAGACAGCTTCCGGGAATTAACGTTGATTGGCTATAGAATCAAATTTCTATGAAAAGCGGATGAGTTGATGGGATTTATTTTGCTAATATAAGGGTTGGGTTGAGCAAGTGCATTTCTATAAAATGGTGAGAAAAATGATTTTGACTGTAGGGGGTTGGTTTTATCACGACAGATTCTATCATAACCACTACAAATCTGACTTTTGAATTTATGCTGACTATATCTCTGCCTATCTGTTTGCCTCTCTCCCTCTCTCTCTGGTTGACCGTCAACTCATCTTCTCTTCCCGTCTCTCCGATTGTCCCCCTTTCATATTGTCTCTCTCTGATTATATTCTCTGTCTGTCTCACTTCCTCTCTCTTCCATTTTCTGTCTCTCACTCTCTGCCTATTCCCTCTGTGGCCATGCAACTTTCTCTCCTCCCCTTCCTCTCTCCCTTCTTTTCTCTCTCTTACTGACTAACCCTATCACTTTGTCTCTCTCTTAGTTGCCGATCTCTCATTCTCCTTGACTCCCCTCACCTGTCTTGAACGTCTTTCGATTGACTATTTGTCTGTCCTTGTGTTTCACCTTCCCACTTCTCTCTCTCTCTCTCTCTCTCTCTCTCTCTCTCTCTCTCTCTCTCTAACATCATCCTCATCATCATCATCATTATCAGTCTTTTAACGTCTGTCATTAGACATAAACCCTCTTCAAGATCTGCCACATTTCTCTATCAAGGGCGTCGCAGAGTCAGTATTTTCTGATTTTGTCTATTTCATCTCTCCTTCTTATAATCTGTCGGCTACGGTTGCGCATATGATCTCTGGGGATCCATGTTGTGAGTCGTGATGTCTATCGGTTGTCCGCCATTTTTGCAACATGACCTGCCGATTGCCATTCGAGTTTTCTGATAGATTCTATGGTGTTTTGGACTCCCGTTTTCTTCCTGATATACTGCGCTGTCTTGTGAAGTTAAGCATGATTCTGTCATGCACGTGTTATATGCTTCTCAGTTTGCGGTTCTGTCTTTTGATTGGGTTCCATGTTTCAGCTCCATAAATGACTATCGAGGGAATATATTAGATGTATACTCTTCTTTTTAGGATTATTGGGATTGTCTTTTTTTGAAGGTTGAGCTTGCTCTTCCGAAGTCTTGCCATCCTGGGTGATTCTTTGCTTGATTTCCTGGTGTTGGAAACGGGTCACATTAAGAGCTTTTGTCTTCTTGATTGATTGTGTCCGAGATCGTGTCGCCTGCTTCATTCATTTATCAACAAAGTGCCAACGACAACTTTTCCCATTAGTTTCTTCGTGCTAATTTACTACAGATAAATTCCATTCAATTGTATCATTCCACCAAAATAAATCACGTTAAACTTTTATTATCTGGTTCATGAATAAACCTTGAAAGGAAGATAGTTCTCATTTGTTTCTATCAAATTTAATTCAAATCTTGCACACCAGTTGCCAATGAAATAATTCCTCTAGATTTGTTGAGATTCACTAGCACAAGATTCACATCTCAATTGACCTGCTCAATCGACCAATCAAATTGTTGGAAAATTGATTTTGCTGACCGATTGGTGATTCATTCTATTTGTTTCACGCATGCACGGTAAATTGATTGTTCCTCTTAGCAATAGTCGCAATGAATGCAAATAGAATACTTTCAAAAGAAAATCTTTAATATACGAGAACGAATCTTTTTGTCAAAGGTTTTCGACAAGTATTTTGTCCATTTGCAAATAATCTGTCTATTTGAAGCAGTTTGATTTGATTGAGGAAGTAAAAGTAGCGTAACGGTTACCAGAACGCGAAAATGAAGACCAAGTCCTAGTTTCGGCTGGGGCAGCTTACGCACAATTTGCATAAATTCCGTTAAGAAAAGCATGAATCCACTTTTCACCCACCTATGATTTTTTTTAAATTAATTAGATAATCATACCCACCAATGCAAACCCTAATCAGAAAAGCTGGCCGACAGTGGCAAAAAAAATCAACCGATCTAGGTTCATCGATATTCACAAAGTTTAGTCTGTTACGAGACCAAATGTAAAGAATAAAGATAGGATGATTGTGTTGTTGAGGTGGGGGGGGGGCTTCCGCATGTTGAAATTATGGCCATTAGTTCTTAGTGGAGCAAAAACTCAATAAACTTTTTTATGTTGGACAAGTGATGAAAAACATTGATAATAACGTTTCTCTGAACAAGATCAGTTTAAGAAAAGGAATTGCTGCCGGTGATTGTTGTATTGCAATATGATCGATATGGAGGGAAAAGTGAGGTCACATGTACTCCAAGCGAAGTTCTCTCATTTCATTTGCCAAATAAATCACTAAGTTAGAGAAAGAAAGGGGGGGAGAGAGAGAGAGAAAAGAGAGATAAAGGGGAGGAGGGATAAATAGAACGAGAGGGAAAGTGTGCGCGTGAGGCCATTTGGACATTCTTAATAGAAGCTACCATGTCAGGGTTCAATGCAATCATTCGCAAAAGTAAGGCCCAATGTGGCCGACCATAAAATATATACTACAGTATTTATAAATAATTTATAAGTATGTATGTACACTTTCGGTTGGGTTTGTCTTTAAACATTTATGTGCGTGTGTACATATGTATGTGTAATAATTCTGTGTGCATGCAAAGGCATAGGAGCCTCTTTGAAAACGCCCCTCCCCTCGAGCCACGAATGGGATGGGGGCCAAAAGCTTCGAAATAACAGTTCACCTACTGCATTTCCAAAGACATTATTTGTATAGACATGAGTCGCAAAATAATAATTTGGGTTTGTTTTTCTCCAATTAACTGATAGTGCATGTCTATTTATAGTACATTTTCCTTTTTCATCAGACCCCACAATGATGCAGGGACCCCCAAGGGGCCAGGTCCCACGGGCTCAGACTCCCTAGCCATCTGTAACTACGCCAATGTGAGCGTATACAAATAATTACGTGTATTTCTCTGTACGTTTAAATATTACTTTGTGTATATATGTAGACGCGTATATGATCCATTTAAATGTAAATATATGCGCGTTTATGCTTGCAATATGACACACGGAGTCAAGAAGATTGCGGTAAGCCAATCTTTTGATACACAGCTAGAAAATCCCCAAGCATGCGCACATGGGCACATACAGTTGAGGTTTACTTAGTTTTGTATCGCACAATACTAATGGGAGGGATATTAGAAGTTATGAAAATTGTAACGCTCCAATCTTCTTGCCTGTATGCTTTAAAAGTCATTTTTCGAAATCATGGCTCGAATACTCATTCACCTGCAAGAGTAGTCAGGCGTCGATGTTTACTAATTTAGAGTGATAAAATTTGATTTGTTGAACTTCGGTTATCAGGTTTAAGAGATAAGTAGATCACTTGCTTGCTTGGTTTGCTATTCGATGCCATGCGCCCAGACACTCCTTGGGAATGCAGCAGCAGGCTAGGTAAAAGATTTTTAGTGTACTTAGTTTATTGACATCAAGAGTCGTTGCCAGTATTGATCAGCCTTGCTGAAAATCATGTTCCAAAAGGTTAACAGAGGTTCAGACGTGTCTGATACTTGGTTTTAGAAAATCGTCCCCAGTACCCTTCCTGAAGGAACAGAAAATATTAGTTAGTTAGCTGCCAATGTTCCTTAGCAACGATAACTTTTTCTTTTGCTCCTATATGCTTGTAAAATCTGCTTTTTAGTATCAAACTCCCAGAATTTGAAAAGGAGAGATGGCCGTTTCAGGTGACCCATCCTCTCAAGTATTGGCAAACTCCTAGAGTTGATTTTATTACCGTGAATTCGTCAGAATTTAGAATTTAAGATATAAATAAAAGAGAGAGAGAGAGAGGGGAAAAATAGAAAGAGTGATGCTAGAACGTCATGTCATGTCAACAAACATTTATAATTACAAATTCAAATTTTTCAAAAGCATGTCAATAGCTCAGTGGTTTGAGGCGTACCAGTAAATATTGGGGCGAAATCCGGCCGGGTACAACACATTTTTTCTATTTTTCTTGCTTTCAGGGTCAGTGGTAGATCAACACAAGGATTTTTCTTCCTTTCTTTTTTGGTTTCGAAACCAATAGTGGATTAATCATTATGCTGAGTTGACTTTTTCTTTCCCCTTACTTTTTTTGGTTTCGAAGACAGTGGCTGACTAACCTTTTGGCTAAGCAAGACCTTCTTTAATTTCTTTTCTTCTTGCCTTTAAAGACTGAAGGATTAACCATAATGCTGAGTATGCTCTGTTTTCTTTCTTTCTGTCTTTCTTCTTTGCTTTCGAAATTAGTGACAGATTAACCATCAGACTGAGAAGGCTTTTGTTTGCTTTCTCTAGTCAAACTCCTCACTATTGAGTTTTGAATTTTGTATGTAATAACAAATGATTATGACCAGACCAAAAACCAGTGACGTCATATACAAATAACAGAGACGCAGTAACGTATGATAAACTGATAATGAATTCGCTCCAACTTCTAAAGGCCAACTCAGGTCAACTTGTTTTGCTGGAGTTTGGAAATTGCAATCGTAGGAAATACTATTAAAGGAGTTATAGTTGAAAACGTAGTTTTGAAATTATATCGTATGGAGAAATTGATCCAGTTTTGTTTAACTTTCAGTTTTTAATGAAGCAAAGTGTTTTAACCCTAGTGTAGCCAAGCTAGCCAACATTTCTCTCCCAGGCTCTCGGTCGAAATACGTTGATTTTTTAAACTAAGCTGCCGATCCTTTTTTCATTTGGGAATGCATTATATTAATGGGATATCGTTTCTTTATGTTGTTTTGCTGATACACACTGAACAAACTTCTTATAGAAATAATCGCCGAAGAATAACAATAAGTTTTTATATGTTCAAGTATGATTAAAACTGATTATTGACTCGCTCAGCTCAGAGGGACGTCAATAAACTTTTCGCTATTTTATCTGTTAAACGTCAGACAGTATTATTACGTAACATTTTTCTATTTGGAACCCACGACTTACCCTCATCTTGTCTTCTGTGCACTGCTATGACTAATACCTACTTTCCATGAATGCTATTTAGTTTTTTGGGATTCCCAATTGTTGTATTTCCTATGGTACACACATCAACGAAAAAACGTGGACGTTGAAGGTGTTAGAGCGTATTATCACTTGATTCGTGTATTTCGTTTTTTACCTGATTGGAATTGGCATAATTATTACACAGAATTTCGATTGAAAAAGTAGTAAAGAACTTCAAATTCCTTGGTTTTAATTATTCTGCAGTTCGAAAACATCAACTGTGAATTAATCTGATTACTGACAATATACTCTCAAAACATTGATTTTCTTCAAAATTGATTGATTACCTTTAGATCTTAATTAGATTTTTAAAGTGTTTAATTCCCATTCTTTTACAAAAGTAGCAAATTTATGAGTTGAGAAAAATATTTTAATTGCTTGCAGTTAATTTGTATGTCATTTCTTATTTCAAAGCCAGAGAAAAAACTAATCATCCGATTGGAGATTTTTCTTTTTGTTTTTATACAAAAATATAGAAATGATTATATTGCATCTTCATAGCATCCTATTGATAAGGTCTGACCAGACTTCTTCAAAAGATTCGTGGGTAAGATGGAAGGAGCAGTCGGTGGCCTAGTGGGTCACCTCTATGGTGGAGAGGTCAGGGGACTTTATCGTTTCTGCCACACCTTCGATCTAACGACTGCAAAGTGTTCCTTTATCCCAGACGCCAGAACTTGTGAGATTGTAGGCTCTGAATGCTGGTTGGTCGGTTGCCATTCTTGTCAGTTGTTTGAACCATTCAAACCTTTGGTGCTGGAGTAATTGGAAGACCTGTATTGCCCCAACGATTTTTTTCTAGTTTTTTCATTGCTAAGTCCTTCTTCCTATTATTTGCTGCACGTCTGAAGGACCTCGTCTCACGAGTGGTAATTTTTCACTCCTGATCCTCCGGTCATTGTCAGTGTTTGACATTGATAGATCAGCTTGGGGTAGAAAAATGGTCGTTGGTCAGTCTGTCCCTAATTTCTCGGGAGATACTTCTTGAAAAGTATTTCAACAGAAGAAAAGCAAAAAGAATATCTTTACTAACTAAAATCAGACCCTCCTCTCAATATGTATTGGTGTATATATTCACAATGTTATATACAATAATTAGGGACAAGGTTTGATGATGGGGCTGGTGACTTGAATATAAACCAATATTTATCTTATTACCGAAATAATCCATAAATCGTTTGCCTTTCATTCTATTCACAGCAGTGCTTCATTTACTGTACGAATCCTGAACTGATTTCGAACAAATACACACACACACACATGCACATATATATATGTGTGTGTGTATGTGTGTGTGTGTGTGTGTGTGTGTGTGTGTGTGTGTGTGTGTATGTGTGTATTGATGATAGTGGAAACCCCACATTCAGCGTCAAAACAAATGATTATTTATATGAATGCTACTGGCTAATCTGAATACTGGTGACAATCAACCAATCAGATTATGACACACTGCAAACAATGTTTCATACATCTTGAGTGGTTCATATCAGTTCTTTGTCTTAGAAAAGTGTGTCGCTATTAGGATTCGGTGCTTTAAGATGTCACGTGTCACAATGGCTGTATTCAATGATGCATCATGTTAATCTACTTTCCAATGTGCTTCCATAGATTTTAAAGTACAAGAATCAAGAATCTGTAGTTAGACTCGGAGGGTCGTTTTTTGTTGTTTTTTTTTTAAGGTGTTTTTTAAAGGAAGATTTAATGGAACAATATGGAGTGTCGAGGGGGAAAGGATAATCTTTGATTGAATTCGATGCCTAATGACGTCAAGTATTGCCATGGATGTGTTCAATGATTCATCATGTTAATCTACTTTCCAATGTGCTTCCATTGATTTTAAAGTACAAGAATCAAGAATTTGTGGTTGGTCTCAGAGGATCGTTTTTTGTTTTTCGTTTTCTTTTTCAGATGTTGTAGTCGAAGATTTTTGCTCAAGTGTTCATTAAAAGAAGTTTTAATGGAACAATATGGAGTGTCGAAAGGGAAGGAATAATCTTTGATTGAATTCGATACTTCATGACGTCATGTATTGCCATGGATGTCTTCAATTATTCATTATGTTAATCTACTTTCCAATGTGCTTCCATTTTAAAGTACAAAAGTCAAGAATCTGTGATTGAGCTCGTCGAGGGTTTTTGTTTTTATTACTGTTTTTTTTTTCAAAGATTTCGTAGTCAGAGATTTCTTGCTCAGTGATGCATCAAGGAAAGTTGAATGAAATAATTAGTAGCATCAAAGGGGGTGATATCTTTTGTTTTCTCTTTTATTTTTCTCGACTCTTTCAAGTCGTATTCGAAATACCTCAGTGCGACAAAGTTAATTTTTTCCTATATTTAAAAGGAAACTTTGTGCATACAGAATAATCCTCTCTAGGCAAACCAGAACTGCTACTGCTTTCTAAATATATTTGGACGGAGTTCTTTAATATTGTCATATAGAACCAAAATTGGGTGTCTACTTAAGGGTTATGTTTGGACAACGCGTAGGATAAAGTAAATTTCCTGCATTTAAAATAAAACTTTTTTGCTTACAAAATATTCCTCTCAAGGCAAAACAGAACTGCAATTGCTTTCTAAATATATCTGAATGGAGTTCTGTTATACTGTCTTGTACAACCAAAATTGGGTGTCTACCAAAGGGTTATGTTTGCCCAACGCGTAGGAGAAAGTAAATTCATGCCTTTCCCAAATTAATGCACATTGAAAATGAGGAGCCTAATTGAAATTCTGAATCTGCTGTCAATCCTAATAACCTTAACACAACCTCCAATATCCTATTTGGGGAATAACAAACTTCCAAAAGTCATTGCACATTTTGTGTTCATTTTTCCTTCTAGAATAGTTATTTTCATCTAATTGCCATAAACTGATTTTCTTGTACAACTTTTTATTTTTGTTCTATGTGAATGTGAATAATTTTTACTCTTCTTTACAATAAAATATTCAACAATATTGGATAATTGTTATACTTGTCGTTAACTATTTTTCCATTCTGATTTCTTTAAAAAGAAAAACCTTGATGGTTGTAAAAAATGTGATGGGAAAATACCGATTTGCGTTAGATTTGATTTTAGGATAAAGGCATTTAACTAATTAAAGTAAAATATAGATTTTTGTTGACTCTCAGTAAAAAAAAATTAAGCCTTGACTTAATCACTGAGATGAATGATTGTTATATCTCGAATTATTCAGACTGATATCTTACGTTGTTTTGATCATGTTTCAGCTGCTGCTCTCTCAAGTCTTTTTTCTTCTTGAACTTAACATTTACCTTTATCTAAGTTCTGTAATTGTTACATCGCCACATTGACATTTTTATCTTATTTCTTCCTAGTTTCTTTTTCTAACATTTTTTACCTTCATATGAAGTTGTGATTGATACACTGCAACATTAACGTTTTGTATTTTTCTTCCTTGAGTTAACATTTAAATACCTTTATGTAAAGGTGTGTAGTTGTTGCATTGTTACTGTGATTTTTATTTCTTTTTTCCCCTGAGTTGATATTCGCTAACTTTTATTCAGATATGTGCAATTGTTACATTGCTACTGGGACCTTTTTTATATCTTGCAGTTGATATTCTGAGTTGTAATTCTTACATCACTAGAGTGACATTTCTTTCTTCCTCAAGTTAACATTGACTTACCTTCATTTGAAGGCGTATAATTGCTACATCTCTAGCGTAACATTTCTCTTTTTTCATAGAAAAGAAATTCAGACGTGTGACTCTTTGTCTCTTTCCTAGCCTAGACCTTTGCTTACCTACATTATATTGTGTAATTGTTTCATTGCCACTATGAATTTCTTTCTTTTTGAGATAACCTTCACTTAACTTCATTTAATGATGTGTAATTGTTTCATCGCCTCTATACCTTTTTGTGTTCTTCTTTTGAGTTAACCTTACCTTCCTTCTTTTAATATAGTGTTATTAGTTCACCATCACTGTGACCTTTTTGTCTCTTTTTTTTTTTTTACTTAAACTTTACCTAGCTTCATTCAATAATGTGCAATCGTTTCGACGCCACTGTGACTTTTTGTCTCGTTTTTTTTTAGTTTACCTTTACTTTCATTTGATGGTGTGCAATTGTTTCATCGTCAATATGATTTTAGTCTCTTTTTTTAGTTCACCTTTAATTACATTCATTTTATGGTGTGAACCTGTTTTATCGCCACTGTAACATTTTATCCCTTTTTTGAAATAACATATACTTACCTTATTTTGATGGTACGTATCGTTACATCACCATTGTATTTTTGTCTCCTTCTTTTGAATTAACCTTTCCTTACTTTCATTTGATGTTGTGTTATTGTTTCATCGCATCAGTGACTTTTTTTTTCGCTTTTTTCAGGTAATTTTCACAAACTCTCCTTTGATTGCGTATAATTCTTTTATCGTTACTGCAACTTTTTTCCCAGTTACCTTACATTCATTAAATGGCGTGTAATTGTTTTATCGCCACTGTGAATTTTCGTCGCTTTTTCTCTTGAGTTCATCTTTACTTACCTTCATCTAATGGTGTGCAATTGTTTCATCGCCTCTGTGACTTATTGTCTCTATTTTGAGTTATCCTTTACTCACCTTTATTTGATAATGTGTAATTGTTACATCACAACTATGAATTTTCGGCTTTTTTTTTTTAGTTGACCTTTGATTAGCTTCATATAATGGTGTGTAATTGATTAATTGCCACAGTCACTCATTTTCTTTCTCCTTTAGGTTAACCTTCATTCACCTTCAATTAATGGTGTGTAATTGTTTCATCGCCTTTACGTATTTAATGGTGTGTAATCTTTCACAACTGAAGTGTGTTCTTGGAGCTGTGTAATTTGACACGGTGAATTTTTCGCTTTTTTGGATTAACTTTTAATCAATCATGTGTAAATGTTTCAGTGCAAATGTGAGTTTCTCTCTTTTCTTCGCAACTCTGACTTTTTCTCTTTTTTCACTTACCATCATTCGATGGTATGTAATTAATTCATCACCACTGTGACTTATTGTCTTTTTTTGTTTTAGTTAAATTTTACTCACATTTCTTTGATAGGATGTAATTTTCCATTACTACTTCGTGCTTTTGTCACTTTCATGAGTTAAACTTTACACACTTCAATTTAATTACATGAAACTATTTCATTGCCACTGGGACTTTCGACTTTTTCAGTTGACCTTTACTTACTCTCATTTAAAGATGCGTAACAATTTATTCTCCATCGTGACTTCTATCCATTTTTTTAGTTAATCTTTACTTACTTTCATTTATATATGTTAATGTCTCACCAGCAGTGTGACTTCTGTGTTATTGTTTAGTTTACCTTCTTTTACCGTCATTTAAATGTGTGCAATTGTTTCATCACCCATGTGACTTTTTTCAAGTTAACCTTTAATTATTTCCATTAAATGTTGTGCCATTTTCATCGCAAATGTGTCTTTTTGTCCCATTTTTTTTAGTTAATCTCCACTCACATTCATTCAATGGTACGTGTTTCATCGCCACTGCAACTATTTTTTTTTTTCGAATTAAACTTTACCTATCTCCATTGAAACTTCTGGGACTTTCTGTTTATTTTCAGTTGATCTTTACTCACCTTTATTTAATGGTGTGGAATTGTTTCATCGACATTGCAACATTTTGTCCCTTTTTTAGCTAATCTCTACTTACCTATATTCATAAATGTGTAAATGTTTCATCGCAGCGCTGACATTTTCATATCTTTTTTGGAGTTGAACTTTACTTACCTAAATTTGATGGTGTGTAATTCTTTCGTCACCACTGTGACTTTTTGTCCCATTTCTAGTTAATCTTTACTTCCCTTCACTCAAAGGTGTGTCATTTTTTCAGGGCCACAATGACATTTTTGTCTCTTTTTGAGTTAATATTTACTTGCCTTCATTGAATGGTGTGTAATTCTTTCATCGCCAATGTGACTTTTTTATTTTTTACTCAACTTTTCCTCGCTTTCATTTGATGGTATGTAATTGTTCCATTGCTACTGTGACTTTTTGTCTCTTTTTTGAATTAATTTTTACTTAACTCCCTTTAATGGTGTGTAATTGATTCATCACCACTGTGATTTTTTTAATTGACTCTTAATTACCTTTAATTAATTGATTAGTAAGATAATTTTAATCGCCACAGAGACTTTTTGTTTCATACTTTTGACATAACCTTCACTTACCTTCATTCAATAATAATTTTTCCATCGCTACTGTGACATTTGGTCTTTTTTCAGTTAACTTTTACTCACTTTTATTCAATAGTGTGTAAAAAAGTCATCACAAATGTAAATTTTGTCCACTTCTTTTATTAACCTTTCCTTACTTCCATACGGTGCTGTGTAATGGTTTCATTGCCAATTTGACTTTTTTTTCACTTTTTTGGTAACATTCAATCACCTTCATTCAATTGTGTCTAATTGTTTCATTGCAAATGGGACTTCTTGTCTTTTTCTCAGTTAACCATTACTTATATTCATTTAATGGTGTATATTTGTTTCATCACCTCTATCTATTTTTGTGTTTTTTTGAGTTACCTTTTTCTCACCTTCATTTACTGCTGTGTCTTTTTGTCTCATTTTTTACTTTCGGTAAGGAATTGTTTCATCGCCACTATAGATTTTTTTCCAATTTCTTGATTCAATTTTTTCTTTACCTACATTTAATGGAGCGTACTTGTTTCATAGTCCCTATGATTTTTTTGTTTCTTTTCCTTGAGTTAACCTTTACTTACAATCAATTAATGGTGTGTAAATGTTTCATCATTACTGTGACTATTGCCAGAGTTACTTTTTGTTTTTTTTTCAACCTTTACTCACCTTCATTCAGTGGTGAGATATAGTTATGTCGCCTCTGTCACCTTTTGTTCCTTTAGTTATCCTTCACTTACTCTCATTTAATGGTTCTGTAATTGTTTCATCACTGCTGTCACTTTTTGTCTTTTTTGTGTTTTAAACTTTACCTGCCTTCATTTAATGTCGTGCAACTATTTCATCGCTATTATAACTTTTTGTCTCCTAACAGAGACATAACAACAGAGACAGAATTGTCGAACACCCCCAAGAATTATACCCACAACTCTACTCTTCAAGACACGGGCAACAAAACAACGACCAGGATTACCAAGACGCTGACAATCGGTTTGATGACTTCCAAAAAGTTGCCATAGGAGGTCAAACAAGCCATCGAACAGAAACTATAAAAAAAGGAAAAGCCCTTTGGACCAGATAACATCAACATCGATCTACTCAAAAAGCTGGTAAGATCGACAACAAAAAACTAGCTACTCTATTCAACTTATGTCTCAAATAGAGTAAAGTCCCAAAAGACTGGAACACAGCAATCATAATGCTTCTACATAAAAAAAAGAAACCCAAAAAACCTCAAAAACTACGGGCTCATAAGCCTACTAAATTCCATTTATGAACTTTTCACAAAAATTACCCAACTAAAACCCTCAATGAAAACCAATCACTGGAGTAGGCTGGATTTAGAAGAAACAACTCAACCATGGACCATCTTCATTCAATAAATCAGCTGAAAGAGAAGGCAGCAGAATACAAAATGCCACTTGCTGTAACATTTATAGACCTCAAAAGCAATTTGACTCAGTAGAAATCCCCATGGTCATGAAGGTCATCACTGTAGAAGGTGTAGACGTCAAAGTACTTACATATATACAATCACAGCAACTCCTTTATCAGACTACATAAGGACTCTGAACCATTCCAGCTATGAGAACATGTAAGACAAGGTGATACAGCTCACCCAAACTCTTCACAGCCTGCCTCGGGGTGATCTTCCGAAGCATGGACTGTGAGAATAGAGGGATCAAAATAGGCGGCAAACATCTAAGCAATCTAAGGTTTGCAGACAACATCGTCCTTTTCACAGAAAACCTGAGTGTCCGCCAACTAATGCTAGATGAACTTAATGAAAAAAAAAAGGAAGTCAGCCCACACATGAACTTCAGTAGAGCAAAAATCATCTGCAACGATCACATTGAGAATAAAGACATAACTGTCAAGATAGAAGATGCAAAACTGGGGAAAGTAGACCACTACATTTACCTAGGACAGCGAATCTTTAAGAAATCTACGAAAGAGGAAGAGATCAAGTGAAGAAACACCCTAGGATGGTAAGGCTTCGGCAGAGAAAGGTGAACCTCGAAAAACAAGTCAATCTCAATAATCCTAAAAAATAAGAGTATACAACCTATGCATTCTCCCAATAGTCACTTATGGAGCTGAAGCATGGAACTTAACCAAGAGACAGACCTGTAAACTGAGAAGCATGCACCGTGCGCATGAGAGAATCATCCCCAACTTTACTTGGAGAGATCACTAGGCAGCACAATATATCAGGAAGGAAACGGGTGTCTGAGACATCATAGGAACTATTTAAAAAAAACTTGAATGCCGATGGGCAGGCCATGTTACAAGAATGAAAGACAACCGACGGACAACACGTCTCATAACATGGATCCCTACGGATCACGTGCGAAACCGAAGCCAACAAAATACAAGATGGATAGACGAACTAGACAAATTTAGAAAATACTGGCTCTGCGACGCCCATGATAGAGAAGTGTGTAAATCCTGGGAAGGTCTCTGTCCAACGATGGATGGTAACAGAATGATGATGATGATGATGATGATGAATCAGTCTGTTAACGTCTGTTAACTTACCGTCATTCAATTTTGTGTAATTGTTCTTTCTACACTGTTGCTTTTGTCTCTTTTTTTCAGTTGAACATAACTTACCTCCGTGAAAATGAGTGTCAATTGATACATTACAACCGTGACTTTATGTCTCTCTTTCTTGAGTTGACCTTTACTTACCTTGGTCTGTAATTGTTTAATCGCCACTGTGACATTCGGTGTAATTTCTTTAATTAGCGTTTTCTTATCTTCATTTTACGGTGTGTAATTGTTTTACCGACACTCTCACTTTTTTCTCTATCTTTAGTCGACCATAACACCTACATTTGTGTGTTATTGTTGCGTTGCCATTGTGACTTTTTGTCTCCTTATTGCGTTAACCTTACCTTCCCTTTATTCAATGGTGTGTAATTGATTCAATGCCATTGTGACTTTTTGTCTCATTTTTTTAGGTGACCTTTACTTACCTTCATTTAATTGTGTGTTATTGTTATGTCACCAAAGTGACTTTTTGTCTATTTTTTTGAGTTAACTATAACTTACTTTAATGTAATTGAGTGTAATTGTTTCATTGCCACTGAGACATTTTGTCTCTTTTTTGAGTTTAACTTTACTTACTTTCATTTAAAGGTGTGTGTTTTTTCGGCGTGGTCTCTTTGTTTCTTTTTCTTGTGTTAACATCTTCTTATCTTAATTTAATGGTGTGTAATTGTTTCATCGCTACTGTGACTTTTCGCAGTTCTCACACAAAATAATGAATACATAAATAGATAAAGTAAACAAAAAATTCTTATTAATTTTTCAAACCGTCACTTTTGAAAATTTGCCCCGTTTTTCCTTCGTTTTCTTTTCTTGTAATCAACAGGGAACCAATTCAGTCGATAAATTCACAAGATGATTAGATTCATTTAAAAGTGTTTCATTGTTACATTGCTATCGTGACTTTCTGTCTCTTTTTGTGATAACCTTTGGTTACCTTTATTCAATGATGTGTTATTGTTGCCTTGTCATTTTGACTTTTTGTGTCTTTTTTGATTTAACCTTCACTTACCTTGGTTTAATTGCGTGTAATTGTTTAACGCTATTGTAACTTCTTGTCTCTTTCTTTTGAGTTAACCTTTGCTTACCTTCATTTAATGGTGTGTAATTGCTTCATCACTGCTGTGACTTGTTGTCTCTTTTTCTTGAGTTAACTTTTACTTATTTTCATTTAATGGTGTGTAATTGTTTTATCGCTACTGCAACCTTTTTATTATTTTCACAGAAAATAATGTGTACATAAATGGATAAAGCAAAGAAGAATTTTTAAGAATTTTTACAACAATCATTTTTGAAATTTTTCCTTCGTTATTCCTTTGTTTTCTTTCATTATAAACAACCTGAAACAAAATTTATCCATACATTCACAAAATAATTACTTTCATTTAAAGGTGTGTAATTGATGCATCGCTACCGTGACGTTTTGAAATTTTCTCCTGGAGTTGATATTTACTTATCATTATTTAAAGGTGTGTAATTGTTACATCGCTACAGTAATTTTTCCTATTCTCAAATTCAATGAATTCAGACATAAATAGATAAAGCGAAAGAAAGTCTATCTTAGTGATTTCTTTTTAACAATCATTCTTGAAATTTTGGCTTTGTTATTCCTTTATCTTCCTTTTTTTCTCAACAACAGAAATCAAATTAAATCGAAACATTCACAGGATAAATAACTCTTCATTTAAAGATGCAACAAAATCTTTCTACGTTTTCTTTCTTCTTGCAGCATGGTCCTCTCCAGTTGGTTGCCAAAATGAATCAAATTCATGCAATCGGTTTTCGAGATACACGAAACAGCTGGATTCTTTCTTGACAAACCATATAAAATAGATAGATGCGTGTGTATTTGTAGATAAGTCGGTATACAAGATGCTACCTGAAAGTTAAAAGAAAAAAGAAGAAAATTACCATTAAAAATATTACTTACTATAACATTTAGTTTTTACCGACTCCTTCAAAGTCGTCCACTTGGGCATGTATACTGTAAACTCATAAATTCTTTGCTTCACTCTGAAGAATTCTAATATTTTACTAAATTTCCCTTGTCTTCAAAAAAGAAGGGAGCCAGGTGAATCCGAGTGAGTAAGAAGTGAGTTGAAGGGGGCTAACATCCCTCTCAGTAGTTTGGAAATGGTATTTGGCAATGGACAGGCCATGTTGCAAAGATGTCAGACAAGCACTAGACATTGCAACTCACTACGTTGGTCGTAAGAGAAAATGGGCGACATTGTGTCCAATAAAAAGATGACAATGATGATGTGAAAGGCTGAAGTCCAATGAGAGACATTTAAAGGGTGATGATGATGATGATAACAATGATGACGACAGTTACAATAATGATGTCTTTCAAGACGTCGCTTCAAATTGCTGTTTAATTAACTCCTTCTGACCTGCAACTCCTTCTGGCCTGATTATTATTATTATTATTATTATTATTATTATTATTATTATTATTATTATTATTATTATTATTATTATCATTATTATTATTATTATTATTATTATTATTATTATTATTATGATGATGATGATGATGATGATGATGACGACGACGATTTTCAAAATGTCATTTCGTACTGGCAATCAATTAACCTTTCCGGGTCTGCAGGTTAAAATTGAGTTAAGATTCTCAGACAATGGAGAAAGATTTGAAAAATGAAAAATGAAAAAGAATCTGATGGGACAAAATAATTTTCTGACGATATATTCCCCAGAAATTAATTGCAACTAAATTCATACATCTCCAATCCTTGGTTGACCAAATCTTGATAGGGTTAATTTGTTCCGAATGATAAATCAACTTTGCTTAGTTTTCGTATTTGTTGAGGAAGGAGAGGGACAGTTTGTTCTAAATTTGGGAAAATGTTCCCGGATAATCAACTATGTGGAATAATCTATTTGGATGGACTTGCAAATTCCCAGGAGCAATCTTATAACTCTCATTTCGAATAGACAGCCATAGATAATTGCCTTTGAAATGTTGGATGGGGATTACAGAGCCACCTGGGTTTCCTAATCTGAAACTACTTACCTGGACACGGATAATTGCCTCCAAAGTGTCGGGGAAATCGAGACGAAGAAGAGAAAAAGGTGTCATCGAACGTCTTGCTTTGAGCATAATTAATGATGTCAGAACAAGTGTGCTATGAGCAAAATTTTGGATAAAAGAGAACTTTCTAAAATGTTTATCGTACTGCGGAGCTCAAAAGCAAGTTCATACTTTAAAAAATCATTTCTGTCTTCAAATATACACATATGTAATGTATGAAATGTTTCATGGGGGAAATGAAAGAAGCAATCAACATTTTGTGAAAATGTACAAATAAAGGATAAACAATTGAATGGGTGCAACCAATGTTGTCCGTTGAGTGACAGATGATAACAGCTCAAGTGACCAGAAGTTATTTTATTACTTAGTGTGACAATATACATCATCATCATTTAGGCGACCTCGCTCAGATTCGATTGGCCTTAACACACTCCCCATCTCGGTCCAGCATTGCATTTGAGAGGTTAGCAGGGTTGCATTCTGTGTCTGTGTATAAATTGTCAATGTAAATCTCGGTGAGCGATTAACACTTCTTTGTCCATTACATCGTGTCCAAGAAGTATTGTACTGAAGAGCTCTTGTTTCGCTCTCCAGCGAAGTCCAGCACCTCTCCCTGATGGTTTCTGACATTGCAAGAAGCTTTCCATTCAGTCTTTGTTTGGTTGAGTGTTGTTTCCAGGACATATTAAATGCTGCATGCAGCGTGCAGGTGTAGGTGCCGTTGAGCCTTAATTAATTAATTTGGTAAAAGTACAGAATGTTGATCGGTATGACAATAAAGTTTCTTTATCATCAGATTGATTATTTCCAGACAACACTGAGGTCATCTTGTAGAGACTATACTTTTGCCAAACATATATTTACATCCTCCTCCGTGGAATTGTTGTTACTACCGAGATAGATGGATGTGTCTATTGATTTTATAGGGTGACCAACAATTATGCTTATTGTCACCTCTTCATTGCAGCCGATGTATCTCGTTCTGGTGACGTTGACAAACAGACCAGTATGTTCTGTCGCTTTTCGTAAGCTATGAAGATACAACAAGGGCACAATTACAAGATTAATCCAGTCGAAATATAACATGGATGACACAGAATCCCAGCAAATTCAACAAATTCTGAAAAATTCATCTTTCCGTCTGAGCCAAAGATTTATCACGAGCTTTTAAATCAATTTTTTCTCACTTGGCAGAATTTTTTTCTTTTCTTTCCAACAGAAGTTGCAGGAAGACAAAAAAAGTTTTTTTTAAAATTTGTTGTCAGCAAACTGATTTAATTTTGGCTAACACGTGTTTCCATTCATACTAACCACAAGGAAAACAACTATTTCTCTCATCCTTTCAACGTCTGCAAGCACTAAATCATTTTTGCAGATCTCAAGGAGAAAATTTCTGTCGTGGTGTCCCCCTCATATAACAGTTACTAGACGTGGAAATGTTTTTGAAAAAAACGAAAGACTGGACAGCTTTTTTCTCTACCAACGTCATGAGGAGCGTGTATGATTGCTTAATTGATCAAGACTCTGATACCATATTAAAACTAAAGTGTATTATTTTAATCCAGGGAATCCTAATATAGGGACCCTATTTTTTGCACGTGTCAGATTTAAGAGAAATCATCGAAATGCATGACAACTTGACTTGAATTTCCATTCTACTGATGTTCTTTCATATGACATATATATATATACATATATATACATATATATATATATATATATATATATATATATATATATATATATATATATATATATATATATATATATATATATATAAGAGTACAAGAAAGATTGAAGAAAGGGTTTTAAAGAGAAGATCAATACAACATGAAACTTGATGAAAGAATTTATTTATTATATGGAGGCCATCATTCGACAAGGTGTAGATCCAGTATATGTTGAAATGCTGAAACATATATACAATCACAGCCGCTCCTTTATCAGCTTACATAAAGACTCGGACCCTTTTCAGCTCCAGAAAGAAGTAATATAAGGTGATACCAGCTCACCTAAACTCTTCACAGCCTCGAGATGATCTTCATAAGACTAGACTGGGACAGTAAAGGAGTTAAAATAGACGGCGAGTATCTGAGCAACCTCACATTTGCAGACAACATTGCCCTTTTCGCAGAGGACCTACACGACCTCCAACTAATGATACATGACCTAAATGAAGAGAGCAAAAAAGTCGGCCAACACATGGACCAGCAAGACAAAGATCATGTGCAACAACCTCATCGGAGATAAAAACACTAAGATCAAAATCAAGGACACAAAACTGGAGGAAGTAGATCACTACATCTACCTAGGACAACAAATCTCCATGAGACCCTCAAAAAAAGAAGAAATCAAGCGAAGAATCACACTAAGATGGCAAGTCTTTGGAGGAGCAAGGTCAACTTTCAAAAATAAGAAGATCCCATTAACACTACGGTGGGCTGGCCATGTGGCACGGATGGTGGACAACCGATGAACATCACGACTCACGACATGGATCCCCCAAGATCACATGCGTAACCGAGGCCGGCAGAATATTAGATGGAGAGACGAGCTAGACAAGTACAGAAAGTACTGGCTCCGCGACTCCTATGATAGAGAAGTGTGGCGAATCCTGGGGAAGGTGTATGTCCAACGACGGACGTTAAAAGAATGATGATGATGATGATGATGATGATGATGATGATGATGATGATAAAGTTTCTGAACAGTATGTTTCGAATATCACAGACAAACCTCGTAGATGTTATACATTGACAAATCAAGGATTGAGTCATAAGTATAAATTATCAGGTTCTTTGAATCGATTTAGCAAAAGAAGAGGAGAGTGTATTGATATATCTGCTGGCAGAATCTCAAGATTGATATCAGTTGTAGTCATTGATTCCTGAAACCAATGCACTTCTACAAATGCTTTGGAACTGTATGATTATGTTAGGTCTGCATTGACAACTTATTTTGTTATAGACAAGGCCATTTCCCCAACCCGAGGAACGCCTTTTTCCGTGTTCCCACGGCACCAGGCAGCTCTGCATTCCATCGCCGTGATGAAGGTTGGATGACAAAGATGTAGTAATAGTCTTGTTACACGATGTTGGAACCTCTAATGTTTTGAGTGTTGGGTCAATGTACATGAAGCATATTCTGTATGGCTTCTGATTGGTGCCTTGTACAGTAACAGGAATGTATGTGTGTCCATGAGTTTGATGGTGTGTCTTAAGTATCCCAGTGTCCTGTTGTTGCTATTTGCCGTTAGTTTGGTGTCTACGTGTACACTTAAGTCTTCTTCTACATCTGTTGTGTCTAATGTATGGAGTTTTCTTTCATTCGTCATCACTGTGTATTCGATGTTGGATTATTTCTAGCGTCAGTTTGCATTTTTGCATTTTGTTTGATGAAACTTCATTTGCATTTTATGGGTCCACCGCTACAGCACTGTAAGGTCTGTGATGAATTGTTCGCTAGCTTCATTTGTTGTCAGAAACAAGTGGAGATTTGCATCGTCTGCGAATAACCCAATGAATGAGTTTACTTTCTTGGGAATGTCATTAACAAAGAGAATAAAGAGTACAGGGCCCTGAATACTTCCTTGGGAAATATCAATCAGTCGGATTCTACAACATTTACCACCACCTTCTGTCTTCTGATTCTTAGGAGAGATTTTATCCACTTCAGTGTCTCGTCCTCAATTCTGAAGATCTTTACTTGTTTTAGAAGTTGCTGGTAAAGCACACTGCCGATGGTTTTCGGTAGTCCAAGAATAAAATGTCAAATGGCATCTGGTGCATCAGTGCTTCTGTCTATATGTTCATGGCTTCTAATATATTTTTTGTCCTTTCTCCTTCAGTAAATCTATATTGTATATATTTTGAGTGAAATTACCATTGTAATGATATCATAGAAGGTTGCATTCCTTTGCATGACAGATATCAAATAATCAAAAACTAATCAGTAGTTATTACCTCTGCCAACAGAGTTGGTTAGGTACATGTATTCGGTCGCATCTTCCGTCTTGTCTGTCTATCCATAAGATATCTTCAAGACTTCTCGATGAATTTCAATTAAATTTTGCGGAAGGATATGTAATGGGGCATTGAAAAAATTATCATATTTCGGGTGGATCCATGCACAATTATTTCGCCTGACAATGGATGACTTCTTTCCAGTTGTATGTCATAAATACTGATAAAACAATATCAGTAATAATTAATTTCTGACTTGATTTCTCCATTCAATGGTTACTTTTTATCATTTTTGGTCAAAACATCCTTCTGATGGTTAAATTAGGGAAAGAGTTACAATGTGATTAAAGTTTTAGGACCTTTATTACCAATTAGGTTCTTATAGCCAAGTATGTTCAGGTGTCGTTCACATTAGACGAGCTTTCGGGGGAAGTTAGTGTCACAGTGACATGAAAAAGCAACATTCAATCCAGCATCTCTGATCCAGAATGATTATATTCATTCGAGAAATATTTTGCAGAATCAAATGGAACATAAGGAATAAAAACAAAACACCAACAATTAAAATTAATCTGAAGATTTTTTTTCTTTTTTAATTCAATTAGGATCATTTTTTTTTCTGAATTTACATCAATTCCAAAGTGAAGTTGATAAAAATATCTTCGGTTGATTAAATGACTGACAGTTTGAAGAGAATAATATTTTTGACAATAGAGTCATTCAAATCTGATAGAAACTATAAAGCATTAGGAAAATGCATACCACAGCTAACGTCATTGTTACTAGAAACTGAATGAAATCCAATTCATAAATAGGTACTAGGCAGAGGGATAATTGTATCAGTTTTGATTTTTGTTGACCCTTCGTTGACCCTTCGTTGCCCCTAGGTAAATGAAATCGTTTTAGGATGTTTTCTCCTGAATCAAATCATGATCCCTCTTATTAATTTGCATCAACTTCAAGATAGAGTGGTTTGAAATATCCTTGGTAGATTAGATCGCTATCAGTTTGCAGAGATTAATAGTGTTTTAATCTGAAATGAATAGTTTTGAATCTGGAATAGATAGACTCACAGACATGAATGAATACGTTAGCAGAGGTAAATCAAATCAATTTGAAGATTTTTTTTCTCGAATTTAATCATCACCCAAATAAATATGCAATATGTTCAAGATGAAATATTCCTGCTAGATTAAGTCACTGTTAAGAGATTCATATTTTTTAAATGTCGTCTAAAAGTCGTTTAAAACTGATAGAAATGTATGGAAGCTATACAAAACAAACTTTTCTGCATTATGCAATTCTTCTGACAGTAAACTTGAGCGCTTTCAGGATTTATTTCCTAAATCTAAAGTTATTTGTCATATCAAGATAAGCAACTTTATTTATGCCTATTTAAGTTGCGTTGGATACACTGGTTTTGGCATGATCAACAAATTTAAGCAACGTCGAGCCAGGTCTGGACCTAGAGGAGTGACTGTCTGTGAATACCAGTTGCCATACGCTACTGGGGATCACGTAGAGAGACTTTCGTAGTGATCACGTTTATTTTCCTAAGGAGGAGATCAATATCAGTAACGTGTGTCTCCCCTTCTATTTGTTTTCACAGCCTTTATTCAATCATCCGATTCATCATAGGCTGCGAGAAGAATAGAATCAAAACATTTCAGTCACCCCTACTTTGACTCTGACGACTACACTATCATGGCCATCTCCTATTTTTTCACCTTTTTTCTCAACACGATCGTATTTATGTTGTCTCACTTATATTCCTTTTTCAGTACTGTATCATCATTGATATTCATGTATCAAATGTATGTTTTATTTGTCCATCCAAATACTTGTATGTGTCCTTTTTACTTTATTTCATCTCCACGTCTACGTCAATCGTCAGCGCACTTTCTCTCCATATATCTCCCCTTCTCTTTCAACAGTTCCACTGATGTCCACGTAGGTAAGCAAACTTAGTGGGCAGCCATTCTTCATCAAAAAATATATGAGGACTATAATCTATTGTGCTGCATTTGATTGATCGTATCGTGAATGATGAAAGTTACATCAATACGTTTGGAAGAAAACATGTTGCCTTCACTCTTAAGAGGAAGAGCTATGTTTTTGAATGACAATGATCCAAAACACTGTTCAAAACAAAAGTTTTTCTAAAAGAGCAAAAGATAAAAATGTACTAAAACAAAAAGTAAAAGAATAACAGCCATCCAACAAAACAGATTCAAAAGAACGCATACTGTTGGAGTAGAAAAACATTCTTGTAACTGTTTGATATTGTCTATTGAGTTAAATTTCATCAAGACTACAAGCAAATTAGAAAATGGAGGTGGAAACATTAAATATTGATTTTAAATAAACTTTCCTGTAGGTGCGCATTCGTTTTTGGGCGGCAAATAATTCATATTTCTAATAACAAAGTTTAAATACTGTAGAGTTTAGTCATGAAAAATATCAGATAATATCGATTTTGAATGTGCAATCTTCCAATAGAAATAATAAATCTCTTCTATGTCTAGTTTAGAAGAAAATTAAATGTGGTGGGGGTTTATTTATTTATAGGTGACACTGTATATATAAAGAGAGAAAATATAAGAAATGGCAAACATATTATCAGTTCTGGCACCTGAAATGGTAACACTGCACCCATATAAATAATGATAAAGAATTGTAACAGTGGTACATACAAACAAGCAGAATAATATATTGGATATTTGATCAGAGAACTTTATAAAACAATTATCTAAAATCAGATTTGACCAAAATGAATCATCTTAATTTGTCCATGACTCAATCAAAAAGGAAAAAAAAATGAACTTTATTCAATCAATCCCTCCATTAATTAAATATCACGTCTCTCGTTCAAATAATTGAAATTATCTTCTAGAGTATTTTGCATCTTTTTGGATTGAGAATGTTGAAAATTTTCCATGACTCAAATTCTAATTGTTTCCAAAAGAATCTTCAGAGAGATTTTTGGGATATTCAAGCACCATTTCTCCAGAAATACTTGTAGAGATGAAGTTAAATATAACATTTTTTGATTGTTAACTCACTTTTCTTTTTCTTTTTTTTCTCCTTCTTCTTGGTAGCCTCAACTTCACCTCCTGGCAAAACTGACAGAGTCTCTGGGGACAAACCTTGCACCGGCTCTGTTGCTCAATATGAGGATAACTAAGTCACCGGTATTGATTGATACCTTTCCAAACGGCATTAGTTCTTAAAAGTATGTTGTTCCCTTGATAAGTACATAAACTTGGCCAAACTGAAAAGGTACAAGTCAAAAGTGAGTTGATTAAAAACATCACTAAATGTACTCCTCAAAGAAAGAGCATACTTCAAAAATATTTCATATCACACATGCTGCCAAATATCTGACATAGTACAAAATAATGCAGAATATGAATTCAGCTCACCATTAACTATTAAGCCACTTGTGGCTTTATTAATTTATAAGAGAAGGCAAATTTCATCCCTGAAGATTTATTGCAATCAAATAAGACTTATCTGAAATGTAAGTTTGGACATTTGACTTTGGACAAAGACATGATTTGATTTACATTTTGAATTCCACATTTACTTTCGGAGGAATCATAGATATTTGTATTTTATGTCAAGAGTAAATTATATATTCTTGTCTTCAGAATATAGTCATGCATAGTTCTGCATATATATTCTCTTACATTTATGTATATATAGAAAGGCATATATATAAGTAATGTATACATGACTATAATAAAAGACATATGTAAGGGATATATATATATATATATATATATATATATATATATATATATATTTATATATATTCAAGAAATGGACATATTTGGTCTGATAGAATGAATTTTAAATTGTATTATGTTGCATGGAAACTTTTTTGAAATGATCTTATACGGTTAATATATCATTCAATTTAGACACTGCAAATGGAATAAACAATTAAAGAAGATGGGGCTATTGTAGGAATCGAACCTGCCATGATGGGGTAGCTGCTTCAATGTAGTGATGCTCTTACTATCGAGCTAAACAGTTGCCAGTAATGCAAAGGCCAAACAACTGAAATCAATAGACCGAGAATAAATTTTTTCAATATTAATAACTACGAATTCTTTGTACATTCACAGCATACCCATCTGTTTCTAACCCTTCTGACGATGTCTTGCCACTGAACTCAGACAGTGAGGAATGACAGAGTGAGGCTGACAACATCCACAAATCTCATTCACCCTAATCCAAGGACAAGTCATGACCTCTGACCTTGCTGAACCCTAACTGAAGCCATGATGCACAAACATGATGATGAGGATTAATTAATTCAGTTAATTGAATAAATGATTATTAATTAATTAATTTGATCAATATTGATTATTTGCATTCTACCATCATGTCAAGAGAAAAAGAAGAGAAAGATTCTTATTCTTTCAAAAAATCTTGAACTGAGATTTTGCTGTGAAATTGAATTCCTTTAAACAGAAGCATTTAATCAAGGGAGGATCAAAGTCACAACTTTGGAGGAAGGGGGCATTTTTCTAAAAATCCTTATAGGGCCTTCAGTAGAGAGATATAATTCGGTGCTTAATCAGTTTGTTGGGAAAACAAAGACAAGTGAAAATATTGTTTTGTTCTCCAATCTTTCACTCCTTCCTGGATCAAATACAAGTTGTATTGGGTTATGTGATACCAGGGAGTAATTCTTGACTTGACCACTTTCAACACTGTTTTACAGTGTGTGTATGTGTGTGTGTGTGTGTGTGTGTATATATATATATATATATATATATATATATATATATATATATATATATATATATGTATATATATAATAACTAAATTATACATGCATAATTATCTATCAATATTTATATATTTATATATATATATATGTATATATATATATATATATATATATATATAACCACATTCCCTTCCAGTCTCAATCACTCAATATATGTGTGTGTGCGTGTATACCAACAAATACATGCAATATGTATCATTTGTGAATAATGATTCCATGAAAAAAAAAAAATTGGTCATTTTTAAACTTCAAAAAAGGAAACTAAAAATTTTTCCAATTTTTGTTGCCAATATTTTTGTTTGTTTTTTAAAGAGACAAAATTATTATTTTGAATTTCTTTCAAACTGTTTCTGCATTCTGGATCATCATCATCATCATCATCATCATCATCATCAGTCATTATGAGTCCACTGCTGGACAAAGGCCTTTCCCATCTCCCCACCCATGAAAAACATGATTGCACCAATCTCTACCATTACTTAAATGCAAACTTTTCATCCTGGTCTCTCAATCTTGAGTCTTTACTGTCCCACAAGCACCAATTAGTTTCCTTCTTGCTCCATGCATTGTCCTTTCTTCTTGCTATTTGGCCTGCCCATCTCCATGTTTGTTGTATGATATCCTTCCCCTGGTCCTCACTCAGATCCATGTTGATCTTTTTCTATCACTAAGATTTGTTCCTAACATTGCCCTTTCCATCACCCTCTGGGCTACCCTGAGTTTGCTTGCAAACAATTTTCCTAGTTTCCAGGTTTACCGCAAATCATAGCTGGTATTATGCATAGATTGTACATGTCATTTTTCAAGTATATTTGCAATTTTCTTTTCAGTATATCTATTTATATTAAATGCTTTCCAGCCAATTGTTGAATACTACATTTATTTCCATGGTCTTTCACTACATTCATAGGATGTAGATCCTCTTTTGTTTCTGCAATATGATTGTGATCAAATAATAATATTAAAACAAACAATATCATAAAAAACATATCCCAGATCCAAACTTATCTAATCAGTATCTGTGCAAACCATTTTTCAAATAATTCACAATTTTGGAATTAAGTTATTTGAAAAGCTTCAACCATTTTATCAATTCAGAATGGAAAGATAGGAACAGATTATTAAAGATTAACATCCACTGAATGTCTCTACATGAATGTCTTTCTAATGAGCTTTTCTGGTAACAAAATAAAAATCCCTGAAATATTTGGATATGAACAGAATTAAAGTTTAAGCAATCAGGAAAATGGTTGGCATTTGAATTAGATAAAGGAAAATTCATTTCTGAAAGTTTTTATTTGAGATCAACTTTGAAATATCGGAGGAATACAGGATTCTCTCAAATGAGATCATCAAGTCAAAGTATGAAATCTATCTACAGAGTGAATAAAATAACATTTCCTGTGACTTCGCCTCATTTCTGAAACAAGACTCTTCTCTTTAAAGGTAAAAATCTCTTCATATAATGAACACTGTGACTTTTTCTGCTTCTTTCTGCAAGAACAGACTCTTCTCATTTGAGGTAAAAATCTCGCTATTCAATAAACTCTGTGACTTTTTCTGCTTGTTTCTACAATGGTGGACTCTTCTTAATGGTAAAAATCCATCTGTATAATGGACAGTGTAACTTATTCTGCTTGTTTCTGCAAGACTAAACTCTCCTTCTTAAAGGTAACAATTTATTTATATAATGAATAGTGTGTATTTTACTGCTTTTTTTCTGCAACAATAGAGTCTTAACCTTTGAGGTAACAATCAACAAATATGACTGTTACTTTTTCAGCTTATTTTAGTACCAATACACTCTTCATTCAATTATCAATCCATTCATATAATGTATCAAGAAACAATTAATGGACTTAGATGAATATTTTACGTAAATCTAGCATAGATATCATGCCTTGAGCATCTGGAGACTTTCTTATCAAGAAAAATCAATTGAACTTCATCCATTTTGTTTTGAAATTGTCTGAGTGATGCAGTTTATTTCTTCTGTGTCTCTAGATCATAGGTCACAAAACCTGAACCAATGACAAAGAAAATATCCCCTGTGCGTGTCACAATTGTGCTCTAACCAAAGTTATTCTCACACCAGAACCAGTGAAAATCAACTAATTATTCAATTTTATTGAGCCTCATCTGTAGATAAGATTCTACTTATGTCTGATCTTATTGACTCTTTAAATTGCAAAGCACCCAGCTTCTAGTACTAGAGCAAAAATCTTTAATATAATTAAAACCAAAGTATTTATATAAAGCAGCTGATTGGCACCAAACTGTGTTCATATCAACAGTTAAGGAAGTGACTTTCATCCAAAGATCTTGGGGCAGGGGAGGGATGAATCAATGGCTGAAATCTCTAATTAATCTAATTTGATTTGAGTCTTTAATTAACCCAGCAATGCAAAGTGAGGTGATGCACAAAGACATATAAGATATATATATAAAACAAAAATATATTTAAAAATCTGTTATTTCTATTTTTGCATTCTTAGAATACTAAATGTCCCTCTCAGGAATACAAATGACATTTCTACCTTCTTTAGATGTGATGCTTGCTGCATCAATCAAGATGAACCTATATAAAGAATGCAATAACTGAAAGACTTTTTTGAATATTCCAGTTCATAAAAAGCAGACTTTGTGAAATACATATAAAAACCAGATCTAGTTCTTAGAGGAAAGAATTGGAAATTTGAGGAAGAATTGTCATTATACAATTAGATGTTTTTCAATTTGGAAGTCCAATTCAGCAGTTCTTTTTTTAAATGTTTTCAATTTTGGAGAGACTGACACATTTAAAAAGTTGTGAAACAAAAAATCAAATCCTCAGAATTGGCAAGAGTAACATTTTCTCCGGAATGTATTCAGCCATTTCGAATATCTAGAGAACAAGTTGTTAACATGAATTTGCAACCAATCAGAGAGGGCCTTATGGCAGAGGCATGAACAACGACATGTGACAGTTATACAGTGTACAAGCTCACTCAATGGCACTGAGTAACTCCACAGGAGAACACTTGGTCACACGTATGTCCTCTCTGATTGGTTGCTAAGTTACATGAACAACCGGTTTTCCAGATATTTAAAATGGCATAATTCTTTCCGGACAAAACTTGTACACTAACAAATAAGTTTACAAGAAGAGAAAAATCCTACTTCCTTTTTTTTTTACTAGCATGGATGGGCAGGGCAGAGGAGGAGGGAAGAAACATTTGAATTACAGTTATTATTTGTATCAAAAGTAGAAGAAAAATGTTCAACTGAAATTGAAGAAGAATTTTGAAATAAAGAAAGAAGGAGAATGGAAGAAGGAAAGAAAAAATGAATGAAAAAAGAAACATTAGCAAAGGAATCTGAAGGAATAACATGGGAAAGGAAGAAGATTAGGAAGAAGAATAATGTTTAGCTGGAATTGAAGAAGAATATTGAAATAAGAGAAGGAGGAAAGAAAGAATGAATGAGAAAAGAAATATTGATGAGGGAATTGCGAGGGAAAGAAAGATAATAAGGAAGAAGAAAAACAAGTCTAATTAGTCACTCTATAGAAACTGTCACATGTCACAATGTCTTTAGGCAGCATATCGTGTTGGGGGTAATCAATTGAAAAATTTGAAAAAGGGATGATCAATGAATAATTTACTTCTCTCGCATTTTGTTGCACAATAATCTTTAACAAAGTTCTGATTTTCAAAAAAAAATGGTCGCGAAGTGAGGGATCAGTTTAGCATAAACTCACATTACAAACTGAACTCCACTCTAAAAATCATGGGGAATTCTGGGAAGAACAAAAAAAAATTTTTTTCTAGATATGATGTGGTATAAATGATAAAATTTTCAGCCTTTTACTTGCATAGGTGCCAGCTGCACACATGTTTCATTCATCCATAGCTAGCAAGCAAGTTAGACCTCCTTGAAAACTGAAGAAATCTTAGGTGATAGTTTTGGTTGACAGTTTCCAATACAATTAAATCATGTGATTCCAGGAAGCTAATCGTTCTTTTCTAGAGAAAGACAAAAAAACAAAAATCCATAACAGATGATGGACTCAATTTATTGCATGCTCTCATAGAAAAAAGAAAGGAAAGAAAAAACAACCTTCGAATGGCAAAATTTAGAAAAGTCATTTCTTAAATTATACATTGACTTTGAACTTCTCATTGCATTCTTTTTGTTGTAATTACTTTATCTACTTTTGTATAATTACCTTGTTTATCTGTGTCCCATAATTATCTTTATAAAGAGAAACACAATTTATTCATATAATTATTGGCTGCAACTTTAAACATAGTAATGGCCACAAAGAAAAATATAAATCTGTTCAACATTCAATCTTCTTTTGGGGTGTATTTCTTTTTTTATAATACCTTAATATTAAGAATGTTACTTTGTTTTTCTTCTCTTTCATCTCTGCCAACCAAGTTTGGAGGGGTATATGTATTTATTCATGTTTGTTTGTCTGGCCACACAATATCTCTAAATGTTCTCAATGAATTTCTGTGGCATTTGTTGAAGGTTGTGCAATTAACTGAGAAAGAATCAAATTTTAAGGTGTAACCAGGAATTTTCCCCAGTTACTGTCTCTGCAGATTATTTGTACATTTATGCAGTATTTCCTAATTTCTCAATGAATTTCAATAACAGTTTGTGTAAGGAAAGATTGATTAAATTTGGGAGCTAATAGATAAATCTTTAAAGTTATCACCTCTGCATTAAAGCCACATATGAATGGATTTTCATTCATTTTTTAGTGACAATGACATTGGGAGAGGTATTTGCTCTCGCAATGCTTTTCTGTGTTGCAATTATTTTTAAAGAGAACCATAATCGACTCAAATAATTATTATCTGCGACATTCATACTATCTTCTTGGGCGTGGTCTTTTTTCTATTTCCTTTAATACTTGGACATTAGGAATTCTGGTTTCTTCTCTTGTTTGTGTAATGACTGTTGTTTATTGATTCCATAAAGAACTCAAAGAACTTCAACAGAAAATTACAGTTTACACATTGATTTAGCTTCGTATTTAGTTTGTTGTATAAAAAGGAAAAAGGAAAATGTATTTCCTTTACGCTAGTAAAATGAAACATTTGATAATTAATGACAAATTTGACCCAAAATACTTGTTTCTTTATTGTTTTGGTACTTTTTGCTGGGTGGACTCTCTGGCTTTCCTCGAGTTGTCTTGAGTTTTGAGGTGAAATATTTTCATTATATTCAATATATTTTTGGCAGATTTTGAAAAGAAATCGCATTTGATCAAGATGGATATGCAATTTCAGAGGTTAGTCAATAAAATTTAATTGATACCTAAAAAAGACCAAATGATATTTACTATTTTTAACCTTTTAGCTGACTTTTTCTTTTTGTCTCTGCATGCAATATTTCCTTACTACAGCCACAGATTGACAAGCTACCCATTAGTCACCTGGGGAGCCATTAAATTAAACTGATAGCTTTTTGCAGGGAATTAACTTGTGTACTTTAATACCTCCAAGTGATGGCCTGATGGCAGAAGAGGTGACAAAAAGGACATCTAATTATCTTATTATTATTTTATTTCCAATCTGTGCTGTTTGCTTACTGCCATAGAGTGATTGCCTGAGTTGAGTTGTGATGAAGAAGAACTGAAAAATTGAAATATAGATGAATAGTAGTCTTCTCATTACATGACATTTGATGTTTAAATATCTCAATTGAATAAGAAGAGGAAAAAAATCTGATGTAAACTATTGTCTTTTCTACAGGAAAGGAATCAAATAAATCAAACTTAATAACATTATTCTCTTGTAGTCATGAATTTTAATGAATTTTTGTCATAAATTCATGCAAATTTAATTTGAAGATGTATGATTTTCATATTTTCTAAAATGCAAGATCTTTTCTCATACTGTCTCATTCTCTCCTTTTGAAAAAGATATGGCTTTAAATAGAAGTGCCGATCTGGAGAGTAGATCTCTTTTTTTCTGGAGAGTGCACAACTGCCACAACCACTAAGCTGGCCAGATGAAGTTGGCCCACTCTAGCAAATGGACACAGGAGTGGAACACCCAGTGAGGATCAAATACACTACATGAGCAAATGTTTCGTGAGACTTTATTGCAAACATTTGCTCAATGATAGGCAACAAAATATGGTCACTGAAGTTGGCATAGATTTGTTTTTTCTCTTGCCCCCCCCCAACTCTGGGTAAATAGCAGAACAGACGGAGCCCTGGTTGGCAATCAGTTTAGGCGGCAGACCACTCAGAATTCATTACATTTGTTTGTCCCAAGCCAACATAAAGGGAGAGGGATTGGTATGGTGCTTACAATTTAACCCTTCTTGCTACTGGAACTGCTGCAGCACCACCCCAAATACTTCGTGTAGTTATGGCCATGTGTCCAAAATAGAATCTACGGGAATTAACAACAACAATGGCTTTTAATGAATGGAATTTAAGAGCTCTCATCACAAAGCGCACAAAAATAGCATTAAATTCAATTATGGCCTTTATTACACCCCCATCCACACACACACACACACACACACACACACACACACACACACACACACACACACACACTCACAGAACTTTCTTTCTTCCTTTGTGTTCATTAATTCTCTTGAGACATTAAATTATTTCACAGATTCCTGGTTAATTTCAGCATCTATACTTCTCTAATTCCTGAATGCAAAAAGCCACAGGAGTGGTGATGTACGTTAACACAACTTTTAATGAGATCAAAACTCCCATGAAGGCTATTTCTTCTTTTTTAAATCCATTCTCAACCTTTTCAGTGGTCTCTTAATTTACCAAATCATGCTATAAATATTATTGTTAGAGAAAGATAAGTTTCTCTTTTACAAAGATCAGATCAAACATTGCTAAAGTCTCCAAATCACTTCTCAAAATCAATTGTGAAAATCAATTACCACTTATCTAAAGTAAAGCCTAATAAACTTGTACAGAAATCAGAATTAAGATATAAGAGTTTATATCATTTTCTCATCATATTTGGTGTTCATTCAACTTTCTTTTGATGTGATTCAAAAATGAATAAGAACATTATCTTAATTTTATGATGAGGAAGAAATTGCACTTAGTTTTAATACCATATCTCCCAGTCTGATGCAAAGAATGGAAAACAAAATAATCATTCAATAAAATCAGGAGATAGCATAAATGCACACACACATACATGCATATATATGTTTAGCAACATAATCACACAATCATATATATGTACAGATGTGAGAATGAAACGACAATATCAGAACACCATGCTGTACAATAATTCATTCTATTTAATTTGACATTCTGCTAGAGCTCACTTTGTAATGGATATTGAAATTTACTAGAAAAACAAAAACTTCATTGATGGCATTTCTCTATATTCCAAATAGCAATGGTCCACCTGGAATATCATCAAAATTAAATTTTTTATAAATATTTATAACTCATCAGTCTATGTGATGAGATGGTTCTGGTTGTGATGAGACTTTGCAGGGTGACCCTTGCTTCCAACATCATCATCAGCAGCAGCCTTTAGGCGTCCATCATTGTACATAAACCTTCCAAAAGATTCACCAGACCTCTCTCTCATGGCAGTTGTGATGCCAATACTTTCTGAAGGTCACTAGTTTGGGGGATTTTTTCACCAACTCATATACCAATATACCAATATATTTGGTATTAACAGATTTTTGATTGACTGTATCAGAATGATTATTTCATGAATACAAGAAAAGTTCTTCAAACACCTTTTCATTAATCGAAGATAAGAATAGATCGTTTATATACAATGCATTTCATACCTGCAATTTCTCTGATTCCTCACAGATGAGAAATTCAGTTACTATTTCATAGGGAAATTGAGAAATTGGTTTGTTTATAAATCAAATTCACAGGTACAACTGATAAGTGAATAGATTGAATGAAGGTAAAACCATACATACAAGTTTTTAAAAAAAGACTGCAGGAGTATTTGATGGAGCATACATGAGGTCTCTCTAGAAAGTATCCAGACATTCAAAATCCACAAAAGGTTAACCTACCTAGGGCAATGGTGTCATAGTGACCTTCAAAGTAATCCCCTGGGTACCTTACTAACTTATCCCAACATTCCTTCTACTTTTCAGTCTGACGAGTCCTCTTTCAGGACTGCCATCTGCTGCATCATTGCAATCTCTTTAATCTTATTCACAATCTGAAATCTCTTTCGGACAAGCCAGAAGTCACAGGGCACCAATTGCCAAAAAATCTCGCACTATTTTCCTCAAAGTAGTTTCTCACCCGCTGTTTTCACACTAGATCACAAAATGAACCTGCTCCTAAAGGTTCAAAGCAAAAATCTGTACTACATTAATTTCATGTGTGCTGTTTAACTGCCCAAAACCTGTGGGTAGCATATATATATATATATATATATATATGTGTGTGTGTATATGTGTATATATATGTAATCAAGCGAGAGATTATGTTCATATGAATATCATATTCAAATTTATGTTAGATTATTAAATGTACTGTTGTAGATTTTATTATGGGCAATATTTCCAATCAGGCAGAGTAAGGTATTTGACCACAGAGCAACGTGATGGAATATATTGCCACACCCTCATTATATGCTGATGGCCTTCCTGACATAATCAAATCTGATTAATCTGGCTACTTTCTGCATATGAACACTGGTCAGTTTAAAATCAATCGTTCACATTGAATGAACAAGTGATATCCTCCTTTTGTGCTTGGCATCCCATATAAACAATTTTCCGCCTGATACCTCAACTGAAGGGGAAACCATGTGTAATGCATTGCTTCCATGGGTTTTCAGTCAGTGTTATTGTTCCATAATAGGGCCACAGAATCTCTCCCCAGGAACATTCAATGAAAGGTTATGAACGTTTGTCACTGTTGAATGAAAATTCTTACTTGATGTCTTTCGTCAGGAATATAATCTTCATTGAACCTTATTCTAAGGAATTGAAAGTTGAATATCCTGGCAGAAAAATGTATTATCATTATGATCAAAGGTAATTCAAATTCTTGATGAATAATGATACTGAACTTTTAATGTCCAAAGGTATCATTCAGGTTGGTGATACGGATGGATTATAATTAGGATTCAAATTCTTCGTAGAATCCATCACCACCTGAATTAGCATAATTCAGTGGTGTGAAGGTGACAGGCTCATTCTGCACTTGAAACTGAATCATTTTCAATTATTAGCTGACAATCATAGAACCCATCAAAAGCGATCGGATTATTTATGTATGGATCGGCACTTCTGCTTAGGATCAAACTGCAGTATCTAAATGCTCCGTATAGAATGAAAGTGTCACTCCCCAGCTATAATCTAGCATCAGTATAGTATTTCAACGAAAAGTTTTACACACACACAATATATATATATATATATATATATGTATATATATATTGATAGACCATGTGCTTTTATATGTGGATTACCAATAACTTTAAATGCAGCATGAATCTCTGATTCAAATTTGTGGATGCCACCTGGAAAAAACTCTCCTTCCATTTGGATTGTACACATGAAGAAGACTGAAGAATGAATAAGCCAAAGCATTGTAGTAACAGCAAAGAAGATGAGATCAAAAGTCAAAACAATTCTCAGAATGGGCATTTACTGAGCTTAACATAGTCTAGCACCATGTGAGAGAGGTATGGCACCAAGCATAGATGTCCGCGGGGGAGAGAGATGGAGCCTCCTGCCCCCCTCAATTAGGTCTTCTTACTTAAGGTGATTGGGATTTGACAATTGGAACTTCATCATCAATAAAGGCTAATGGCGCAGTACGATTGTTTTATGTAACCCTAACTTAATGTTTCCATATTGAAAAAACCTCTATCTGTGGGTCATACATGCTTACACTACAAACGGTGGCAAGTGCAGCACCTTCTCCACGTGTTGAATGCCTACTGTATAAGAGAGATGCCACTAAGATATATATCTTTTTACTCTCCTCCCCTCCAGACATATATACTTCCCCCCCACCAAGTGGCAGCAGATGCCTATGGCACCCAGTGAAGATTGAACTCAATACTCAGTAATCATGATCGATTTTGGGACCAACCATAAAAGAGGAAAAATAAAACAATGATTTTAATGAATTTTTAAAATTTCCAACAAATCTAGATTTTTCAAGGAAGTAAACTTTTCAGAAATAGATTTCATCATTCATGAAATTGATGAAGAAATTTCCACTTAAACCCAATCAGAAGTTGATATTCTGTAGAATTCTAATATTTGGATGTTTCTATCATTAGGATTTTTTTTCAAATGAATGAAAACTATTTGTTTACTCTTGTGAGCTTCTTTAGGAGCATAGGGCTGCACTCACTCTGCTTCAGTCTCAATAGATATTAGTTTTACTGGAGTGGGATTGCTTGCCCCATATCCGAAGCTCTTTCTTCACCCGGGGTAGAGACTACCTATAATGTTGCTAAGCTTTAGCTTTTTCTTCTGACAGTGTAACCTTCTCTTAGATAAAGTATCTCACAGGGATAAGGAGCTCAAGTTGGCCTGTTATTTTGCCTGAAATTACATTAATGTCTATTAATGTATAGAGCAGATATCATCAAAAATGTCTTCAATATTTATTTCTCTGCTTCATTGATCTTTTCAGAGTGCTATTGCTGAGGGAACAATGAAAAAGACAAAACTAGAAAGAAAAAAAAAATGAATTTTTGAACCGTAATGGATTCAGGGTTATATTTTCTTTTTAAGGAAGAAATTTTAAAGTGGAAAAAAAATAACAAAATCAGAAATGCTTTTTAAAAGAAATTACCCAAGAACTCTGAAGAAAATGGTTTAAAGGGTTGATATTATAAACAAGGAATAAGCCTACGAGAAAGTATCAGGTCATGCTGAGGATGATTTTTATTTGTATATTTGATTCCATGTTTGTGTGAGAGACTGACGATGACTTTTTCTGGAACATTATTAAGATTAGCCAGAAAATATTCAATAAAGATGCTTTACTATAACTACACTAAATAAATACAATACCCAAGGAACATGAATCAATCAGTAAGAATTAATATATACTTACATACATACATACATACATACATACATATATAAATATATATATATATACATATATATATATATATATATATATATATATATATATATATATATATATATATATAGCACACTTGAGGAAAATGGAAACCTAACAACAGACAGAGACAGGATTGTCGAGCGTACCAAAGAATTCTATCAAAAACTTTATTTGTCCAAACAAGGATAACAAAACAATGAACAGAATACGCAAGACGTGAGCAATCAACTCAAGGACTTCCCTAAAGTAACCCCGTTGGAGGTGAAAGAAGCCATTAAACAGACAAAGAAAGGAACTGCCCCTGGACCAGACAATATCACCATCAACCTACTCCAAAAAATGGGTAAAATCATCACTAGGGAACTGGCCGTCCTCTTCAACTTGTGTCTAAAACACAGTAAAGTCCCAGATGATTGGAACACTGCTATCATAATACTTTTATATAAAAAAGGAAACCCGAAAGACCTCAACAACTATAGGCCTATAAGCCTACTCAACTGTGTATACGAAGTTTTCAAAATGATCGTCATCAACCGAATCACAAAAACACTCGATGAAAACCAGCCACGTGTACAAGCTGGCTTCCAAAGAAGCTACTTGATCATGAACCACCTGCACGCAATTAATCAGCTGAAAGAAAAAGCAGCTGAGTATAAACTACCACTCGCCATAGCATTTATCGACTTCAAAAAGGCATTCGACTCAGTAGAAATCCCTTAGGTCATGGAGGCCATTACTCGACAAAGTGTAGATCCAGTATATGTTGAAGTGTTGAAACATATATACAATCGCAGAAGCTCCTTTATCAGGTTACATAAAGACTCGGAACCCTTTCAGCTCCAGAAAGGAGTAAGACAAGGTGATACCAAGCTCACCTAAACTCTTTGCAGCCTACCTCGAGATGATTTTCAGAAGACTAGACTGGGAGAATAAAGGAATTAAAATAGACGGCAAGTATCTGAGCAACCTCAGATTTGCATACAACATTGCCTTTTTTGCAGAGAACCTACATGACCTCCAACTAATGATAGATGACCTAAATGAAGAGAGCAAGAAAGTCGGCCAACACATGAACTTCAGCAAGACGAAGATCATGTGCAACAACCACATCGGGGATAAAAACACTAAGATCAAAATCGAGGACACACAACTGGAAGAAGTAGACCACTACATCTACCAAGGACAACGAATCTCCATGAGACCCTCAAAAGAAGAAGAAATCAAGCGAAGAATCACACTAGGATGGCAAGCCTTTGGCAGAGATAGCTCAACCTTCAAAAATAATAAGATCCCATTAATCCTAGAAAGAGTGGTCTATAACCAATGCATCCTCCCAATAGTCACTTATGAAGCTGAAACATGGAACCTAACAAAGAGACAGACCTGAAAATTGAGAACCATGCAACGTGCACATGTAAGAATAATGCTGGGCCTCTCATGGAGAGACCACAAAACAGCACAGTACATCCGGGAAAAGACAAGAGTCAGGGATATCATAGAATCCATTAGAAATCTCAAATGGCGGTGGGCTGGCCATGTTGCAAGAATGGCAGACAACCGATGGACATCACCACTCACAACATGGATCCCTCGAGATCACATGCGAAACCGAGGCCGGCAGAATATTAGATGGAGAGACGAGCTAGACAAGTTCAGGAAGTACTGGCTCCACGACGCCCATGATAGAGAAATTTGGCAAATCCTGGGGAAGGTCTATGTCCAACGAAGGATGTTAAAAGACTGATGATGATGATGATGATGATGATATATATATATATGGCAAAACTTTGCATTACCCAAATTTTTCACCCCTCCTGCTGAGTTCAGTGTAGAATTGGCTCCCTGTGACTTTTGACTTTTCCCATTAACAGAGTGGCCAGTATGCTGAGATAAGTATATGAGGTCCCTCGGGAAGTAATTTGAAGGGTATTACAACAACACTGCTCTAGGTAGGCTATTTTTCATAAAGATTAAAGGACTGGATTCTCTCTGGACAAACGTTATATTCTTATAACACAATTTGGACGTAGTTACAAACCATCCTGTCAAGATTGAATACATATACAAATACAAATATAAAAACATCTTCGTAGAATGTTCCAGACAAAATTATTAAAGAAGTTGACTTATTTATTCCGAGATGATATTTAGCTCGAATAGATAGAGTAATCACTTTTTCTAAATTTAATCTAATAATAAATCAAACTGTTCATTTGTTTAAAATGCATTTTAATGTTGATATTCTCAGCTTGTAAATGAATGAGTCATTCAATGATCTTTCTCATTATCTTTGTGATTAAAATTTGAAAAAGGAGATGCTTCTTGTCAACAATTGGAATTAATCATCACCCAGATATTCATATCAGAAATGGTTGGACATAATTATTACCTTGTGATAATTATTAAATTGCTCATTTATCAGTTTCCTCACTTGTTTGATGCAAGAGACAAGATTCATGATTTCTTGTTAATAAGCAACATATTTTACTTGACTAAAATCAGCACATGCAAAGATACTTTCAGCATATTTAGTACAGATTTCTTTTCATTGACTTGCAAAACAATCTGTAAGACACGATACTGAAATATCAGTTGTGCTAGGCTGGGCTCGCTGCAAGCAGGGGCATAGCTGGAGATTTTGGGGCCTAGGGGATTTTGCCTCTTGAAGGCCCTCCTCCAACATTTATTGAAGTTGTTCTCAACTTGGGGACATGGGTCCACAAAGATATTACTGGGGGTCTGATACCTGACGAAGGCCCTAAAGTGCAACGGTCGAAACGTTGTATGAAAAAAAACCAAGGTGGGGATGGTCTGAATATCAATAGAAATAATAATAATACCTCATCTCAAAAATTCTGAGATATATATGTATATATTATATATATATTATATATTAAAAAGACCTGTACATATCAGAAAAATACTACATTTACTTACCTCCAAAAACAATGAATAAGAAAGAGCTGCACATTTTGGAGTCAAAAATGGATCTTTGACTTTAACTCAATCTAGAGAAAGATCATATGTAAAGATGACATGGCCAAAGAAGACATAGTTTTTCATTCATCTTTAAAAACTAATGTTTATCAGTGTAGTTGATGTACTTGCATAATCTTAAATATTTGTTTGGTAGAGTCAGGACAACCATTGATATAATCTACATTTCTCTGTGAATAGTTTTGTTTGATTAAAAAAAAAAGGACATAAGTTTCTTTAACTCTAAACAACTGAATAACCCTATAATTAATTGGGGGATAGAAAATGTTTTGCATTAACTTATTTAATTCATTCAAAGATTGAATCAATTACTATTTTAAGTGGCATTTCTTATGGCATATCATGTTTTGAACCTACATATACCTAACCCATTTGGCATTTATTAACACTCAGAGAGTATACACCTCTGTCACTGAAAACAGAATTAAAATCAGTCCATCTATAGCTCCGATGTAGGGGTTGTAACAGCAAAAAAAATCTTGATTTTTCGCACAATCTAATCAATTTTTCATCAGTCTATTGCCTATCCTTTTCAAAAATGTCATTGAAATCCATAGAGAACTAATAGAAATGTTGTATAGACAAACACCAGTGAATATGTAAAAGTGAAAAGAAATGAAAAATTATTTCTCAATCAAGAGAAAAATGCTGATTCACCCCAAAATTCTTCCTTACTGTATGACCCTGACTTATGTTACCAGAATGGTCTGCCCTGAATGACCTTTCCAAAGATTTACTGATATATTCATTTGCTCTCATTAACCATGGCTTTGGCCTTCATTGTGAGTTGACTTTCTGATCACCAGTCTTTGACAAAAGTCCATTTGCATAGGCAAATTAGTTTCTGTTTACTCTGGCCTTCCATAACATTTGATCCGATTCTAGTCTGGGGCAGCAGAATTCATGGCAAACTGATAGGTTGCCTAATGTAAACAGGATTTGCTGATTTTGTCCATCATGGTTTTATTTGTGGAGAGCATGACAAGATAGATGCATCCTGTCAATAATGCCAATTAGAAATCTTATTAAGGTTTGCATTGTATAATCACTGAATGAAGAAAGAAAGAAAAGGAAGACGGCAGAAAAGATGAGGGAAATAATCAGAAAAGAAAGAAATAAAAAATGTATTCAGTTAATTTTTACCATGGCAGCATATTGATTATTTGATGACCAGAATGTCATGTTGCTAGTTTTCTAGAAGAATTCTACATCCAAACCATCGTAGATAGAATTGAATGCGTTACAAGAATTGAAGTTGAAGTAGTAACAAATTTTGAATATTTCCCTCTTGAGAGCCTATGATAAGTTTCATGGATATTTTTGAATTTAACTGACCAGTCCTAAAAGTGATGCCTGGAATTGTCCGAAAAAGGGAGTGCCAAGTGAATTGGATGATTTCTTGAACCACTCACAAATATACACATGAGGGTCCTCACTTTAAATTCTTTAAACCTTTTGTCAAATTAGGTCATTTAAAAGAAGAGAAAAAATACATACATTTGAATTTATATGAGACTTTATAAAATGAATAACTGTATTCACTCCAGTGACTGAGTCAATTGTTTCAAATGGTTGCTAGAAGATGTTTTCTATCAGTATAATTGTTACGGACAGAGAAACAAAAGACATCTCACTGTTCATTATATAATTAGATATTGTTGTTTATTCCTCTCTCAATAAAAGGAACTTTCTTCAAAATCTTATTTTCTTTTGACGAGAATCTTGCCAGAGCCCCCATTTATGTTCTACTTATTCATTGGTCAGAAATGATAAATCTGGATATTCAAATTTACTCTTATTGTGATCTGCATTTTACACAGATGTATGTCTGTAGTAAGTATAGGGTAAAAGTTGTCCTCTAAAGAAACTTCAATGTCATTTCTTCAGATACCTTATATGGCTAGACTGTTTATTCTAAATCTATGATTCTTTTATTTGTTCCATGTATATCCACGGGTGTATAGCTTGGGAACAGAGTGGTCAATGCACCTCTCACCCTCAAATTGGGTGAATCCATGGGGAAAATGTGGGCAATCAATATTTTTGATGCCAAGAAAGGCTGAGAACAATACTTATTTTTTGTTTCATGTTGTTGGATTTGTGTTGTATATCACAGATTAATAAAAACATTTTTATGGGAAATTAAGACTTGAGAGAGACTAATTAGAACTTTTTAATCTGTGTAAAATTTTTGGCAAATCAAGGGCCCTGCCCCCTTTAAAAAAAGAGTTCTCATACGCCCATGTATATATTTGGGATTGTTGTCTTCATCTTTGCTGATTTTGATATAGCATTCACTCAAGTTTATGATTTTTTATACTGTCTGATGTTCTGAGATGCAGAATTTTCATTATTCATTATGTGTTCTTTTTGGGACAAAATTTTGGTCAATATATATTTTAGCCTTCCATAGATCTATGCTACTTTTCTCAAAGGTCTGTGAAGTTTGCTAGTTCTATTTTCTTTTCTTCTCCTTATTTTCAGTCATAAATAACAAGAACATAATCTTTTCAATAAATATTTTGAACCTAAATCCACACATACACACAATGAATATATTTTTGGAGTGGAAGAAGGATACTCTCACTCTGAATGTATACATATACATATGTATATAAATGTTGAGGGTGTAGCAAAAGTAACACGCAAGTATACTTTATACAAATAACTTTTCAAAAAGTACTGAATTGATTTCTAACGTGATAAACTAGCTGTCATTGTACAGTCCAGAGAAACTTTGTGTTTTACATTGTTATATTCAAAGCAAACAATGAATTCTTAGCATATAATGTTTTCAATAAATAGTAAACATCAAAAGTTATATATCAAATAATTCAAATAATGCATAAAAGAATGCACAATGGTGTATTGTGCAAGAGATTTATACATACATTTAATGAATCTCTTTTCCTCTCTAGATAGATGAATTTACATGTACAAAATTTTTGTGGATTATTGGTTTTCCAAGTTTAACAACTTGCAAAAAGAACAAGGGAATCAAGAATTTGTTTTATTATTTTTTAAAAATATTCACAACTTGGCTTTGGTGCATCAAAGCACAGTCAGCATCTAAAAAATTAAAAATAAAAACCTTGTCCATTCTAATGCCCATAGCTCCAACTCTCCATTGCTTTTAATTGAATCTCAGATCTGAGGGGGAGAGAGTCTACCTTTTTTATTGTTGTTTGTTTTGATCGTTGTTCATCACTTTTCATGACAGGATCTGCACTCCTGACAAGTTCAGATCACAAACAGACCATCAAAGATCTTCTCAGACAATAAGGCAGACTATTTTATTGGCCTCATAACATTGCAATATTGGCTGCTGCTTATTGAAAAGCAGTTCAAAGGGTCAGTTATAAAAACCCTGGAGGCTGGTTTACTTTAGTCCACTAAATCATAATATTTTAAGCTTATAAAAAGGATATACATTATCGCTCTATTCTCTCGGGAACAGGTACCTTCATTCTTGACAACTGACAATCCTTTCTTCTCTGATTTCTTAAGTAAAATTGATTAACAGTTCATAAGGTCAGTTATGTAAACCCTGGAGGCTAGTTTATTTTAGTATACAACATCATGATATTTTATGCTTTTTAAAAGGATATACATTTTGGCCCTATTCTCTCAGGAACAGATACCTTCATTCTTGACCACCAACAACCCTTTCTTTTCTGATTTTAGTAAAAAGGATTAGCCAGACAATTACATAATACATATAATAGCTCAATTGTTTCAGTAGCACTTGCATTGATTTCAGTCCATTATCTTTTCAGTCCTGATATCTAATGCATTTCTATAATAAAATAATTTTCAATGCACTGCTATAGCAAAATCATTTGCAATGCATTTTTTAACAAAGTATTTGAATCATAGTAATGGATTTAAATTATACATAGCTGTATTCTGTTAGTAACTTTGATTCCCGACCATTGACAATCCCTTACTTTATGAGTTTTAATACTTTTATATAATAAAACACTGTACAAAAGAATAATACAGAATATACGTGTAATCAGGAGAGTGATGGAGAAAATGTGTAGTTCTGATTAAGTAATTTCTTCAGTTTGTTTATAGAACCATAAATGTATGTCACATCCAGTCAGCTTCCCTTCTCAAGACTAACAAGTCTATACAGGTTCCAGGTAAATAAAATGGCGGAAGGAGGCAAAATTACCGATTCATTTTCCTCCGCTAATTACTGGATACAACAAAAAGCAAGTCATGAAAACAAAACAGCTGCTGAAGTCTACTTTGCACCAGAGATGATTGATAGTTGCTTTTAAGGAAAGTAATATTTATCTTTAAGTAGGTGTTTTCCTCCATCTTAATTGCTACCAAAAGATTTTACAAGTATTTGATGGCAAGGTAAAGGAGTATATTTCCGCTGGTCTCTACAAAAGGGGATGATTTCTTGTTATTTGATAATCTCATATTTTTGAACATTAAAATGTCAATGTGACACTTATTCACTCAACAAACCTCATATAACCCATTTGCCTGTCCTCTGTCCTAGCCACTGAATGGAAATTTCCCATTTTAATGTAAATTACGTTCATTTGGCTTCTTCTAAAATATGTTTCCAAAATCAGATTCATTTCCTCAAATGAATTTTCTTTTCGCATTGAATACAAATTTGAATTCTTCAAAGATTTTAGAAAATCCAAAAGTCCTTCTTTATGTCGACTTAATGTCTTGAAATGGAATTCTTTGATTTTGTCTTTTTTGATGTCATTGCAAGATTTCTCTTTTTAAATTTGTATTTGTATTCTATTAGATGAGATAAAAGAATTTGTAGAATGAATTCCATAAAATGAGATGAAATACTTTTCTTTAAAATGACAGTGAAGAGCAAACTGATTGTTATTGCTGGCTGTTGAGGCATTTATATATGAGTGACTGCACCAGTGAATAGAGGAAAAACTGGTTACCAGGTTCCTTTTATCAATAAGTAAGATGCACTTCAAGGCCCAATTTCCTTGAGTGCTTAGCCTCAATCAGAATGAACTCGTAAGAAAAAAAACTGTGACCATGCAAATAACATACCTATATGGTAAGAATTTAAAAATATAATCTTTTACTGAGCTTAAAGCAAAATGTCACAATTGTAGGGCATTTGGTGAGGATCAAGCACAATACAGTTGTCATTGTCTGCCAAACTATCTTCTTTGACTTGGTGTGTGTACTGTGTGACCATCATATGCCCCAATACCAAGACTACCCATTCTTTATATCTTGTATATATATATATATATATATATGTATATATATATATATATATATATATATATATATATATATATATATATATATATATATATATATTTATACATATACATATATATCCTCACATAAAACATATAATCTTACTAAAAGAAGATTTATCACCCCCATTATTAACATATCACACATAAAGATTCTTTATAAAAAACACATACATCCTTTGGTCAACAACAACATAACCCATGCCAAGATCAAAGATACTACCCACCTTTAAATCAATCTCATAGTCAAAATGAACAACATTCAACCAAAAGCTGGATATCATACCACCAGCTACTTGAGCCCTATTTGAGAACACCCACTTTAACAATTTGCTTATTTCTGAAGAAGTTAGCATGTCTCATGAAACATGTCAAATTGAATAAATAGTTTTCATTTGTAACATCACCTTCGCCTTTCCAAATTGCCTTTTTCAAAAAATACTCTTGGATGAGTTTTAATCCACATCCATACACTGATCATGCATATATCTATCTATCTATCTATTTATCTATCTATCTATTAGTATACATACATACATATATATATATATATATATATATATATATATATATATATATATATATATATATATATATAATATCGAATTCAGGCAATCAAGTATACTTGCTCGTTTGATAGAGGATAAAATTCTTTTTCTCAAATACTTCTTGTACAATGTTTCTTTGATAATTCTTTTCACCATCAAAACCTTCCACAACAAATTTAATTCATAACCTTCGTTGCTTTATAGATATAAAGTATCTTAATACATCTTCTTAGAAAGGAAATATTCTGAGATGGACTTAGGGATGAAGATTGTTGTGAACAGTTGTTACATTAATAAGATATTGACCAATTGATGATGAGATTTATGGTTAATGGTCAAACTTTGCAACAGAGCAGTTATTCAATGTTTCCAAAGGTTATTTTTCATTGTAAGAAAAAGACAAGATGCATGATAATTTTAAAAGAGAAATTGAAAAATCCAACAAAACAAGAAGATATGTACCATAGATTTTTTATCAAATTGACAATTTTATCTATTTTTTAAATTTAGTTTAATTAAAAAAGTGTCCAAATGTTTTTTGGAGTGTTACAATGAAAAGAATGACATCATCTTCAAAACTCTAAAAAAGCACATTTTTCAACAACTATGATCAAAATGCAATTGTTCATTCGTCTATTATTTATTTTGAGCTGATTACATCTGGCTATCACTGGGAATACACATTATTCTTAACGCTCTTAGAATACAACATTTCTCTTATTGGATTTAATCAAAAACTTACACTCTCATTTTTGGGGGGGGGGATATCAAAGATGGAAGAATTCGATCATGATTTTATTTACAAAGAATTCTGTCTCTTTGTTGAAGTATGGTTATTTTAAAGCAGCCATTGTCAATATTAGTTTGTTCTTTGGGTTTCATATCTCAGAGAAATAACCACATCCTGAGAATTCTTAGCAGGAAATTAAAACTATCACTTTCACAGAAAACTAAAATCATAAAAAATATGATATTTTTCTTGAACAAAAATTCCTTTGAAACTGGCCTTTTATTTCAAGGAGATTTTTCAAAAGATTCACGTTTTTTATAGAAGAACAGTGAAGTTTAAAATCATAAAAAGCATTTTTTTAGTTATATTCTGATAGGAATATAAATAGAGAAGAATAAAATAAATGAAATACTAATCGAAAATCAATAGTAATCAATTATATTTCATTGAAGAAATATGAAAACTGTTATTACTAAAGCTACTAGTGCAATGAAAAAACAACTGAAATCAGTCTGGATGTTGACTAAGGTTATAGAGCTCTGCTATTTAGCCATAGCTGAGGAGATACATGGGTTCATGCCTCTTTCAAGGATATTAAAGCAAAGTAAAGACAAACTGTCTGTGGTGCGGTTTGAAACCAGTTCACTGATCACATTGTCTGCACTGCTAACCATTAGGCCACTAACATCTCTGATTTAATTTTTTCATATTACTATTCAATAAAACTCAATTTGATCCCCTATTTTAATGATTTACATTGGTTAGTAGTGGCTTAAATACAATTCTGTGAAACAAAATTGAAAAAAATCTAATCAACAGCATTTAATTACCTCAAATGTATTTTCATCTGTTTGAAAATTGAATGAAGTTGAGAAAAACTGGTCATCCAAAATTCACAAACTATTCATTAAAGTCCATTATCACTATCATTATTTTTATTTTGCTACTAGTTTGAACCCATTTTATTACATTTTAAGACTTTCAGTATTTTTTCTCTGCTTCCCTCGGACATTTCCAGTGACAGAAATTACAATATTTTTAAACTAAAAAGTCAGGTAATTCCACCAGCCACAGATATCGCCTAAGGGGATCACTTTACTCAAATTCTATTTTCTAAACTACAAACCATTTGGCCACCTGTACATTCAATTCATTTTAATTTCCAAGGGCTATTTCCTACGATTTAGTCAGATTTCCAATGCAATTTGATTGCATTAGTTAATTATCATTTCAACTCAATTTTGTAAAAAAAAAGTGTAAAAAATTGAATCAAACAAGTTGAATTCTCTCAAATTTTTTTAATGATACCTTGAGAGGATTCCATTGTAAGTTGTTTTGAAAGAAATAAAAGACACCATTCTTTCTTAAATTCCCTCATTTATAGGCTTGACATGGGAAAAGGACATTTGAGCTTGTTTTAAATATTTTTTACATTTGCTTGAAACGTTAAAGTTTTCAAGATAGAAGCTTCACATGATAAAGGACATTTGATAGATATAAAAGAAGCCATTCCTTTCAAAATATGAGCTTGACAAGCCAAAGGACATTTGAAAGAAATAAAAGACACCATTCTTTTTTAAATATAGGATTGACATAGCAAAGAATATTTAAAAGAAATGAAAGACACCATTCCTTTCAGCATATGGGTCAACATATTTTCATGAAGATAAGTTATACAATTATATATTTTAGTGATGAATATACATCGCAAACAAAAAATGATACGGTCAAACAAAATCTATTTTTCCAACAATTTTCTACAATTCTCCATATTTTCTGTTTTTTAATGACTTAAAAAATAACAATAAAGCAGCATAACTAAGTGAAAAACAAATTCTTTTTTAAATCAGGAAGAAATTTCAGTCTTATTCATAAAAAATCAGAGATGTATGCATTTGCTTTCCATCCTACTACAAAGATATCAGCAGCAGAAGTAGTCATAGTGATGTCAACATTGAAGCACAAATGCATAACTTTATGCTGTAGAGTATGTGGACATACAGACACAAGCTATGCTCATTTTTTGTTGTTTTAGTATGAAAGAAACAAGCAAATAACCTAACAATCAAAAAAGCGACATCAACTTTTTTTTATATGATTCTAATAGATAACCACAAATGTTCAATATATATGACTATGAAGAACACTGGTTATGATTGGAAGTTTCAAAAAGAAACTGGACTTTCTTTCAGGAAACAGTTCAACTTCAGAAAATCACTGGGTATGAATAAAATATGTATTTTTAAAAGTCTTTTGAGAACAAAACACAAAAATGAGCATCAAATTTTCATACAGAGTAGTTTTTAATTTCAATGTCTGGCTTACAGGAGAAAAAAAACAAGGAAAACAAAATTGAAATATGTAAGTTTGATAAGAATGATCTGAGAGATCAAAAAACAACAGGTAAATTTTGAACTGATTTGACGGAAGTAAGATGAGAAAAGATAAAAATCACTTTAGACGTACTGGAAAAAATGTAGGTTCAATTGATATTTTCAAAGCTTCTTTTTGATATCATGCAAGCTGCTCAAGTATTTTTTTATTGGGATATTTCTAAATTATATAGAGCCATCTGTTTGGGAAGAAACTCTCTTCAAAAGATTTTTTTTCCTTGTAAAGGAAACCCAGCCAAACATAAGGTAAAGAAATAGTAAAGTTCCCAGTCTTTTGAGAGACAACTCTTGATAGAGTTTAGAGGCTAATGACAAAATCTCAGTTTCATTGATATGCATTAACTTAATGATCTTTGCAAGTCCCAAATCTAGATGGGACCAAAATTCTATTCCTACAAGTTTTTATACATCCACAACTCAGCAAGATGCGAGTTCCCAGAAAGGATACTTCCAACTTAATCAAAGAGCTTAGTATGTTCTCAATTAGCAGCTGGGTGCACCAGGAAATTTAACCTAATTAAATGATTTTCATTGAGATGACTTCTTACAGAAGTTGCAGAAGAAAGTCGGGTAGACTGGAGACTGCCTCTTTTTTTTTCTGCATTGGCTTTGCAGTTTACAATTGTTGATTCCAGAGGAGATGAGGATCCTCTTTTAGGATTTTTTGTACCTCTTCATTGGGAGTGATCAATTAAAATAATTGGAAAAAGAAGTATTTAATGAGTGAATCACTTCTCTTGCCTTCTGTTTGGCAACAATCACTAAAAACATCCAAATTTTCAAAAAGCAACTGTGAATACTTTTGGGAAACACAAACTAAGGGACCAGTTTAGCATAAACTTACACTGCTAATTGGACACCCCCTCCAACATCTTATTGGGAATTGAGTTTTTAAAAAAAAACAAAGAAGTCTCTTGGATACACAATAAAAATAAATAATCAAATAATGAACAAAAGTGATATCAACATTGATACATTTATACTTAGCGGGTGGATCTTTTATTGAATTCAGATACAAATTATAGTTTCTGTTTTGCAGATTTCACTAATCATCTCCAAAGGCTTGAGCCAATACTGCTTTAACCTATTCACTGCCAAGTATATTATTTTAACAATAAATTGATGAAAATAGAAAGTCTTCACTAGATCTTTCAGATGGTTTCATTTTTTGAATAAGTCAACTAATATGTACCACCGAATATTTAGTAAATGTAATATTTACAGAAATATTTTTATAACAGCTACAAATATGAAATATGAATAAGGCCATTTTCATTGAAGACATTCCTATCTACTCTCTCAATGTTTTGCATTTTGAAAGCATACTTTACACTTTCTAGTCGGGATTAGTTTGAATTCCTAAGAGAAAAAAATGACATATTATGGTAAGACGAGTATATTGGCTCTAGCATTGGACTGTTGACTTGGTGGGACAAGTTATCTCGTCTGCAGCTAAGATCTGTTATTTCATCCATGGCACTGGACTGTCAATTTGCTAAGATAGGTTATCCCATTCATGGCACTGGACTGACTGGACTGATGACTTGCTGAACTTGGTTATCTCACCTGTGGCAGTAAACAGGTTAATCATGTCAATGGCAGCAAAGGAATTCATCCAAATAAGGCTTGTACTGCTTGACCCTCATTCTCTCTTTGAAGTATACTTCCAGCTGAAGTTGTTAACATTTATGGTTTTGGGAAAGTCATGAAACTTTTTTTTCCCTAAACTGAATCCCATCATCATCATGATTTTTCATATAATTAATTGTGGCTAAAAGTAATAGAACAAATCAACCAATGCCTTTCATAGGATTAAAGTTGAGTTCTCAGGTAGTGGGACGATAGAAAAAAATGAAAGAAAGTATTATGATTAGAATTTAGATCTTATTTGTTCCTATAATGTTTCAAATAACAAAAGAAATATCACCATTATACATTCTTATAAAAAGTTACCAAACAACAAAGCACTCTTTAATTATTTTTAGATGAATCATAATTAATTATTGACTAGTGTTTCTTCCATCTTATTTCTGATAAATTTTTATAAATGCAAAAACAATAATAACCTGAGAGTTGGGATAGAAAGTAACAGAATAAGATGAAGGAAAAACTAATCATAAATTAAGTCAAGTCCTTTTATACATTAAAAGATTTGAAAAAAGATTACTTTTTTTTCAAAATTAAGCAAAAATTTAACCAAATAAAGTAAATTTTATAGCAGCTAAAAAATTTCTTTGGTTCAATTCACTGGTTGAGTGGGAATTTACTTTAAAATATACAACAATAAGATAAAAAACTTCTGTTGTTGTATATCATGAATAGATCTTCAAAAGAAACTATAGAAAATTATTAAAGAAAATAAAATTGATTAAATTAATACAATATTTCATTTGCTTTTTAAATTTGTTTTACTTCTTCCGACTGTGAAAAAAAAAGTCAGAAATTAAACTGGTACAACATGGCTTGCTGCCAAAGACATTAGTCAGGTGAAGGTTTCTATTGAGTGACTAACCAGACCTGTTAATTTTGTTGTTGTTTTGACATCTTTTGAATCTCTGATAAGCTTGAAGATATTCTAGAAACAAAACTGTTTTAGTTATTTTTCTTGGGTTATAAACTGAAGACTTTTTCAGGTGAAAATGTTCTCTAGCAATGATAAATCATGTTTAGAATAAAGAGCTCCATTCAAATCAACACGATCTCAATTCAAAATAACATGTGTTAAGCACGACACCATAAAACCATTTGATTTATGTAAAGCTTGACTTGGTCTTTTGCGACTATACACGTTTGGAGAATCCACTGAGAATTGAATTCGCAACATAGTCTTCGAGACTAGTTTGCTAACCATTACTCTAGAGCAAATAACCAAAGTCTCACTGATTAAAAAATAACCATCTTCCATCATGTGTCTGCATTAAAGTCAAAGGTTGAGGTTTGTTTTCTGCTATGGGTGATATTGAATGTTTAAAAAATGACAGTGCACTTGATAACTTAGCATCACTCATTCTTTACCATACATTTCTTTGGGGGCACAATGACCATTTTGCAAACCTGCCCTGATCCAAGATGCCCTCCTAAAATTAGTCATACTTATGCAAGTTTATTTTGTGGCTTTTAGAATTCTCTAAAGGTTTTGATAAACTTCCGTGAGAGTAATTGCTCCATTTTTGCATAATGATAAAAACAGTCATTGTTACCTTTCCTGTTCCAAAACAGCAGTTGTCCCAGTTGCAGAATAACAGACTGTGATGATGAATTCTGAATCAAAAACCTAACACTGAAAATACTAACTTTAAAACTTTAATATTATCTCAAATAAAAATGGCAGCTATTTTCAAATGGATAAGGTAACAATTGTAGATAAATGGCACAAGTAAATTGTTGCCTTTTGAACATTCAATACAATTTGATCTGGTTAGCACAACAACATTAAGCCACATTCACTTCCATAATGGAATGTTATCAATGAAATATATGAAAATTCTTTTTCAGTTTGACTCTTTATATGAATACATATATATATATATATATATATATATATATATATATATATATATATATATATATATATATATATATATATATATACATATATATATATATATATGAATTCATTTTTCAATTTCATTCTTTGCATAACTCGGGGTTTTGAATGAGGCATCAGTTAGAATCATTTCCAGTTTTGATATTGTATAAAAGCCTCAGCAAAATCTTCACTCAGCTTTCACAAAAATCTAACATTATATCAGCTTGGTAAACAATATTTTAATATTGTTTACCAAGCTAATATTTCATCTTCTACTTTGATTAAAACTATCAACAATTTGTACTACAGTAGCCATTCTATTGGCTTGTACTTGGTAAGAAAGCTTTTGTTAATTTCTCGCATTGATATGTGTTGGCCTCCAAGTGTTTCTAATTGCATTTGTATTGTATGTACGTATGCATGCAGTTACTAATGCAATCTTACAAACACACACATATATAAACTAATAAACCAAAACAATATGACTGACTACCCAATGTAGTACTGGTCTTCCATGTGTCAGCAAAACAGCTCATCCAATCAGAAGACTATGTCAGAACATTTTAAAATGGCACGGTTTTGCTGAGGCTCACATTCAGTTGTTGTGACTACTTATCGTCAGTGGTCCGAGGAGTGGACGATTACCAACCACAGCCACTGACAAGGCATTTGGAGACCAAGACTTATCGATACAATAATTGAACCGAGGCTTTTTTTTCCGAATACCAGCCAATGGAACAGCTTCAGTGCCACAAATTGTAGATAGTTTTAATCAGAGTGAAAAATGGAATGAGCAACAACACATAGTAAATCAATAATTGTTGCCTATAGGGCTGTGTCTTCAATGTGCTCGCAAACCTCAGAACTGGACCTTGTATCAATGAGAAAAAGTCACCTGGGATGATATCTCAATTTCTCCTGAATAAGGTGGATGGCAGTGTACGTGCCCATTGTTATTCTGGGGAAGCAATGGCACCAGAATGCACTACTGGAAAATAACAAGGTTGTGGAGATAGTATGATGATTTGGGCAGGGTCATTCTGGTGGTGTTCTTGGACCAACAAGTCCCCTCTGCAGAATTTCCATTATGCAGCAATTAAAGGACCTACTGTTAACATCATCGAACCAGATCTTAGAGGAAAAAAAGTTAGGTCTTCTAGAGTCCATGTTTGATTGGTTAAGAGCTATTTTATATATATATATATATATATATATATATTTATATATATGTATATATATATATGTATATATGTATATATATATATATATATCCTAGAGCATACAAATTTCTCTTTTCCCCTCTCTCTCTCTCTCAATATATCTATATCTATATATATATATATCTATCTATCTATCTATCTATCTATCTATCTATCTATCTATCTATCTATATATATATATATATATGTATATATATATATATATATATATATATATGTAGAAAGACATTGGTTTCACTCAGTTTTTGAGTTGTTGGCTGGCTATACATGCATGTAGCATGCATACAAACCACACTAATGGAGCTAGAGGGATGTTAATTCAAACATTCACTCCTTATCAAAGTCTAGAAAGAACAGATCTTTTGTTTTTTCAGCCTCTCCTAAATACTCTTTTGGGGGGGGGCAGTTTGCAATACAAGTTTCTGCTAAATTAATCCCTTAATATGTGTCTGCTTGTCTTTTTGAAAATTCAAACATTTTAATGATCACTACCAGACAGAAGTTGAGAGAAGTAACTTATTCATTGATCAACCCTTTTTTTAATAGATCACTCCAACCACAGCACATTGCCAGGAAACTTTGGTTACATGTCAGTTTCTACCTAGTTTTATTTGATGTTTAAAGATTTTTGCAGACACTATTCCTTCCTCAGAACAAATGGGGTTGTTGTCTCAGCATTCTGACAACATTTTCAACCATGACATGCACTTGAAGATGTCCACAAGGTATAACCGTAAGAATGTTGTGTACCAAACAGAAAATGATCAGGATGAGAACAACAGTAAAAATAAACCTATGTATAATATAGTTTGGATTCTTTGAATCTTCTACTTTCGCTGATTTTATCTTTGCCTTGAATTAACTCCATTTGAGAAACGACTGAAAAGCAGGAACAGCAATCTTTCCAGATAATTTGATTTCTCATGTTTATGGTGAAATAAACTTTGAGAGACAGTATCTCAAAGTGGAAAAGTGATAAATGGTGAAGACTTTGGCTTCAGTCATTCAAAGACAACTGAACTGCTCCACACAGATTCCCACACTGACTATCTGGCATTATGTCAGACTTCATCATGTCAAAGGACCAAACAAAGATTTTATCCCCAAAGAAAAAATTTAGATAAAGGAAAACTTATATATGAACTTATTTGAAGTATAGAGTTGGAAATTGTTTAGTGTGTCACTCTAACCTTTGGACAATACAATCTCTTTTCAATTTTGATGTTGACACAACATCTTGGCTGGATCATTCAATGGCCTTCTGTAATGTATAATGTATGTAGAGAAAGAGAGTCTGTTTTAGCACTATCCTGCTCACATTTTTTTCGCAGACCCCTTTGAAAATATATACATAATGTTTGATGGTTATCCAAACCAATTTAAGAATCTAGCAAGTTTGATCCTTACTGGATGGCTCTCTCTAGAATGACTTTTGGCCTGATGATGACAAGGTTTAGTGAGTTTATGATGGTTATCAAACCCTGCAGACAAATTTGGGAATTTAATAATTTTGATCTTTACTGGATGTCTTATTCAATAATGGCATTGAGCCAGACTTTGCTAAGCTGAGTAAATGACAATAAGCTTTGGTATATATTTCTCTAGCTTTTCTTTTTTTTTTGTTGTTAATTTCCTTTCCTACAAAGCAATGGATCTCCAAGTTCAAGGTTACATTCCTCCCCTGCAAATCTAGGTTTCTCCAACTGCCATTTTGAGTTACCTGTCAAGTAGTTTTCTCACCATTATACTTTCCATTGTATGTTTCTGCCCCTGAATGATATTTCTTACCAAATCATCCCCAAGCTAATATTCCTCTCCTGGGAGTCAAGCACCTCCCACCTGAAAATCACTTCTTTGAATTGGTTTAAGATCTTTTTGTATTAATTTTCAGTCAATGACCATCCCGTAAAAAACTCCAACTCCTTTCCCCCCAAGTTCAGGTATCCAGGAGCTGCCTTTTTTTTTCTCGCTTAAATTCATTATCATCATCATCAGCAGCATTTTAATTGTCTATCATTTGACATAGATCCTCTTCAAGATTCTTGTTCTGACACACCATGGAGCCAATATTTTTTCAGCTTGTGTATATTGTCACACTATCATATTTTTTGCTGGCCACTATTTCACAGATGATACCTGGGAAGCCATAATGTAAGTTGTCCAGCAGTCATCTGCAATTTTTGCTACTTGACCTTCCCATTGCCATTCAAGTTTTTAAATGGATATTATGATATCTTTGATTCCTGTTTTGTCTTTAATATAGTGTGGTCCTGTGATTTCTCCATGTAACATTGTGTATGTTTCTTTTTTGTGCACCTTGCATGGTTCCCAGTTTGATAGCTAATCTTTTGGCCAGATTCCATGTTTCAGCTCCATAGGTGATTATCGGGAGTATGCATTGGTTGTAGACCCTTCTTTGCAATGCAAGTTTATGCTTAATTGATCCCTTAGTATGTGTCTGTTTGACTCTTTTAGTGATCACTACCAAACAAAAGTTGACAGAAGTCATTTATTCATGGCTCACTCCTTTTTCCAATTTTTTAATTGATCACCTCAACATTGCATGCTGACAAATGGTGTTGATTACATGACAATTTTTCAAACCCGTTTCCCTTTGTTTTCTTTCTGCTAACATTCTTTTTCATGATATCAATTTGAAGCAAGCAGAATCTTTTTTTGATTGATTACTCTTTTTGCTCTTTGGTTATCAGAGTTTTGTGTAGCCATGTTTTTAGACTAAATCACAAGAAAACAATTAAATCTTGTGCAATGAAATAAAACATGATCTTTTAGTAATTGTTATTGTTTATCTATGATTTCCCTCTTTGAAAAGTGAAGAAGAGGAAGATTAATAAAAAAATAAGGTTGTTTTCTTATGAAGGGAAGAAAGAGGAATGGAAGAAAGAATTGGAGAAGACGAATGAATGAAGGGAAGAAAATAAGAAAAAATAAAAGGATGAAAAATAAAGATTGACAGAGATTAACAGGAAGGAGAATTTATTGAATGAATGAAGCAAAGATGTGGGAAAAAGCTAAAAAAGAAATGAATAAATGGGAGAAAGAAAAAGATAAAATGTTGATATGAGAATCCTCGACAAAATGGAAGAATAAGATTGAAAAAGGCAAGAGAGATCAAAAAGGTTAAAAAAGAATGAATGGGTTAATAGGAAATCAAGAAATAGCAAAAAAAAATGAATGAAAGAAGGAGAAAAAATGAAAAATGGAAAGTAAAGATCAAAAGAATAAAGGAATGATAAAATACAATGATTGAAGAAAAATGAATTGATAAAAGAAGATAAGTAGAGATTAATGAATGGAAGGAAAAAAGTGAAATAAATGAATGGAAGAAGGAATGAATGAAAGAAAAAATGGAATAAAGAATAGGAAGAATGAAAAAAAAAAAGAATTTTTCTTTTCCAAGCTTTCAGACTAAATCAATAAAGCAGAAAGCACTGTTACCCGAAGTAAATAAGTTTTTTCTGGCTAAGTACACACACAACGTAAAATGGCTGAAAATGTCCTCTGCCCCTGGAGATGGACATTAAACAAGACAAATGTATCATACAATTGACTTTAAATGTGACCCCTCACATGTTTTCTAAGAGGGAGAAGGTATATTGCCAATAGGGATAGAAGGCTATTCTCTTTGTCTTTTATTTCTATAGCAACAGTCCAATAGTTAATCCTACTTTTATGAAAGTTTCAGAATAACTTTATTATAGAGTTCTCTTTTATTCCCTTGATATGCTTTTTGTCTGTAATCAAAAGAACTTTTTGAATCAATGGAATGTGCATTGAGATACAATTCATGATTATTAGAGGTTTTTGAGCCCTTACCAGCTATGATATCTACCGAGGACTTATTTCAAAATTAAATTTCATAACACTGCTCAAGCTGCTGATAATGTCAAAAGAGCATTTGGAGTTAACACTATTACAGTGCAAACTGTTCAGTGTTGGTTCAGTAGGTTTAAGTCTAGAAATATGTATACCTATGATAAACCTTAAGGAATTCCCTCTCAGCTGACTATGTCTATGCTTAGAGAATTGTGTTACCAAGTCTTGCAGCATCCTTTATATTCACCAGACATTTCTCTTCCAGATTATCTTTTCAAGCATTTTGAACTTCATACCTGGAATATAAGTTTTGACGATAGAGAAGCAGTAATTCAGGCTTTTACTGAATTTGTGCTAAATCTAAAAAATCTTGTAGAGATGGCATATTAACATAAGAAAATTATTGGAAAAAAGGTTATTGCTTCAAATCAGTTGTATGTTGATTAAATTTTATTTCGCTTATTTTGGATTTGGTGAACCTGATTGGGGTATTAAAATCATATTTTCCTTTTTCAGAATTAAATAGAATCTTTTTAGATTTGTAAAATCTTTCCTATGTTTGCATTTCTTGGTTGCCAAGATTTTTTCTCTTTTCCAATATTGTTTTGCGAGCTTTTTTTTCTAAAAATCCTCAATCTTATTATATATTGTTTTGGTGTATTTTGATGGATGGAACTTATTTGAACTGAACTCTTCTATTTATATACAAAGAATTGCCACCAATTTCCAAGAAACGTAAAAGGTGATGTTAACATAATTCCATGCCAAAACCAACTGTCAATTTTGTAACACCTCATTCAAGAAATTTCTATACTTAAAATGGTGTCATAGGCACTTATGTGTGTAAACAAAAGAACAATTGAAATTCAGTTTTGTCCAAGGCTTGCCAACTATATTTTGGGGGTCAAAGACTTGGTTATAGTTTTTTCCAAGGATGAAGCTGTCTTCCAGACAATTTTGGATTAGTCACAAACTACAGGTTCTTTTTTGCTTTGCTGCTTGTTAACAATCTTTATGATTTGAAAATAGCAGGCTTCTCAATAAGAAGGAATCAACTAAAATTGTCAACATAGGTTTCTGCAGTTTTGAAACTTGTCTGGCTGGCAAGGTCTGTATCTTGTATCAACATATGTTTCTACAGTTTTGAAACTTATCTAGCTGCCAATGTTTGTATCTAATGTCAACATAGCTTTCTACAGTTTTGAAACTTCTCTGGTAGGCAAGGTTTGTATCTTGCATACAAAATATACCAATTGGAATAGAAGGCTGAAAATTTAAACATTTACTGCTCATCATCTTGGGAAAGATGCTCTCATGTTTTTTGAAAATTTTTCTTCTAAATGAGTTTTTAGTTGGCGGTTCAATTTGCAATGTAAATTAAAGCTAAATAATGTTTTAGAGTGTGTCTAGCAGGATTCACACTTCAGACTTTTGGAAGATGATCACTGACCAACAAAAGGCAAAAGAGGAGACTATTTCATTGATCACCCCTTTTCTTAATTTTCTGCATCTCCTGCAACACCACCTGCTACCAAAAGATGTTGATTTTGTGACAGTTTTTATCAAGTGACCAAATAGACCTGTCTGTTTTTGTTTGTTACACAGAACTGCAACTTATTGAATCACCTTGTTATATCCACTTGCTGTCAGCTTTTACTGAATCTGTAACATGATATTTAATCTTTTGCCATAAAGAACAGGCTATTGTTACCTTTTCAGATTAATCTGATCTTTATAGTAAAGTGAGATTAATCTGATTTTATAGTAATGTGAAACACTCTTCAACTTTTCTAATAGAATGTAACATGAAAAAAACATTCAAAATAAACTTTCTTTAAAGTTTTGTTGTTCTCTAGTAGAAATTTGCTCAACATATTTTCCATGTTACATTTATTTAAATAGAAAGTTAACAGGTTCTTCACAGGTTCCTCATTTACTTTATTTTTTTGTTTTTTGAAACATTTTATATCAATCTCATCTTCCGTGAATGTTCAATTAGTAGTAAACTAGTTTTTTTGACATTCTTAACCCAAGTATTTTCATTATTATACATATTAGAAGCTATCCACCAAAACTATCACGAAAGCTTTCTTCAGTTTTTAATTGGGTCTCGAGGGCTTAAAACATTAGCATTTACTCCTTATTCTGTTGACAAAAAAATTTTTTTGTTTTTTCCTTCCCTCAATAAGTTTTCATTGAGTGGTTCAATTTTCGATATAAATTCATGCAAGATTGATCACTAGTTTTTGTCCAGCAGCACAGATGCATGCTTTTTGAAAATTCAAACTTTTTCAGTTATCACTGCCCACTTGTTTTTGTAACCCCCATAATCATTTCATAGGGAGGCTCAATTTGCAATGTAAATTCATTTATTTTCAACGTATTTTCTTCTTTCTCAATGCACCTAATTCAATTGTGACTGTTAATCACATATCTTGCATAAACATATGTTGCATACAAGATGTACCAATTGAAATAGAGGGCTGAAATATTATATAATAACACAGTATGTCATATAACTTGGATAATTGGTTTTTGATTTGATTTAGGAAATCTGACAGTTTTTCAAACTAATTCACTGTTGAATTGTAGACTTGAGCAATTCAACATTTATACTTGTATCCAATTCAATCTTGTATACTGGTTGAACTATGATTTTCAACCGAGAAGCCATAAATCAATTTTCCTCATGCACTAAGTTGGATTTTGACCCTGTAGGACCCAGGGTACTTCAGTGGGCCCCTCATACAGAAGTTTGAATACACAGTTAATCATAAAATACAGTGGAAATTTCAGATTCACTTAATAACTGTGTCAGGCTATGGATTTATTGATCCCCTTCCATGTAATATATATTTATATATAAATTTGTTTTTCAACATGATCTCCTTCTTAGTCAATCCAAAAAAATCAAAATTTCCACATTAATCATATATATCAAATACTATACATTGAAAATCTCAGATCAAGAGTCATTTGATATGTTTGCCAGTCTACAGACTTATTCATCCAAGCTTGTATGAATTATACCTAAGTTAGATTAAGATCAGTTCCAACATTTTAGAAAAAGAAACATTCAAGGATTTGCTTTCACAGAGTAGATGTAAAATTCTAAACATTAATCCCATTCAAGAGAAGACATATCTGCCAAAATGATGACTTAATATGATTAACTCCTACAAAATACAATCTGGATTCAGTTGCTGAGATTATCAAGGAATAACATATTATATAATAACACAGTATGTCTTATAACTTAGATAATTGGTTTTTAATCTGATTTAGCAAATCTGACAGTTTTTCAATCTAATTCACTGTTGTATAGACTTGAGCAATTCAACATTTGTACTTGTATCCAATTCAATCTTGTATACTGGTTGAACTATGATTTTCAACCGAGAAGCCATAAATCAATTTTCCTCATGTACAAAGTTGGATTTTGACCTTGTAAGACCCAGGGTACTTCAGTGGGCCCCTCATACATAGAAATTTGAATACACAGTTAATCATAAAATTTGATCATCAAAGTCCATTTTTTGCATGCAATTGGACCTGACAATTTGTACATATATAGAAAGATTAAATGAGTTTTTTATCAGAAGTAAATACATGAATACATGTAAATACAACCCACAAAACTCCAAGTAGACTTCAGGTAAGACAAATTCATTTTTGTAGCTCATCCCCACCCTTTAAGCACAGCCCTTGGTGATACCCAAAAGTTTCTGGACTTTGAACTGCATGTGTGAACTAATTGTACTATAGACTTTAACGCAGGTGGATTGAACTATGTAGTTGCCTGAAAAATGTCAGAAGTTGGTTGAACAAAAGGGGAATATATTGTCCAAAAAAGTGAATGTTGAAGAAAAAAATATGTCTTTTATTTTTGCTTAATAATCAGAACAAACTTTTGACATTAGCCAATAGTACAGGGTTACACGATGCCACCAGCCAGGAAGACATTCCTGATCTTATCACGCTTTTCTACACCAACCATTGTATTATTGAAAGAAACCATCAAAATTGATTTCTTCAGATTTCTAGTGGGTCAGGCTTGCTGTCCAAGCTGCCCCAATAGAGCTAGAGGGCAGAAAATTTCATTGTTTACTCCTTATTGTATTTAAAAAGAAACATTTTTTTTTCATTTTTGGAAAATTCACTCCAAAATAGGTTTTTAGAGTGAAGGGGGTCAAATTCACAATGTAAGTTTATGCTAAGTTGATCACCTAGTTTGTTTTTTGGAAATTCAGACTTTTTTAGGGATCACAGCCCAATACAAAAACTGTGAGAAGTAAGTGATCACCCCTTTTTCCAATGCTGGATGCTGTCAAAAGACATTAGTCATGTGACGTTTTCTATTGAGTGATTAACCAGACCTGTTGAACAACTGTAGCCATCAAAGATGACCCAGAGTTCTATCCCTTGTTATATCTGCATGTGTCTGTATGCTTCTAAAACTAATTTTTTTATTCTTGAACAAAAAACTTTTCTGACCTTATGGATGACATTATTTTTGTTTCTTCATGTAGACTCCTTGTGGAGCATAGGGCCATTTTCGTAATTTCATTAGCAAGCAGGTGGAGTTGGTAGCCCAAAGCCCAAGTTTTTTTTCTGTAAGAGTAATCTTCCCATACATTAACTATCTTTCGGGGCTAAAGGGCTCTACCAAGTCAGCTAATAATCCAAAGCTGATGTGGGTGATGGATTCATGCCCCTCTAAAAAGCATTAAGATGATGAGCATTATGTATGTATGTAAGCAGCCTTGGCCAAAACTTGAATTCCTTTTACTAATTTTTCATACAGGTAACCATTACACCACTCTGTACCTCCAAAAATGACAGAAGGAGATAAATACAAGATGAAACAAATAACTTCTTGTAAAATCTTCAATAAAGTTACTTTCATTTTCAGATGACATTTCCAGGATAAACTCCAACAAAACATTTTTATTCAATTTTTATTCAATTACAGCAGAGTGTTACCATTATGTTTGAGTATATTCAAGTTATGAAAGAAATAAACACACTCATTTGTGTGAACAGATTTTGTTTTGGGTCTTGTTGGTGGGACTAGTCTGTAATATGTAAATTTTGGATGATTAAGCCTCAGAAATCTTTCAAATATCACCCAAAGCACAGCAGAGCAGAATATCTGGCATATATTTGTCTGCAGGGGATGCCAGGAGGATTAAAAGAAAATTTATTGCATTGCCAAAAGGAATTCATTTTGATTCAATCATCTCATCAGGCATCTTGCAGGCAGCCATGATTGAATTTGTCAATACTGTAATATAAAAAAAAAGTAAGATGATGCTGTACCAATATGCATATCAACTTGATTTGCAAAAATGGCTAATCTCTTCTTTCTTTATCAGATTAGGATGTATCAAAGGTATTTTCTTTTTTACAGACCTTTACTTTGAAACTTATGAGTGTACACATCCAAAGACTATTACTCCACCATCATCATCATCCTCATCCTCATCCTCATCCTCATCCTCATCCTCCTCCTCCTCCTCCTCCTCCTTTACTGCAAAAAAATGAGGCACAAATTTAAGATTTGTGTGTCATAATCAGCAGGTGCTCCCATGTTAGCCACCAGAAGAGTCTCGGTTGTGATCCCATGACTGTTGGTCAAAACTACCACTTGTGTATCCTTAATGGCCTTTAAGAGGGACACTATCATTACCAAGCTACGGTTGGCCAAAACCCCAGCTCATGCTCCACTGATGGAAACATGGAGGGGCACAGCCATCACTGAGGGGCAGTTGGTCAAAACAAGAAGAGAAAATGGACAAGAGATGACAACAGTTGGTAATGTATCGCTACTTCAAAAGCAAATAGTCTGTGCGATGCTGAAGGGAATGCATGCTCAAAATATGGAGGGAAAAATCCACAGCAGAGGAGGTATCAAATCAGTGTCAGGCTGATCAAGTAAAACACACTCTGAAAAACGAATGGATCTCAGAGATAGGACAACACGAGTTCTGCAATGAAATAGAAAAAGAAAAAAAGCGGTTTACCCATAGAGGAACCTCTCAACACAACCGACAATAGAAACAACAAAATTGAAACAAACCCCAACAAAAAGAAAAGCCTGAACAAAGGCATACACCAGAGAAAGATGCTGACACTCCAGCAGAAGAAGAGAAAGCTGATACAAACTTTGAGAGAAATGCAAAAGAGAAGAAATGACTCTGCTGTCTCTTAGGGATTAGGACCAGAAGAAACTGAAAAAATCAATCAAAAATGTCAAGTGTCTATAGAGTACATCAAAACAAATGGCCCAACAGAGTTCAACAACCGAATCAACACTGGAGCAAGAATGGTACTGGAGCTCTTTACAATACAAGGAAAAACCCCAAATAATAGGAGGGAAAAACCCTCCCGGGAAACAAGATTAGAAAGACAGATCTCACAACTCCTGGGAGATGAAACACTACTGAGAAATGCATCACGTATGAACAGACCATGTGTTAGACTTTGGGACTAATACAAGATAAAACAAAAAGGTATCCTCATAGCAGTGGAAGAGAATATACCATAGAAGACTAGCCAAAGCAAGTCTAAAGAGTTATAGGCAAAGGACTGCCCAATACACACATCACCACAAACATAATTCCAAAACAACGAAAGAAAGTTTCACCAGGATCTGAATGGAGAAAGAAAACAAATCATGAAGCCGGATGCCACAGAGACAAAGAACTTCTGAAACAGCATATGAGGACATTTGAAAAGACACAGTGAAGCCCCAGAATGGTTACAAAACATGAAAAAAGAACTCAAGGCCATTGACAATTCAGAACCAAGAGTATTGAATGAAGCCACATCAAAATTTGTTCTCAAAAAATAGCCAACTGGAAATCACCTAGACCCTGTAGGATCCACAGATATTGTTTAAAAAATTTACCACACTATACAACAGGTTCACCCAACAACTCTAAATTGCCTAAATGGAGGTGAAGTCCCAGAATGGCTGACCAGAAGCAGAACCACTCTCATCCAGAAAGACCCTGAAAAAGGGGACTAGGCAAGCAATTATAGACCAATCATGTGCCTACCACTCATGTGGATGATCCTGCCAGGACAGATAGTGGAAATAATATATGTATATCAGTGGAAAGAAGAGGACTATTACCAGAAGAACAGAAGGAATGAAGTAGAAGACCTAAGGGAGCAAATGGCTTGTTCTACATCAACCAGATGATCTCAAAAGAAGTAAGAAAAGGGAAGAACAACATTACGATGGATGGACTATAAAAAAAAGCGTACAACATTATTCTACACAGCTGGATGCCTCAAAATATTCAAGAACAGTGAACCAGTGATGACATCCATAGCCAACACTATGAGAAACTGGAAAGTAGACTTGATAGCCACAGGAGAAAACTTAGCTGTGGTAAGTATAAAAGGGGGAATCTTCCAGGGAGACTAGTTGTCTCTATTACTATTTGTTCTAACAATGATACCACACAACAGAATCCTGAAAAAACAACAAAGGATACCAGATCTTCAAAGAAAAGGGAAAAGTCAACTATCGAATGTACATGGACAAAATAAGACTATTTGCAAAGAACAGGGGAGAGCTCGAAATGTTCTTCAACAAAGTGAAAGAATACAATGATGACATTGGGATGGAGTTTAGAATAAAAAAAATGTTCACTAATGGTAATGCACAAGGGATGGCTTCCAGCGGCAGAAGGAATCAAATTACCAGATAGCAAAAAGATGAAAGCATTGACCACACAAGACCAATACAAATAACTAGGAGTTCTCCAATGTGACTCTACAAAACGGGAAGAAACGAAGAAGAAAATAGAAAGAAAATACCAGAGGATAGAGAAAAGATTAGAAACCAAACTAAACCACAGAAACTTGAAAAAAGGAATGAACACATGGGCTGTATCAGTAGTAAGATACATAGGACCATTCCTTGGATGGACAAAGGGAGCAATCCAGTCGATGGACCAGCGGATAAGAAAGTTTATGACAAAGCACAAGGCCTTACTGTACATGGAGAGAAAAGAAGGTGGCAAAGGACTCATTTGCATAGAAGACAGTGTCAAAAGGGCCAGAACAGGTCAAGAGAAGCATGTGCAAGTGAACAGTAAAGACATTATAAAGAGTACCCGAAGCAACACATCGAACAACAAAAGAGTAGAAAACGATGGAGCAGCACAGCAAACAAGGAAAAAAAATGGGAACAGAACAAATTATATGGAAAATTTAAAAGACAGATGCAGGATGTTACAAACGAGTGATCATGGACATGGCATGATAATGAAAATGAAACCTGAAGAGAGAAAAGGAATCGCTCATCATGGTAGCTCAGAACAAATGCATCAGGACAAAGGGTATTAAAAGAAAAATCAACAGAACACAGACAAACAGCAAGTGCTGCCTGTGAGGTAAAAGAGATGAGACCGTAAACCACATAACTAATGAATGTAGTCAACTCGCCCAGAAGGAATATGAGACACGATTGAGTAGCATCAGGGATACACTGGGAACTGAGCAAACGAATAGGATTTAACCATGTAAAAAGAGGTACCAGCAGAAACTAGAGTCAGCCCAGTAGAATGGAAATCACAAATTACTTTGGGATTTTAACATCCAGACTGAACAACCCCTTCAAACAAGAAGACCACGAGTAGTAATTATGGACAAGAAGGGGAGAGCCTACAAAATATTATACATGGCCACGCCTGCAGACCACAGAGTGAATAGGAAAGAGAGCGAAAAACAGGGGAAATACCAGGACCTGGCAAGAGAGCTGAAGAAGATGTGGAATATGAAGTCAGGGTAGTACAAGAAATAGTAAGTGCCCTTGGAACCATACCAAAGACACTGAAAGTAAGATTGGAAGAACAAGGGATTAAAGGAAGGATTGAGACTAAACAGACCACAACACTACTAGGGACTGCATGAATACTGAGGAAAGTGCTAATAATATGAGATCTACAACCCCAGCTGTTAGCAGTGGAGATGAGGAGAGAGAAAAAAAAATGCTGCTAGAGGTACAAACTACAGCATTACTGTGATAGGTGAGGAAGATATGAGTGGAGGGCTGAAGACCTGAGGAGATTTACTGCCTTTCAACGATGGTTACCGGGCAACTGATAAGATGTGGATAGGAGGGTTGGAAACCTGAAGAGACTTGCTGTCTGTAGCAGTGCCCACCAGGCAACTGGTGAGAAGAAGAAGAAGAAGAAGAAGAAGAAGAAGAAGAAGAAGAAGAAGAAGAATATATATATATATATACGTATATATATATATATATATATATATATATATGTACAATATATATATATATATATATATATATATATATATATATACATATATATATATATGTACATATATATATCATTTTAAATACTACTAGTTGTGTCATTCATTTCAGATGCAAGTATTGAGATTTTGGCAATTTTTAAGCATTATTTTCAACGGGGCCTCAAAGGCGCTGAAACTGCTTTCAGAATTCAGGAAGTGGAAGGGAATGAAACAATATCTGACTGTACCACACAAAACTGGTTCAAGCCTTTCCAGTGGTTGTCACTTATTCCTTGGAATAGAAAACAGATGTGGTACAATCATCAGTTTGATTATGATGGTTTAAAATGTATGGTAACGGAGAACCTAACCACCAACCATCAAAAACTTTCAGAAGAGCTTGAATCATCAAAAAGTGCCAAATGCAGAGCATCATAATAAACATGGAGGAATTCAAGAAATGAAAATGCTTTTGATACATCCAAATATTTGATGAATTTAGGTTGAAAAATTAGATTTTAAAGAAATTTGATCTCAGAAGAAATCCTGAAAGCATGCCATGATATTTTTATCTAAGATTCTAAGATGAACAAATCCAGTATCGGAATTAGTATTTGAGAAGGTTATTCTTACTCAAATAATAACAACAAGACACTAAACATGTTAGGTGTTAGTCTTTTAAAATGTACCACTTGAGTGCCCAATGGGACAGTTGTGTTGTGCAACCATTCTTCATCAATTTTTGGCCCTAGTCCCGTTCAGGGGTCCTCTTAGCTCTCAAGGTACCTTTGACAGGTGGGGATACAAAGGGAGACGGATAAAAATTCATTTATTATTATTTCAGTCCATCATTCCCTTTGGATAGTGTCGAGGAGTAAGATATTGGTCATTATTGCCAGTTTCCTTCAAGACTGGGCAGTTTATTAGTTCTGGAATAAATGGAACAACCCATGAAGAGATTGGTTTAGCACCAAAAAAAGATTATTAGACAAAAATATTAGTAAGCATTATGAGTTTAGTTCCTAAAAAGAACACTTGACTGAACGATATAGAATTCTGGAATCTCAACTGAGAAATGACTACTGAGCCATTCTATATCAACAAAAATAAGTCTCACCATACTCTTCACACTCCAAATGCATTGTTTAGAATGCAGTATTGTTTATCTCCTAAACTGGTGGTTAACCATGGCTAAAGATCTTATTCTACTCTATGATTTACCCATAACCAGAGCCAAAAGAGATAGATTTGTGCCTTTTGGAAGGGCCATAGCGCAAAGTGAACCCAAACTCAGACAGAGATTGAACATTTTTGTGCTGTAAGCACTTTGGTAATGCACACCTCCAGAGAGTGTACTTTACTTCTTAAAAGATTGAGTTGAAAGCAACTAAGATGAGAATGTTTTTCAGAAAAGTCATCAAACATCAGTATATACTGATACAATGTTTTTGAAACACAGAGGAACCTCTTTATCATAATAATGGATGATGTTATAAAACGTTTATTGTTATCAAAACCAGTCTGTCCTAAACACTTTATTTAAAGGGGTCCCAATAAGCAGCTTCTCCTCAATATCATTTGCCTAACGTTATCAACCAATAATTATTATCTAATGGAGCCTTTTTAAAATTCATCAAGTGGTCTTTACTGTACCTGTCTCAAGTGAAAATCTGCTCTTTTACACCTGGTGGAGATCATGAATTTTACATGAATTTTATTTCCTCAGTTGGTAAGAGGTAGTATGGGTCACAATTCACCTTGAGTTACTGGACCTCCCAATTAGCAGCCCTACATTCTAATCACAGAACAATTTTTACAACTATTGATGCAAAGAATAATAAATTCTTTTGTAAGTTATTGAACAGTTTTATTTGGTTGTTTATTCAGTTTTCTGAAGCCTCCTGGCTGTGAGAAGATACTTTTGGAGATCATGAAATAATATTTTGTAGATTTACCTATAACAAGTTTTCTGTGATTGTGGTGTCTTGGCTATGAAAACATTGTGCAGTCAGTTGTCATAGTATTTTATCAGAAATTCTGATCAGCAACAAAAGGTCATGTGCTTTGGTGTTCTGCTGGCGGCCATGATAATATGGAACTGCATTTATCATTGACCAATGGACATGATGTAGATGGGTTGAGACTGGCAATAAAGAATAAAAGAAGAAAGAAAGGAACGAAATAAAAAAGGAAGAGAAAAAAGAAAGAAAGGAAGAAAGAGAGGAGAAAAAAGAAAGAGAAACAAAAAAGAGAAAAAGAAAGTGAAAATGAAAGAAAAAGACAGTAATAAAAGAGAAAAAAAGAAAAAGAAAAAAAGAAAGAGAAAAAGGAAAGAAATAAGAAAAAGAAAAAGAAATATAAAAGAGGAATTGATGAATGAGAAAAAAGAAAGAAGTAAGAAAAAGAAAGAGAAAAGAAAGAGAGAAAAAAAGGGAGAAGAAAAAAGTATAGAAAAGAGAAAAAAGAAAAAATATACAGAAAAAGTGAAAAATTATATAATGAAAGAAAGGAGAAGAGGAAAGAAACAAAGTTTTTTCTCCCCTCTCCTTTCTCACTCTCTAATCAAACTACCTAACTTTTCACTCCCCTCTTCGTTCCAACTGTATTTGTCACACCAATCTTTCTTTTCTCCGCTCTCCCTTCCTCTCCTGTCTGTCACACTTGTAGTATCAATCAAGCCTTGACTGATTAATGATAATTTATAATCAATACAAACTTCTAATTATTTCATTAGCAATTAACATTGCGTTGAATTAAGTCCATTTGCCAGGCTTCTAAGTCCAAAGTCTGGACAAATATCATTGTTTTTCAATGATGTAATTTTCTAAAAGGCAAAAACAAAATTGAAACCATTTATGAGAATGACTTGTATTGATTTTTGGGGGAGGGAGGCCAATATACCATTAATGGGCCTGGCAAACCGGGAATGGATAATGGTAGATTGCTCATATAAAATAGAAGAGAGTAGAAAAGATGGATTACAATTAAAAAAAAACGCCTCTTTCTTTTGTGTGTGATTTTGACACAATAAATTATTTTTCATGTAGGTTTACCAACATAAAATGTTTCGAATCAGCCTACTCTGTTTTTGTTTTATTTTCAATGTAAACAGAGAAATGGAAAATTATAGAAAAGGAAGGAAGTTTGGAAAATATCCAACCATTTAATATTAACAAAACATTGCCAACCTGGCACAGTGGTGCCTTAATTCTCTTCAAAATGCTACCCTTGGGACCTCACTAACTTATTCAACTATCTCTCCCCTTCTCAAGACAATTTTTCCTTTTTACATCACAATATGTCACATCATTCTTCTATTTCTTTTAAAATCAATTCTCAAAATGAAGAGAAGAGAAACAAAAGAAAAAAAAGAAAAAAAACTCTACAGTGCTACTCTTATTGACAAATTTATAGACTCCAGGGTGCAGCCATTTTTGAGTATATAAGATGTACATACAAGCAAACAATTGCTATCTTTATAGTATTATATCCGTCTATATATATATATATATATATATACACACACACACACACACACATATATATATATATATATATATATATATACATATATATATATGTATATATGTATATATATATATGTGTGTATATATATATATATAGATATATATATATGTATATATACATATATGTATATATATATATATATATATATATATATATATATATATATATATATATATATATATATATATATATATATATACATATATATACATATTAGGGTGGATCAGTCTTTATAGCTGTACACATGGTTATTAGCTGACTTTTGATCCATAATTTTCACTAAAATTTTATCTGTATAAATATTATTGATCTCTTCCAAGCCTCTTATCAAACTATCTTCCCTCCTCTCTCCTTTCTTACAGTGTCTATCACAGTTATACTCTCTGTAGCAGCCATCATACAAGCCTGTTATTTTACTCGATAACCATCAGCAAAGTAAAGGGTCATGAGTCAGTTATTATAACAGAAAATATTGATAAAAAATGAATAGCTCTTATCAATTTTTTTCCTCTGGAATGGTGCAATGAATCGGTTCTTTGTTTAGCTGGAAAAAAATATGGTTGAATATTTCTCTTTCCTTTGCTCACAGCATACCAAACGATGGAAATCTAAAGCATTCATGGGAGTAAAAGGGACATTTCAAATTATACTTATAAAAGATTCATTGCTTTGCTCATGGTGTACCCAGGGATGGAGATATAAAGCACACATGGGAGTAAAAGAGTCATTTCAAATAATATTTGTATAGTACTTGTTGCTTTGCTTCACATTATACCGAAAGTGTGGAGATCTAAAGCACTGTAGTATCTGGAAATACTCATAGGGGTAAAAGGGACAATGAAATTATATTTAATTGAATAAAAATATTCTTATTTTCACGGCTTGTAATACCAACTTATAATATGATTTTCATTTAGGAATACAAGGAAATCTAACCACACACTTTCAAGAAATGTGGTTGTTTACCTATGCAAATGAAGATTGAGTAGTAGATATATTTAGTCATGACTATCTTTCTTTTTGAGCATCTGTCCACATGATATATCTGAGATTTTGGAATCAAATTTTGTTGAAATGTGGGCAGTTGGGTAAGAAAGATATTGGTTAAATTTGGCAGCAGAATCTGGAATATCTTTGAGATAGAGAGATTTTTCTACCTTCTTATTCTCATACATTCATATAAGCTCATGTCCTTCCACATAATATATCCAGAAGTTCTCCACGAATCTAAATTAAATTTTAGTCAAAGATTACTAAGAATTATTTGTTTTTCATTTGGAACACTTCTCCATCATGATAATTTTTAAAAACTCTGCTTTGCCCAAGGGGTTGGGATTCAGACTCATTGCACTTATGCCTGATCCTTCAACATCAATTTATAAATTAGAATCACCTGAGTTATCTGCATTCTTAGAATGAACTGATCCACTTTGATTGCCACCATTTTTTTTTTTCCAGTCGCCATCTTGACTATTGAAAAGGAAGACTTTGGAATATATTTCATAATTAAGACGAACCTTTTTTTTTTTCTGATAAGAAAATGATTTGTTTACTATTAGAATGAAGATCACAGATGAAAGAGAAATTGTCGTCCATAGAATTCGCGAAGAGTGGAATGGAAGTTTCGCCCTTGTCCATTGTGGAGAGAGGAGATATCGAGAGTTGCATCTCGGAATCAAATGGAAAGGTAAGAAACTTGTAGACTAAAAAAACCTAATCGTAACATTATTGACTCTCCAGTAAGGTTCATGTCTGCAATTGTTTTGTCTTAAAGAAAATGAATTAGAACATAAAATACAAAAAAAATGGCAAGAAGAGCTTGTTGGTCTTTTTGTTAATAAAAGGTTTTATTGTTGGAAAGAATTTCAAAGAAAGCAGACGACACCCAGAAGCCATGATGTGGTTTTTACAGAAAATGTTTTTTTACTGTTTCGTCCAGTAAGATAACAGAATGTAAGTGCCAACTCTATTGTAAATAGAAACAGATTGTTGGTAAAAGATGGAAAAAACATATTATAAAAGAAAAACTCAGAAATTTCCTCTTGTTTCTAGGGTCTAATTAATTGAATTAAAGCTGATGAAATTGAAAGAAAACAAATCAGTTTTATCTATTAGGAACACAGACGTTGTAAAGAAAGCAATATTTACCAAGAAAACTTTTTTTTTCTCAATCCAGCTCAAAAGTTAAGATTTGTTATTGTTGAATTTAATTATTACAGTGAATAGTCATCAATCCGATATTTATTTTTTATAGTTCCCCAATATTTTAAAACCATGAAGAGCCTTTCGTTGTCTTTTTGAATGACAGAAAGCATTCATCTTTCTGGCAACATTTCTGCCTATTCCCCCTAACTTATCATTTTGATTATTTACTGCATTTGAAGGCATGAACTTCATCTGTCACAAAAATGGCTCAAAATGTTTAATGCAACCTTTATTTTCCATTTTGGGTGGCCAGATACACTCGGCTTTACGCGGGACAGTCCAGTTGTTTTTTAATGTCTTCCGTCTGAATCTCAAGAAAACTAAAGTTGAGAGAAATTTCAATCTTTTACAGAAGGTAAAATGATAGGTTTTTTTCAAATCGAATAGATATGAATAATGAAAAGAAAGATTTTGTATTTTTTTTTCTTACAGAAAATAGCCATGAAATACATTTTTGCATATGAATATAAAAACTAGCCAAGAAAATATTTCACTTTATTTTTCTATTTTTTTTTATTACTGAACAAGGTTTTCATATCAATTATCCAAAGATGTTTCTTTTCACAAAGGAAAAGTAAATTTATTTTACATTATCTTTAATGTGTTGAATTAGTTTATTTACAGAAATTATGACTAGAAAAAAATGAAAAATTCATCACATTGAAGAAAAAAAAAAATTCCAGAAATTTCGAATGTAAATTTCTTTAGAAACATTTTGTCCTTTGAAATACCAGAAAAAAATATCTTAAATCAAATAAATCAATTTTTGGAAAATTCTCAGGTGTATATTATTTTACCTTCTTTTTCTATTTGTTTTCATTTCTACAGCTTTTTTCTCAATCTGTTTTTGAAATAACTGTTTTATTTGATGTACGAATAGTTTTTATCACAGATTTTTATTCAATATTTCTTCTGATGTTTTTGTTTTCTTTTGGTGTTAATTCCAGGTAAGACACAAAAATCTATTTAACTAACTTTATTAAAAAAAAAGAAGTTAAGTTTCTTCAAAAGGAGAACAGCTATTCTCAAAAGATGAGAAAATACTTACATCTTTTCTATCAACTTCCCATCTCTTGTCAAAAAAGGAAATATGACTCAATGGGATTCTTTCAGTATGAAAACAATCCATTTCATGCCTTTGATAATGGACAGCTTCATATAAGCAAAATATTCATTTCAGTCTGATCATATCTCTCTGAATATCTAATCAAGATTTTATTAAACTGATAACAGACGATTCAGTCATGCTGAAATACAATAAGACTATGTAATCTCTAACATGGAATATTGTTCAATATCCCATGAACTGTTCTAGAATATTTTATGACCTTTTTTATGGAGTCTGATCGATGACTTAATAATGTAACTTCTTTCAGATGGAAAGATATGTTTCTTGTCTGAATTTTGTTAAATGATTTGTTCAAAATGTAGTGGGTTTGGAGTACAATCTTTTTCTTTGTGGACTTGCCTCTCCACATTATCTCTAAACGCAACATCCACCCAAGGAAGGCCATACAGCTAAAATATGGTGAAAAATCAAGGAGGAAGGAATTAGTCCAAAACAACCACTTATAATTCAAAATATATATATGAGAGTTTGTAGGTCTGCCCCTCTCTCGGTATTTTATCAAGGTACCTCTGAAATCTGTCCAGGTGATTTACAACTTATTAATAAAAACGTGTTGGTCTGTGTTTGTGCTCATTTCAATAACGATCTGATTTTCATGTATTTATGCATTATATTGTCTTATATTTGAAAAATTTTGTATATATCCATCTTATCTTTAAAGTACCTTCAAAATGCACTGAACCATGTTGAAGGCTATTTAATTTCTGAGATGAAAGATATCTTTTCAAAGATGTCCACTTGTCTTTCATTATGCTATATATGCCTTCATCAACAACAATTCTGTGTCATTTACAGCTACTTTTTAGGCCTGAGCAATAATGGCCATTCTTCTTTTGAAATATATGTTCATCTCGATATTTACTGGTTGTTTTAATTTTTCTTCCTGATAACAAATATAAACATTTATTATGAAACACTGCTTTTTGAATATTAAGAAAACACTAATTATTCAACCAAAATATGATGTATTGGGAACAATAAACTTTTTCCAATGGTTCTCCTATGATGAGCTGTTTTGAGGAAAATTTTTCTCTTCTAACATTGAAGACAGAACCAGTTTAGCTGATGGTAGCTACTAATACTATACATGAGACGGATATGGCTCTGATTTTGATGCTATGTACTTTGTATCATTCCTTTATCTTTATTTTTTTTATAAAAATGAACACAGAACCAGCTGAGCTGATGGTAACTACTGATACTATAAATGAGATGGACATGGCCCTGATTCTGATGCCATGTACTTTGTTTAATTCCATCCTCTTGTTTGTCATTTTTTTTCTATCATTAAACACCGAACCAGCTTTTCTCATAAATCATTCATTTCCAATCTTATTGAAAACTTTCTAACAAACCAATCTCAGAATTCCTTGAGAATCTACCATATGTCTGGCAAATAAAGCTGTTAAAGGAGGAGAAAAAAGTCTAGAGTGAAAGTCAATGCAATGAATAGAAACTTTTTTCTTTCCTTTCATGATTGCAGAGGAGTTAAACTAATAATAAATAAGAATAAATATGGAGTCCAAAAAGAAATGATAAAAATGAAAGTATTGAATAAGAGAATTTCTATTTAAAGTTATTCCTATATTCAAACACAATATACTGAAAATGTCATCAAACAGCAAATCTAGTGATTTGGAGTGTTGAAGAAGAGTAACCAAAAAGATGAGGAGGTCAGGGCCTGTCTTGGTATTCATGCTGCCTCAAGTGAACTGAACTTTCTGTGACCTTGAAAGATATAGGATTGTTTATTTATACTACATAGGGAGAAAAATAAATATATTGGGATAAAGGTTTTATTACAATGATCAGTAAAATTCCTTTGACAATTCTTTGTTTTCATTTCAGCACAATGGAAAGTATTAAACAATTAGATATTCCTAAAAATTCTGTCTTCATATCAGGAAATTTCTAATCTTAGCTGTTTTTTGTTCAGTTTGCTTTATTTATTTTCCCTTTCATATTTGGAAAGTTTCCAACCTATGATAGGCATACCCCGTAGTTATGGTGCCCTAGGTGACTGCCTTTGTTGTTGGAAAGTGAGGTTTCTTCATAGTTAAGAGACAAGCTTTCTTTATTTCAAATTATCTGACCTCCTCCAATAACATGGGTGTTAGGCCCCAGCCCACATGGCACAGAAAAATATACAAAACCAAACTTGTTTTCCTTATCTTTCCTCAAATATGACTTCTTATAAGAAAACAATCAATAAGGAGCATTTCTGATCAAAACATTACTTTATTAGATATAATCAATATAATTCTTTCCATGGAAAGATATAAGTAAATATATAAAAGAAACAAAATAATGATTTATTTCATGTCTTTTTGACTATGTTTTATTTCATAACTAGATCAATTTTGGATTTTTTGACATGTAATTATTTACCTTTTTCCAGAAGATTGTATGTTATGTACATAATGAGCAGAGACTATTTAAAATGGTACATTAGATTGTACATTCAAATTCACCGGAAAAAGATATTCAAATATATATATATATACATAAGTTGCATCTATCTTTCAGCAATTGAAATTTTGCAATAAAATATCAGGATCCTATCATGTTTTTTTCCCTTTACAGTCAACTCTCTTTTGCTGTAGAATATCTGGATCCCGAGTATAGCAAAAGAGAGAGGCTGATCTGTATGTACAATTATTGTGAAAGTGATAAGTGTTCAATAATAAACTGTTCAACAATGAATTACCAAGAAAGACCATAAATAAAGACAGTGAAACCTTATATAAATGGATTCTTTAACTTCTAAGTTCTGTGATAAAGTTAAAGACCAGGGGAATGAAATGAGTATATGCATAACTATTGCCTGCAAAGCATTTAGTATAAATGAACATAATTGAAAGCACATTGCTAAAATTCATAAAATATAAAATATATAATTACTGCATATTTCTGGCTATGTTGTCCTGGTGTAAAACCTGAAAACCAACTCAGAACCATACAGAAGGCAATGAAAAAAACAATGTTGGGAATAACTCGTGTTGATAGAAAAAGATCGACATTGATAAAAAAGAGGCCCAGGGTGGAAGATAATTTACAATGAATTAAGCATCAAAAATGCAGATGGACGGAGCACATAGTGAAGAGAAAGAACAACAAATGGTGCAACATTGGAACAGTAAACACAGTAAGAAAAGACCAGGCACAAAATAGAAAGATGAGATAATTTTGCTGGTAAGACATGGCATGGAAGGAGATGGGAAAGGCCTTTGTCCAGCAGAGGACTAATAACTGCTGATTATATCATCATTAGATGTGTGTGATAGATGGGGAAGCATTAGGTCAAGGAAAGAGATTATGCTGAAAAATTATTTTCTGTCTGAAATAAATACATTTTTATTTGCATAAGCTACATCTTTCCCATGTGCTTAAGACGAATTTAAATGTATCAAATCATAGTAACAACAAGGTAAACCAAATTTGTAAATATTTTGTTAATATTCTTGGACTTATTTCAAAAGAATTTTGGGAGACTTTGGTCTGTTTAAATAATAATTTTGAGGCTAGTTCAAAAAGCTTTTACAACATCAAATATCAAATAGTCTTTTTTTCTACATTGAGAAAGAGGAAAGTACGAGCAAAGGAAACAAAGTAATTGGTTACTGCCAAAGATCATCTTCTTTGATCCGAATGTCTTTTTAGGCCAAGACTGACCATTTGAAATTTACTCTGAAACAATAGAACTACTCTATGAATCATGAAGGTTTTGAAGTAACATTATGTTGATTTAATTTTTCTTTTATTTCAAGCATTGTCAACCATTAATTTTATGGACTGCATATATCTTGGAAGGGATATATGAATATTTGATTCTTTTCACCAAAAAGCAGGCTCCCCTAAAATATCTAATGATTACAGTCATTGCCTTCCATTATTTCCGTAAGGCCAGATGAAGTGATCCATATTTAGTGATAGATTTCTCGGTCAAAGAAGGCAACATCTTATGGTCAGCAGAGAACAGAATTCTTTGTTTCTGTTAACATTTAAGGATCTATTTCAGCTTTTATGTTGGAGCCAATTCAATCCAAGACAGACTAAATAGAGGATTGAATTACAGAGCACTTCCTCTCCATGGAATTTCTGGGAAGTCCTTAGCAGGATTCCTCTCCAAATATGCAGTAGGTTATACTGGGTTTTGTGGTGCCAGCAGCAGGTAGTAATCCCTGACTCACTTGAGAAGTGGAACCGGTTGTATGTGTTCTTGACTGTTTGCCAACCAAGGCAAGAGAAACCACTGGGCTCTACTATTTACCCCTAGCTGGGGAGGTGGGGAGGTAATTTCATGTGTTTTCTAAGAGTATTAGAATAAAGAGAACACCAACTGTCTCAGACAGACATTGAATTTGGTTCACGGATTTCCTGTGAACCATTAGACCACCTGCACTTCCTCTTTCTCCTCGCAACCACAGCCAACAAAAAAGACATTCCTCCACTCATCTTGAATAAAGCAAAGTGTTTTTATTATATGAAATCTCTTTGTTTGTTCATTTTTGTATGTTTCCCTTTAATCAGATGGGAAAGGAAAACAAGGTAAAACTGGAAACAGCTCACAGCATTGTGGTTCCATGTTGATAAATGAAACATTTTGATGACAACAATAACAACACAAAGAATTCTCAGAACCATGATCGGAATGAGATTAAAATTACTCTTAGAAAGTTTTAACACTGTCTATGAATTGCAAATGAAAGGAAAAGGACCATTGTGGATTGCAAATGAAGGGAAAAGAGATTGTCAATGGTTGGAATCAATGAAGGTATCACTGACGTGATAGAACTATTTTATGTGTAATGTGAATGTGTTATTAATGATTCTAATATAGAAATGCATTGAAAATCTGGAAAAAAGGGATTGTCAGTGAATTGATAGAAACATGGCTGGCAGAAAAAGTTAATTGGATGTGTTATTCTTTTTACCTAAATCAGTCCCCTCCACTATTTCCTCAATACCAGACAAAATGGTCAAAAGATACAATGAGATTGCTTGGTTATGCAGAAGGTCACTCTAAATGGACTGAGTAGAAATCAGGGAATTCTTTTTTCCTCTTAATTTTTTAGTTATTCTAGTTTTCATGTTGAAGACATTGACTGCAAGCAAAACCCAACAAAAATGTTATTCTTGCTGTCATTTCCAATAAAGCCAAATGTATCTAAAAATTTCTTTTTCACCCAGATTGGAAATTTTAATTCTCTTCTCCTGTTCACTCTTTGGCACACCTTGATATTTATTCTATCCAATCTAATTCTCTTTCACAGAAGAATTCTTGCAAACATATGTTAGTTTTGATATTTAATGAGAATATTATGATGAATACTCATGAAACTTTTTTTTTACTCTGATGGCAAATGATATTCATGTAATGCATTAAATTCTATGATGTTTTATGAAACTCCATCCAACCAATGACCTCTTCAGAACGCATAAACCCTTTTCAAAACTTAACAATGAAGGTGCTTAATATCTGAATGAAAATTTCTCCATCGACCTTCAAAAGGAATCTACTGGAGAAACTTTGAAGATATGTCCCAGGAGTCTAGATTAGTAGAGAAATGCCTGTTTGATTTTTTTTTCTTCTTCACAGAATGAAACAAATAACATTGAGAATGAAAGCAAAATGACAAAAAGAATCTAAGTGCAATTATAGCTTCTCTCTTGTCTTCATTTGCATCATTGACTTAAAAAAAATCAAGAATTTGAAGTTAGTTATCTTTTAAAGTCCATTACAAAAAGCATTTTTCATCAGCATTTCTGTCTTATTTTTATAACATGAAAATAAATCATGTTATTGATGTAATTTTTGGATAAAATACTCTCAATATGATTTTTTTTAACATTTTTGCTCCATCGTAATATTTTTTAGATGAAACATATTCACTCCATCATCATTAGTCTTTCAACGTCCATCGTTGAACATGGACCTTCCCCAGGATTTGCCACACTTCTCTATCATGCGTGTTGTGGAGCCAGTATCTTCTGAATTTGTCTAGTTCATCTCTCCATCTTGTATTTTGGCAGCCTCAGTTTTGCATGTGATCTTGGAAGATCCATGTTATGAGTCTTGATGTCCATTGGTTATCTCTCATTCTTGCAACATGGCCTGCATATTGCCATTTGAGTTTTCTAATAGTTTCTCTGATGTCTCGGACTCCTGCTTTCTTCCTGATATACTGTGCTGTTTTGAGATCTCTTTATGTAAGGTTGAGCATGATTCTCTCATGCGCGCTTTCCAGTTTGCAGGTCTGTCTTTTGGCTAGGTTCCACGTTTCAGCTCCATAAGTGACTCTCTGGAAAATGCATTGGTTGTATACTTTCTTTTTTTCTCAGGATTATTGGGATTGTCTGGTTTCTGAAAGTTGAGCTTACTCTGCCAAAGGCTTACCATCCTAGAGTGATTCTTCACATGATTTCCTCCTCTTTTGAGGATCTTCTGGAGATTTGTTGTCCTAGGTAGATGTAGTGGTCTACCTTGCCGAGTTTTGTATCTTCTATCTTGACTGTTATGTTCTTATACTCAATATGATTGTTGCACATTATTTTTGTTTTACTTAAGTTCATTTTGAGGCTGATTTTATTTGCTTTCTTCATTTAGATCATTAGTTGGAGGTTGTGTAGGTTCTCTGCAAAAAGAACGATATTGTCTACAAATCTAAGGCTGCTCAGATGCTCACCGTCTATTTTGATTTCACTATTTCTTCAGTCCAGGTTTTGGAAGATATCTCGAGTCTGGCCACAAAGAATTTAGGTGAGCTGTATCACCTTGCCTTACTCCTTTTTGGAGCTGGAACGGTTCAGAGTCCTTATGTAGCCTGATGAAGGAGTTGCTGTGATTGTATATGTGTCATAGTACTTAGACCAATACAGGGTCTACACCTTGTAGGGTGATGGCCTTCATGACCATGGGAATTTCTGCAGAATGGAATGCCTTCTTGAAATCTATAAATGCTACAGTGACTGGCATTTTGTTTTCCACTGCTTTCTCTTTCAGCTGATTTATTGTATGAAGATGGTCCATGGTCGAGTAACTTCTTCTAAATCTAGCCTGTTCTCGTGGTTGGTTTTCATCTAGTGTTTTAGTAATCTGCCTGGTGATGATTTTTGTGAAAAGTGTGTATATGCAGTTGAATTGGCTTATATAGGTCTGTAGTTTTTGAGGTCTTTGGGGTTACCTTTTTAGCATTATGAGAGCAGTGTTTCAGTCTTTCAGGACTTTTCTCTGTTTTAGACTCAAGTTAAATAGAATTGCTAGCTTTCTGTTGACACTCTTACCAACTTTTTTGAGTAGATTGATGGTGATGTTATCTGGTCCAGGGGCATTTCCTTTTTTTTGTTTGTTTGATGGCTTGCTTTTCTTCCCATTGTGTAACTTCTGGGAAGTCCTCGAACTGATTGTCTGCTTCTTGTGTATTCTGGTTGTTTTATTGTCCATGTTTTGAAGAGTAGAGTTCCTGGTAAAATTCTTGGGCGTGTTCAACAATTCTATCTTTGTCTGTTTGTTATGTCTCCATGCTTTGAGTATGCTAGTTATCAGTTTCTGTCCTGCCATATACCATCTTTTGTCTTCTCTTAGTTTCATCTTTATTCTTTTGTGTTGTTCGGTTTCTTCTATTTTTTCCCTTGTGGGTATTTGTGGTTTGAGATTTCTACGCTCTTCAATAAGTTTCCTGGTTTCATCTGAGATTTTGCTAATGTCGGCTCTAATCTAATAGAGAGGTTGTTATTTTGCTGTCGAGTTTGTTGATGTTTGTGTCATTTTCGTCAGTAAAGATATCAAATCTGTTTTTCAGTTCTAGCTTGAAGGCTTTTGCGAGTTCATTTGGTACGTTTAGTGGCTGTTGTTTGGTATGGAACATTTTCCTATGTTCTTCATTGGTGTTTATTTGCATCTTCCATCTTACCATTCTGTGGTCGCTTCCTACATTCACTTACTTTAGAATTTGAATGTCTTTGATGGTGTTGCTTTTGTCTGTTAAAATGTAGTCTATTTTGATTTTTGTTTCATGGTTGGGGCTTTTCCAAGTCCATTTTCTATTGGGGTTCTTTTTGAAGAATGTATTCATGATTTTGAAGTCATTTACCTTTGCAAAATTTACAAGATCTTCACCTCTCTCGTTCCGTCTTTAGTATCCAAATTCTCCGATGCAGTGTTTGTTCCCTTGTCCTACTTGTGCGATGAAATCTCTCATGATGACATCGAAGTATTTTTTGGTATCTTGTAATCGGGAGTTCAAGTCATCATAGAAGTTGTTTATTTCTTTTCTGGTTGATTGTGAAAAGGGAGCATAGACTTGGATGACATTTAGCTTGTACCTCTTTGAGAGTTGTATCATAACACTGGCTATATGGTCCGAGATAGCTTTAAAGCCTAGCATGTTGTCTTTGAGGTCTTTATTGACTAGAAAACCTACATCATTTTATTACTATTTTCATTCCTTCATCTTAGTGCTGCTTTTTACCCAATATTTTTTTTTTTTCTTTGTGATTTTTAAAGACAAATATGCAAAAATTATGCTCCAGGATCCTCTTAGAAACCAGAGAAAAGTTGTCATTGTTGTTGTGTTTTGCTAAAACAGTTGGACAGACAATCAGCAAATTAAAGTGATGTTAAATATTTTAGACAAGCATGAATGTGGCCAGTCACAAGATAATGGACCAATTTTGCACAATCTTATATTGTAAATCAGAGCAACTGCTACACTTCTATTGGCCTTCCTTTTCAAAAATCATCATACTAAATACCTTCTCTGGGGTCCTATGGGTGACCACAGCTGTGGTCATACTTGAAATTCCCTAATAGACGGAAAAATATCTGGTGAATTTATAGTGAAAAATATGAAGCTGAACAATAAGTTATATCATCTACACAGTGATAGGCCAAATATGATAAACATTGAAAGTTACCAAAAAACCTTAACATTTTTGAAGGGTTAAAACACTGATATCCTTGCATTAACTCCAAACAGTTATCATTTGCAAAGGTGTAAAATATACAAAACTGACCCATAATAGGTTACTCTTAATTGATAAGACTGAAACTTGTTATAGAAACTATAAGCTAGTTTATATGATGAATGATATCATTCTTTTCTGTTTGTTTCAATATCCATAAATTGGGCTCCTCTCCTTAGTTTTGGTTATATATACTTATGTTAGGATTATTATTATTAATAAAATATGGAATTCAGATTCTGTGCATTATTCCAATTTTGGTATATGTACTACAAGTGGATTGTTTGAGTATCATCATTGGTTTTGTACAGCAACTTACATGTGAGTGACAGGTTGCTCCGGATAGTTTGTTTACATATATTCTATATATAATGCAGGATGATTAAATACAGATTTTATAAATGCCATGATTAAACATGTTGACTTTTATAAACTATTTTTATCTTTTTGAATAAATAAATCAAGAAAATTCAGTACTCATCTAAATTTGCAGCAACTTTAGTTAGTCTGGGGACTTCATTTTAGCAGTTGAAAAAGTTTCAATTTTTCATTGTTCCTTGCTAAATATTTCGTGCCCGTCTCCCAGTAAGAATTTACTACTAACAATAGACACAGCCTGGACCCATCCAACACTAGATTTGTTTGTTTTTTATGGCAAGTCAAAGTTAGGTCGAAGTAATTGGGGGGGGGTATGGGGTTCGTTTAGCTTGTAGAGATTTAGATTTCGGCATTTCGGGGGAGGGATTCTTTCTTTTTTTTTTTCTTTGTAGATTTATGGTTAATTTCGGGGGGAGGGATTTAGGGTTCATTGGAATCAAAGACTTTTTTAAAGTAGATTTAATTCATTCATGTAGTTAATTGAAATTGATATCCAGGATTATCTTTATTGTATCGATCTTTGAAACTCCACTATGGATTATATTAATTTGAGTATTGGTTAGGAAAATAACAAGAAATCATCTTCTGAATTAAATGTCTACTTTTTATTATAAATACATTTATTGATGCAAAACAAAAGACATTAGTTAATTATTGCTCCTTATTTGAAAATTAGAATCTTCTGGTTACAGTAGGGACAACCTGTAGGTTTCTAAAGGTTCATCTCTAACATATTTTGTTATTCTGACTACAACATCACAAAGGGAAACAAAATATCATTTATCATACTTGATGGTACATAAGACTCCTTCCCCCTGATTTCATGAGGGAATATGAGGGAAAAATGCATTTTTCTGGTTTTAACCCTGTTTCCCCTCAGGACTGGGCACCAGAAGTCCAAAAGTTACATTCTGAGTCATTAAAAAAAAAATATGGGGGTCAGTGGGGGGTCTCTTATATTCCATAAAATTAGCTAATCTAAGAATATCTTTACCAGTGGCTTTTTTTTTTTCTTTCTTTCTTTTTATATTGCTCTTTTCTCCCTCTGGCCAATATAATCTTGAGCTTTCATTCAAAACAAAGAGTTGCTTGAACCAGACTTTAACTTGTACTCCATACCACAAAAGCTTGCTTCATCATATAGAAATAAATACCTTAAGTAACCCATCCATTGGAGCCACTTTAAAACATCAGCCAAAAATATTGTTATGAAGATGTGCAGTTCTCCATTGCTTTGTACCCAGTCTGATTCTCAGCTCAAAAATCTGCATTTAACTACTTAAACAAAAAAGTTGATCCAAACTCTCCATCATTCACAGTAATGAGAATTCACTAATTAAATCCCATCAATAAACACTAGACCACATGATCTCTTATCTGATACTCAACCTGCTGAATTATCCTCCTAGTATCATTTCTATCCACTTCAATCGATTATTTTATGAGTATTTCTATGGCTTTCTCTTTTGGTTGATAAACCAAAATCAATAAGAGTATTTCCTTTTAAATCTTATATTATTGCTATCAAATCCTTTATGAGACTTCCTATCTTCTCAAAGATCATTTGTTCTTTTCATAAAATCATAACTGACAAAAATAATGTGTCAGAATTGCATATTACTCCATAAATTCTGGCTCTTATTAATTTTGGGTTGGACATTTTAAATGTTGGGCCACTGCCAACCATTTATTGCTGTTTAAGGAATTAGAAACTTGTGATTATTTGTTGTATATGGGTGATTGCTTCTATCATTCTGGGAAGTCACTATCTCTCAGTTCAGGGCATTAAATCCTTTCTTCAAAAAAAGGAAGAAATGATTCAATTGCTCAAACAGAGGTTTGACAATAGATTCCAAAACTTCAAAAATAATTCTATTTATTGCTGTTACTACATTGTTTTGGCGGATCCATTACATAATGATGGTGATATTTATAATAACAATAATTTTATCTATGAAATCATTAATAATTACCTTGTGTGCCAACTCTTGAAGAAACACAAAGTACCAATTTTCTCCCAAGACATCTTTGAATATCTTTTCTTTTTTTTCCATTCTATTTCAAAGAGAATATCATTACTTTGTTTTTTTTATTATCTTAAACCTCAAAGTCTAATTTCAGACAAGAATAAAAATAAAAACTGTCTAAGCAAATAATCTTATCAAAATGAAGCATCAGAGACATTTTACCAATCTCCCTTGATGTCTTGATCTGACCAGACTAAGAATGACTGTTTTACTTAATAACATTTTTGAGCTAATTCATTTTTTCGTAAATGTCCGTAACTCAGCATTTTGAGAAAGATAAACGAATTTGTCAGTGTCTACAAGTGTCTTAACATGAAGTCGCAGACACTTAAAGAGAGTAGAAGGAATTTTTTCACAAGTCTATTTGTATAAAAATCTCTTGGATTTTATCATTTACTTTGGGAACCTTGCTAATGATGTTAGTCTTGTTTTCAGTGGCATGGTTTCTTAGCAATACCCAGGAACAAATTACTTTAAATTCATTATGTAGGGTATTTTCCAATCATCAAATAAGTTTCAAGAATGATTGTTCCTAAAGTTCTAAAAAATATTATCCAAACAGTGTAGTCATTTATTGGTCTTTGCCCATTGTCTTTTATATTTTCTGTTAAGAAATGCTATGAAGAACTTGGCATAGCATCACGGTGACCTTTTTGGCCCATTCTGGTACCCAGTATTATCTGTTTCCTGTTACTTGGTGAGGATATGGGTTGTACCAAATAACTCCCTCTGAATATGAAATGCTATGAAGGACTGAGCATAGCACTTCAAGGTTCTCAAGATTATTGGACCAACTAAACAAATAAAATGCCAAATTAAAAAAAAAAATGGGTTTTAAAACCTTCAGCTGAAAATTGTTGTGGGCAGTAAATAGACTTTATCTCAGGCTATTTGAATCTATATTTCATTTATAAGGTTGGGGTGCAGAAGTTCCCTGCACTTTTTTTTTAAGAACTGAGACTGACTACACCTTTGAAAATCATTTTTGTTTTTGCAAGAAACTCTTGTACATTCCCAATATACAATAGTATCAACGACTGATGACTGATTGATTCTTCCATGCAATAAATGGGATATTTTTCAAGATCCTAGTAAGTTTTTAAAATATCTATATAAAATTCTAATTGAATGAAAACTAAACCTTCCCATCATAAATGAAGCATCCATGAAATGATAAACTCTCTGACTTGACTCTTTGAATATCCAGAGATTATTTGTTCACTCTCTCAGATCAATACTCCAAAGATATTTACATGTGTGGTCATCTGATAAATATGACTTTTATGATTTGCTCTTCACCAAATGCTGCAGCTTCGTGGTATACTTGCATACAGTTCAGTAGGCCCTGGTCGTGTGAACCCACCACCTGTCTGGCCTGTAGACTCACTGAGAAAGAAATTCTAGTTTGTGGTTATCTTTTGACGATTGGAAAGGCAGGGTGCAGTTCAGGTTTTATAATTCATTTTCACATGAAATGTTATCTTTAATTTATTTATTTATTTTTTTGTTTTTTTGAGTATTTGGAGGTTGATTTGAAAGGGGACCCATGTTGGAACAATTGGTTTGATGCTTCTTGGTCTATGGAAATAGTTAATGAGTTCAATTCATGAATTGATTGTTGGGAAAATACATTGGTTGTAAATCCCTTCCTTTTAGGACCAATGGAATTTTTTGTTTTTGAAGATCTAACTTGCTCTCCCAAAGGTTTGCCAACTTGGGTTGATTTTTTCCGCTTGATTTCAACAGTTCTATGTTATTTCTTATCAGTGGTAGGTATCATAATCTTTGTTTCACTCCAAGTTTTCAATTTTGATTGTGGCTTCAACGTATTCTGTACACATGATATTGGTCCTTTCGAAGTTAATGTGAAGACAAACTTTCTTGCTTTCTCTACTCATCTCCAAACAATGTTATATTGTGTCATAATCTGAGCTTGGTTCTCTTATAGATTCATTTTTGACAAATCCATATGTGCAGTTTCTTTCCACTCCCAGACATCCCATAGTGATTCCTCATTGATAATTGTGATCTCATTCCAGAAGAAGGCTATGCCACCTTTTGCTGTAAGCGCAAGTTTTGCTGAGCCAAATTCAATGATCTCATCTTTGATAAAAACTTTCCAGTGTTTTTCAAGTCTGATCTTTGAAGTCAACTATTTTGAATGCAAATCTTTTGGGTCTCCAAATCGTTTCTATAAAGGTCACTGAAGAAAGATAAGGGACAGTAATTTTAAGACTAGAACCTCAGGGTTATCCCCCTACTACTCATTTTTTGTTGGATCCAAATGCATATTGTTAGTTGTTTTATGGTATTTCAATAAATTTATAGCTACATAATAGTCAATTTTAGAGATACTTTTTGCAAAAATGTATCTGTAAGTGTCATTTTGAATGGCTAAAAGTAGCTTAATTAACATTATTCAAACATATTTTTTCATTATTTTCTTTGTAACTGAATAATAAATTGTATGATTATATTGTGGGTTTATTTATTCATTCATATATATATATATATATATATACATATATATATACATATATATATGTATATATATATATATGTATATATATATATATATATATATATATATATATATATATATATACACACAGACAAAATGTGTGTGAGTGTAGAGAGAGAGTTTATGTTGTAAAGCTAAAAAAAATTCTTGCTTCATCATATTTCAACTAGTTACCACAATAGAATGGATTTTTAAAAAATATTATTAATTATGATTATTGATAAGAATAGATGAGTAAATCTTGAAGGGATATGAGGAGACAATCTTTTCTGGAAAGTTTTCAAAGATCATATCATTTTTTGTTTTGTTCTTTATTATTTGTAGAAGCACATTTATTTGCAATTATAATAACAAAACATTAAAACTTTCATGACTTAATGTCAGAAGTCTATCTTCTATTTTTTCTTTACCTGAAGGCTAAATTCTAACAGATACCAAAACTGTCTAAGCAAATAATCTTAATGAGATAAAGTATCAGTGACATTCTACCAATCTTTTTCTTCCTTTATGCCTTGAAGTGATTAGACTTTGAACGTTTCTGTCTCAATTTATAACATTTTTGGGCTAATTTATTTTTTGTCCATGCCAATAATTCATTTGAAAAAATTAATCAAATTAATCAATGTCTAAAATTGTATTAACTTGAAGTCGTAGAAACTTGAGAGAGAAGGAAATTTTTCACAAGTTCAATGATATTGTTTGTATAAAAATTTTCTCAAAGATTTTCATTTACTTTGGGGACCTTACTAATGATATTAGTCTGATTTTTAGTGGCAAGGTTTCTTAGCAATACCCAGGAATAAAATACTTTTGATTCATTATGCAGGATGTCTTCCAGTTGTCAAAATAGAGTTTTGAAATTAATATTAGAACTTGAAGTTCTAGAAAAGTATAATCCAATCAATGTAACTTTACCCATTCTCTTTTATATTTCCTTTCAAAAAATGTTATGAAGGGTTCAACATGCCTCCTCACCAATGTCACAGTAAACCCAGCAGTACCTGTCTTGGTCTATTTGGAAAGGAGATGGACACTGTAAATTAACCCCTCCTGCATTAAAATGCACATACTATGAAGGACCTTATACTCCTGTGCTACTGGTTCAAAGTGATCCAATAGTACCTGTTTCCTGGTAGTTGATGGGCAATACTGAAGAACTTTCTCTTGCCATGAAGGACCAAGGATAACACCTCAAGGATTTCAAAGATCATAGGACCAACAAAACAGGATAGTTTTTTTAATAACTAAAACTGATCCATTATTACTATATTTAGTTTTTTTTTTCTAGAAACTTTTGCACACACCTTTTTATGTATAATTTTATCAACAACTTTTTTTTTTCAGATTCTTCTGATTTTTCATAATACTGGTAAGTTTCTAAGACACAAAATATCTATATATATATGATTCTACCTGAAAGAAAACTAAACTCTTCCATCGTAAATGAAGCATCCATGAAATGATAAACACATTGACTTGACGCTTGGGATATTAAGAGATTATTTGTTCACTCTCAAAGATCAATACTCGAAAGATATTTACATGTGTGGTCATCTGATAAATATGACTTTTATGATTTGTTCTTTACCAAATACTGCAGCCCTGTGGTAGAGAGCTTGCATTCAGTTCAGTAATTATACTTGATGCCTCTCCCCTAAGCACAGAAACTAGGATTGAGGTATATGTAGTTATTTTATACTTGAAAAGAATTTGAATATTTATGTTTTTTGTTGTTTCCTTAGATTGAGCTTACAAAAATGAGCATCCACTGTTATAGCAGAGCCTAAGACTTGCAAGAGTAAATCTCTTTAAGTGAAGCATCAAAACATACACTATTCCAACTTTGTGGACTAACTTTTAGTTCCATGTCTATCACTACCATGTGTAGATTTGAGTGCAAAAGATATAAGAAGAGTTTTCATCCAATTTCCGTACTTGGAAAAGAAATGGGGTTTCCTAGATTTCAAATAATTTTCTAAGAATCAAAGTCAAATTATTTGTCTTACACACAAATGTTTTGATTCTAACAAAAATTATATATTTCTGTAAAAACTAACTTTTTTGTTATAAATTGTAAGATTAGTCTGTCAGGGTTAGGGAGATAAAAATGAAAATCAATGCACATTACTTGTTCTTCTGTTTTGTTTTTTTTCGTTTTTTCAAAAGCATTTTTGTGATTTATTTTATGCAGTATTATAATTAAAAATTGCATTCTGTTTTATTATTCTAAAACATTTTTCATTTTATCAAAAATACTCAAGTACTATGAATTGAATGAAAATATTACTTTTTCTTATTTGAAATGTTCCGAATAGCAGCAATGTATTTTATCAGAATATACATTGGAATTTTCATTGTTTTGAAATTTGAAACTTTTCCAGTATATTTAGAACAATTAATGGGACATTCTCCTGTGCAGTTTTAATTATCTGGCTTCCAAAACAAGCGCATACTCGCATACACATACATAAATGCCCTCCCTTTGATTTTCCCAGCAGAAAAGATTTTAAAGATAGATTTTTAAGGTCAAGAAATGAAAAAAAAGAGAAGTTGTTAGACATCCGAGTAAGGTTGAAAAGGAAGTGAAACTCCTCGACAGAATAACAACGGGTTGAATTCTAAAAAGTTCAAACCATGATTGTCATATGAAAAATCACTTAACTTTCAACCGAAAAGCCTGGTCTGACAACAGATAAGTAGCATTTGATCTCGATTTTATTTCAAATTTCAGTCAAGAAATAAAAAAGAAAAGAAAGTCATCAGACATCCAAGTTAGGTTGGAAAGGAAGCGAGACTCCTCGACAAAATAACAAATGGTTGAATTCTAAAAAGTTTGAACCGTGACTGTCTTATGTAGAATGACTCAACTTTCAACTGAAAAGCCTGCAGCAGTGGACAATCCACCTGACCCCCTCTCAACACGTCATGGGCCAGTGTGGGAGGGTATGGCCCATTAATCCTCGTGGATCTTACCCTGAAAATTATATCGGCCGTTTCTGCTGGGTCCTTGGTACCAAAAGTCCCAGCCGCATCACTTGGTTTGGGTGGGGTGATGTGTTCCAAGGGTGACTATCTAAACACTACACCAAGAGAGCATCTGTTCTTGCTGGGTTGTCGGCCCGAAGAGACTCAGCCTCATCTCTTACTTTGGATGGGGATGATGTGCTCCGAAAGGGACTACCCATACCCTTCATCAAGAAAACACCTGTTCCGACTGAGTCATCAGTCCAACAGTGACTATCCAAACATATCCCCAAGACTGTAACCAAGTGGAATTAGAAATGTCAAATGGGATATCATAGGCATTAGTGAGGTTAGAAAACCCGGAGAAGAATTAATCGAACTGAGGAGCCGACGTCTTCTTTACAGCTGCAGAAAAGAGAAATTAAAACCGAGTGGAGTAGGCTTTCTCATCAATAAGGACCTCAAAGACAATGAAACCGGTTTCAAAACCATCTTTGACCGAACAGTTAGCTTTACCATACAACTTTCAAAGCGATACAAACTCAATATAATCCAAGTCTATGCTCCTACTTTGCAATCAACCCAACAGGAAATAGACAACTTCTATGATGATCTGAACTCCCTACCTCAAGACACAAGAAAACACTTCAATGTTATCATGGGAGGCTTCAATGCACAGGTAGGACAAGTAAATGAAGATTGCGTCGGCAAATTCTTATACAAACTACAGAACGAGAGAGGAGAAGATCTTGTAAACTTTGCAACATCTAATGGATTCAAAATCATGAACATCTTCTAGAAGGGACTCAATAGGAAATAGACTTGGAAGAGCCCCAATCATGAAACAAAGAACAAAATAGACTACATCCTAACTGACGAAAAAACTGACAAATTACTATCATGTCTATCACAGAAATGAAATAGTATGAATTTATCAAAGATGAACCCCGATGAATTTGCTGCTGAATTTGTTCAGGTACACTCTGTGAACAAGGATTATAGTTAAAAAGCCTTTTAGGACAGAATAATAGATGTCTATAAGGAAATAGAGAAAAAAATCTGAAGTAATCACAGAAAAGCCAATGTAGCTATCAAGACAGAATTCATACACCAGCCTCTAGTACAATCATGGAAGAACAGAACTTTGTCTCATTGCTGCCATTCAAAATTAGCATGTACTGATTTCTAACCTCAAAGTGGAAAATAATCATCTACATGTACAATGAGAAATTCTTGTAATCAGTGCAAATACAGCTTACGATGAATATATAGCGGCAATTTTGGAATTGCAGCAATTAGCAAATGAATCTGACATGATTTCTGATGGAGCATTATCTGCTTTTAAAGATGATGGGATTAAAACCTGTCATGCTAAATTAGAATGAATTGAGACTATCAAAAGGCTGCCAGGAACCTTACTGTTGTTGAAGATTGGCACCAAGTCAACCCACTGAATGCTAAATGGAGAGAAGAGAAATACAAGGTCAAAATAAGGGAGATGAGAAGGAAAATTGTAGAATGAAGAGCTGAGGCAACAAATTGATATAATTGCAAAAGAGACAGATATGAAAATGAAATTTCACCAGAAAGAGAAAAGGTAGAGCAACTTGAACAACAGAATCTTCAAAAACAAAAAAAAGGTACTATTTGAAAACCAATATAAAAAATTTTTTTAAATGAATCGCTGCAAAGTCAAGACTGCAGAGGAGGAATTAAAAAGACCATGACTAAAAATTCATTTGGTAGATTGCTTTTGAATAGAACAATCAACAAGATCGTTCTATACAAAAGCCAAATGTCCTGCTCTTCTACAAGCAAGGCAAGAAAAGATCTGCCAAAATTTTCTTGGGACATGCAATTATCAAGCAGCAAAAATAATATAATGTTGTGTTAATGAGCACCAGCAAAGGATTTAAACATGTTGGCCTGCAAAGTCTTTTTGAAAAGATTACTGGAACTCTATTTAATATTACCAAGGAGACTTTCGATGGAAATTGTTTGTTACTGAACAGGCTATAAGATCAAGATTAGAGAGAAATTTCCCTACAACTTTATGGCTAGATAAGAGGTATTTATTATTTGTATCATTATATTGATAATTTCTCATCTGTATCTTGATTTTAATTGTTTTTTGAAGAGTAAAGCCTTTGGTGGAAATCAAATTCATTATTTTTATCATATTTTTTTAAAATCTTACATGAAATTAAATACCATTTCTATCAATTTGAATATTTTTTCTGTGGAATTGAATATTTTATTGTAAACTATAGCATTTCTACAAGTACAATTGGGCGGAGGGCGTCTGGTATATGCCTGATTGCTTTGATCATCTAGCTACTGGTTTTAATATTTAGCTGGGTTTAATATTTATTTTTGATTCAACTATATTTGATTCATTTTTAATTTTTAATTCATTCCTTTAATAATTCTTGATTAAAGTATTGTAACATATCTTTGACTATTATTTACCTTCATCTCGATTTATTTTTATTTTTTTAAATGTCTGACAGCTGTGAGTTCATGAAGAAATTCAACCAGTTGATATCAGAGGATATTTGTCAACACTCAAATAACACAAGCAAAGTGAAAAATCACTATTGTTGTCTGCTTGTCATCATCAATCGGAGATATTATGTATGCGCTTCTGTTCTGGTGGATATTGACAAAATCTGTTACCTGCCATACGTTGAGAGTTGATTTTCTATCTTCAAGACTTTCAACATCCTACTTAGCAATCATACTATCTGCCAGAATCTTTCACCAGATGGGATCTGAAAACTACGACAGGGCTGATAAGTTCAAAGCATTTTTTGGGATGCCAACAAGTGAAGAGAGCCCTTCTAAACTAGAAGCATATCCTGGTCAAGGAACATGGACATCAGCCAAGACTTTCTACTTTGAACAAGAAGTAGGAAACCGTACCCATATAACTTTTCATAATGGGGATCGCTATCAGTTGAAATAATATTAAATCAAAGATTTCAGTAAGCAGACAAGTTATCTGCACTTGGCTAATTACCCCTGATTATTTTGACCCATCTGGGAGCTGCCATATCACTACTACTGCTGCTGCTGCTGCTGGCAGGAATCCTGTATAAAATCAAAGAGGTCCAAAAATTAACCCTTTTAGCTCCAGCACTCCTTGGGGGTAAGGTCTGACCATTCTTTTCCGTCTCCTTTGATTCTTTCATCCATTCTAGGGTATTTCTCATCAAAAAGCATCTTTTCTAATTAGCCCTATTCTCTCTAAAAACTTACAATGCTTTATGGCTATATATGATTGCTTTGATCTTCTCCCTTTGAAATCACTTCCTTGATATTATAAACACAAAGGTATATTAGGAACATTTATTTACACTGTCAGCATCCTTGAGCTTTGTTCCCTCAGCTACTAGATCTATACAATAACTATCCTTATTGAAACTTTCATACCAGTGATCCTTCTTGGTGTATATCCCTTTCATTCTTACCATGAAGTTTACTTTTTCATTTCTTCAAATCTTGACTTGTAATTCTTAGGAATTGGTCAGAAAGAAAATACTTACTTTATAATTGGTATAAGGGCCATAACTTTTCCTTTAGGCTTATTTCGGGAAAACTGCTGTTCGTTTTTTTGCTCTAAAAAGAACAGCTAATTCTTGGAATGTACACTGTCACTATATATGTTTTAAGAAATTTAGAAGCCCAAATATTAGGTAAACCAACAGTGGCAATGTATTATGGTGCCATCTGAAACAGGTTATGCTTTTTCTGAATCTTAAAAACTGACAATTCATCTGCAGAGACAATGAAAATCTCCTAAAAGTGAAAGTGTTGCTCACTAGTGCCTGAGCTTTAGGGATTTTGAAATGTATCACCCGACCGTTTGAACAATTTGACAAAATTTGCTGTAATAGCTATAGAATTGTTTCATTTACCATCAAAACTTGGGAGAACATACAAGAATTTTTGTAGATGCTTCCAGCTGGCTTAAAGATCCACAATCAAGCAAGTAAACAGTTTCTCTCTTTGAGAGAAACAGATAAATCAGAAAAGGACTCCTTGACCATCATGAAACTCCAACTGATTTTGAAGAATATGTTAATCAAATTTGTGAACTATTGTAGTAATTACCTCTCAGAAGGAAAATTTGCCTAAACAACAGAATAAGAAAAGAACAATCTTAGGATCTGTCCATCGACAAATTATACTCATGTCTCAGTGATGGTTGCATTTTGCAATTATGGAAAGTCAAAGACAATTGCGAATCCAGAATACTTGGAGTCCCCAATAATGCTGAAAACATTAGATTTGAAGAAAATTGGAGACTTATCTGCTGCAGAGAAAAGAATGATATGGAAAGTTTTACGCTGAAATTGCATTATCGTCAACCAAAAATTCTTTTCTTCTCTGTTAGATGTTTTCAAGACAAAGATAAACATTGTAAATCAGTTTTGGATTTTATATCATTTTTGAAAAATTATAGAGCAATATGTGTCTTTGTATTGTATCCTTTTAGTTAGAATCAAATATGAAACTATTCTTTTAGTTATATATCAAAAATATTACTCCCTCCTCCAACCTCTATAAAACCATATGGTCTAATGCTCATTAGTGCCGGCATTCATAGCTGGTTATGTATCTATCCCCAGCCTTTGTGGTATATCTCTCTCTCAAAGATTGTTATCATTTTGCTGGCCTCCCAGCTGATCCGATCTTGACCATTCTTCCACTATCTCTGTACTCACTTTGTTTTTTTGGCTTAAGCAGTGAACACTATGTATCAGAAGTTATCTTGTTAGATCACTTTTGGTAATTTATTATTCTGGGGGGCTAATATAATTAGTAGCCCAAAAACTGGTGAGAGAGGAAGAGTAGCCTGCAATAAGCTGGGGCCAGAAGCATAACCAGCTAGGGTTGCTGGCGCTAGTGGGCATCGGACCATGTGCGTCCATGGGTTTTATAGGGGTCGTCGGAGAAAGTGACGTTTTTGATATCTAACTAAAAGAAGGGTTTTTTATTTAATTCTTAACTAAAAGGATAGGAGGCGCTGCAGTTTCTTCTGAGCTACCATGTTTTTTGTAGGTATATTTACCATGAACCCTCTAACAAACACATTGGCCCAAGACACTTTTTGCTTATTTACTGAATGAATTCTGATAAATGCGTCAGACTCTTTGTACTTAACTAACTTGGCGTCATGCTAGTTTCTTTATCCAACCTTTTGCGACCTTTAGATCAAGATTACAAAACGTTATAGTTGTATTGCAGTTGTTTTCATCATAAATTTCAATTAAATTTTAGTAATTTTTCTATTGATAGTAACAAATAGTGAATTCTATGAATCACTGAATACCATGTGACTTAACATTTCTGTTTTAAATTCTAGTTTACCCCAGTTATGGAAAAGTCTAGTAAATTCACTAAATCATTTCTACTTATAACTTTTCACTAATCATTTGTCTCATTTATAACTCTTTCATAGTTCTTCAGATTTTATATTTAGATTAATTTTCTATGTTTGTATTTTTGCAATTGCGTTTCGTGTGTGAGTTATTATTTCAATAGTTTATTATGAAAAACAGTCTATTAAAATACAACTATAATTTAGCTTTTGTTCTTTTTAGTTGATTGAAAAAATTCATATTAAATCTAATTAAAATTCATGAAGAAAACCATTAAAATATGACTATCATCATCAGACTTTAGTGTCTGTTGTTGAACAAAGACTTTTCCTAAGATTCACCAGATCTCTCATGGGCATCATGATAGCCAATACTTTCTGAACTTGTCTTTTTTATCACACTATCTTATCTTTTGCTAGCTACAGTTTTGCATATGATTTTTGTGGATCTACATTGAGTCATAATGTCCAGCGGTTGTCTGCCTTTCTTGCAACGTGACCAGCCTATTGCCATTTGAGTTTTCTAATGCATTCCATGATATACTTGACTTTTGTTGATTTTTGATTTTTTACTTTTTTGTTTTATTTTTATTTATTTTTTTTTCCCTTTACTATACTGTGCTGTTTTTGAGCATGATTCACTCATGAGCATGTTGAATGCTTTTCACTCAAAGGGTCAATTTTCTGGTTGGGTTCCATGTTTCTGCTCGGGAAGGATTGAATTGGTTGTAGACCCTTCTTCTGAAAACTAATAGAATTTTCTTGTTCTCAAAGATTGATCTCGCTCTACCAAAAGCTTGCTGTCTCAGAGTGATTTATTTTTTGCTTGAGGGTTGCTTAGAGATTCTTCTAGTATGCAATGTTGGTTTTGGTTTTGTGTCTTTGTCCTCAACATGTCTGTTGTACATAACCTTTGTTTGACCAAAGTTCATGTGTAGTTCTAATTTCATGGTTCAGTTTATGTAGCATTATTTAGTTTAAGGAGGTTTTTAGGAAAAAGGACATCAGCAAATATAAGGCTACTTTGGTATTTGCTATCTGTTCTGATTCCTTTATTTTCCCAGTCTAGGGTTTAGAATATCTTGAAGCAGGCTGTGGAAAGTTCAAGTGAGCAGGTAATGCCTTGTCTTACTCTTTTCTTTCTTTCTTTTTTTCAAACTGAAAGGGATGTAACCTAATAAATCAACTGATGTATCGGTGTATATGTTGCAAGTCTCTGACATATGCAGGGTCTATGCCTTGTTGTTTGATAGCATCGATAATCTTTGGGTTTCGTGTAGGTTGAAAACTTCCTTAAAGTAGACAGATGCTTCAGCAAATGGCAATTTATATCCTCCTACTTTCTTTTTTAGTTGATTTACTGAATGGAAATGGTCAATGGTTGAGTGGCCTGTCCTGTTCTCGTGGTTGGATTTCATTTAGTATTTTGGTGATTTGGTTGGTGATCACCTCGCTAAAAAGTTAAGTAGTCTTATTTGTCTTTAGTTTAGATCTTGTGGGTTTCCTATCTTATATAATAGCATAACAATTGCAGTATTCCAATCTTCTAGGACTTCACTTCGAGGCATAAGTTGAATAGGTTGGCTAGTTTTCTGGTGATGACTTTACTAGCCTTTTTGAGTAGGTCAATGGTGATGTTATCTGGTCCAAGGGCTTTTTTTTTATTTGTTTGATTTGTTTTGCCTCCTATGGAGTAACTTTTCTGTGTTTGTTCGGGGGCTTGAGGTTTCTGAGTTTTTTTTCCATGAGATTCTTGGTTTCCTCTGAGAGTTTACTGATGGTTTGCTTGCTCTTTTGTATGAGCATATCAGCAGCTTCTATCAGAAGTCATTATTTTGTTGTTGACTTTGTTGATATTCTCTTTTAGTTTGGTGAGAAGTTTTTCAGTTATAGCTTGAAGGGCCAAATGAGCTCTTTTTCTATGGTAAGTATTTGCAGTTTTGTGCAGAACATTTTCCTGCTCTCATTGATCTTGAAATAAATGCAGGGAAGGGCTGGACCACAAAGCCAGCACAGTGCCAATAACATTATTATTACTTAGTAAACAATAAAAAAAGGTTAAAAAAAGAATGAAGTGTAACTGAACGTCTATTTGATTTACTGGACAATGTTTGTTAATTGCAGCAAATTACTGAACTTATTTCCTATTAACCATACACTTTCCACCTCCTGAGAAGTTCCTTCATTCTCACAGGAGCTTTGGTTGGCTACAATTTTGATCATTTTAAGGATGAAGGGCCAAGTACCAATATGGCTTTGTGTAAATGTTTTGAAGGATTCACAAAACTTTGAATTCAAGGTCCATGGTGAACAAAGCAAATTCTTATGCATCAGTTCAGATTTAAGTCCTAGTCAATTCTAATTTATAAAACTGACAAATATATAAATTAAAAAATAAAAAATTGGGCCGTCATTATGGTGCCAACCCTCTGATGTTGCTACCTGGGGTGGTCAGCCCCTCTACATCATCCACTCAGTTGATATGCCACTGTATACAAGTATACAAGGTCTGTCAGGAAAGTATCCAGTCATTTTGAATATCTTGAGAACCAGTTGCTTTGCCTTGATGTAACTAGGCAACCAAACCAAGGGAATGTTATGGTGCATGAGTGAATAGGCATTCTCTTATGGACTTGCTGTCTTTAGAAATGAGACCCCATTGCATGAGCTTGTGTATTGTGTGCCTTATCATGGTCAAAATGTGGCTTTTTGCAGTTGAATGGGAGGAGATTTCAAACCATGGACAAGATTAAGAACACACAACAAGGAAGCTGATGGGGATGTATTTTGAAGGAAACTAAGGCTCCATTACCCTTGTCAGGCTACCATATACATCAGATTATGAGATGAATGATTTACAAAGGTATTTGGAACACTTCCTCTCACTGCAACTCATCAAAAACGCATGACCATCACAATCATAATACCAGTGCATTTTTTTTCTTTTAGATTAAATGCCAATCTTATATACTGGCAATGTATGGTATGTAAGGACTTTCATTTGCTAAGAATCAAAATATAGTTTGAGATTAAGATCACAATATATACTAGAGATCTGTCACTCGTATAACCCTTTGTCATCATAGCATTAATACAATGTATTGACGTGTATACATCAAAACTTTAATGTTGTTGTTAAATAATTGTGGATTGATTTTTTGTTCTCTGTCTTGAAATATCAATTCTTGGATGTGCAACTGGATCTCTGACACATTAGAATGCGGACATGTTTAGAAGAGTAGAAAATGGAGCTTGGGTGACCCAGATCTTTATGGGGCCCTCAGCAGAATTTGATTTGGGATTCCCCTGCACCACCTGGTGTTTCTTTGGTAGCCATGAAGCCCTAATCAGCCTGTTAGTTTGTTTATAGCTCATCCTGGCACTGATGTAATTTTGTTCTCAAACCATTTTTCTCTTCCATTATTCCATAAAACACCTTTTATTATGTCGAGATCTCAATATTTTGGCTTTTAAAGCTCTTCATCATCAGGGCATTATTATGATGTATTATGCACACAATGGAACCGGAATGTGGTTATCAAATAATTGTATATTGATTCTTTGTTCTCCATCTCAGAATTTTGATTTATTCATGTCAGCAGTTTTTCCTCTTGGCTACATGGCCATGGACATGAAGAATTACTTGATTGTAGGTCTATGCGAAGATTATAATATGTGCATGAATAAACAAGATAGGATTAGATAAAAATGAATAAAAAAAATAAAAATTCTCTAGATAAATCATTTCAAATATTACTAGAAATTAACCTTTATGTTTTATGAATATCAGACAAAAAAACCAAAGATCGTTTGAGAAGTGGAAACATTTTTCTGTACACTCCACTTCTTCAGATTGTCTTAGGCAGTCCATTAAAAAAATTAGAGGGAACAAATGATGTGAGACGGATTTTGTAACACATCAGAATGAGTGAATGTTTAGATAAGTAGAGAATGAAGTTGTGTTGTGGTAGAAGCGTCTGATACATTGAATGAACTATTTTTCTCTTTCATTCTGCTACAGAAGACCTTTTATTGGTTCCTCTTACAAGTTAAGTTGTCTCTTCAGTATTGTTATTATTATCATTCAGGTGGCTTAGGCATTTTGGTTAGGGAGTCATTGAAAGGTCAGAGGGTATTATTGATAATTGAGGATCTTTCCAAGAAGAGAAAGGCCTTGATCATTGGGAATCTCTTCAAGAACTGAAAATTGAATTGTGTCAAAGAATTTAACCTAATTCTCTTCCTCTTAATTCAATCGAGAATCTCAAATGTTAGAGGGAATGTTGGATGTTAAGATATTATTGATCTTTGTCTACAGGTATTGTCCACTTTTCAGAAGTTTGCTTTATGCCTGTTTTTTGCTTTTAAGATAAAAATGGAAAATAGCATTTGGTGATTGTTTTGAAGTTTGCACACACTTCCTCTCTCTCTCTCTCTCTCCCGACCCCAGTCTGCCGTGTCAACCACCACCCCTACCTTAGATGACCCAGCCTAACCATCAACAATTTTGGTTCCGGAAATATTCAAAAAAATTATCAATGTAAATTAATTGTATTTTCATTTTACACCATTCACCTCATGAAAAGTTTTTATAGGAACATTTTACTTTTGGATTGTGGGTAAAATTGGTCTCCTGAAAAGAGAAAGTTCTTGATACTTAAATTGTATTGGAGAATTCAATCCGATTCTGTTTCTCTCAATTAAAAACTGGCACATTCTCACAACTCAAATATATTTGGTGAGGCAATTGCCTACATGGAAAATAAATGACAATTACAACAAAGGATGAATTTACCAGTAAATACATTTACTTGTTTTTTCTTGAATACCATTGGTCTCTCCGAAAACAAATGTATTGTACAGGCCCAAACCCTAACTGAAATCTCCAAGTTGGAAAGATGGAATTTCAATTTTTTTCAGATCATTTCCCAATAGAGTAATGAAAAGACAGTTTTGAAACGAGTGGGCCAAGTATTTGGCAAGTAGATCATCAAAAATGTTGACCTTCTGACATTTTATTTTATTGCTTTAGGGCCATAAATCAATTTCCAATAAGGTTCAAGAAGAATATAAATTGAAATTCTCAAGTATTAGAGCTAAAGAGTAAGTTTATGTGTTATCAAATATCCAAAGGGATAGATTTAGATTTAAAACTGATAGATTGAATATTTGAGAAACTGATGTAAAGGAAGGGCAAAGTGATTCAAATCAGAATTTTGTAATTGTTCTTCGGATAATAAATCTGGTTTGATAGATTCAGTGACAGAAATAAATTGGGGCTCTAACTGTAAAAGCTTGAGAGAATGAGTGAGATTTTATCTCATCAGAAGGATTTAACAAAAAATAGTAGCTCTTCAACAAATACTATGAGCATTCTCAATTTATTTTCATGCTTGGCTTCAACAGGAATTCACTATCAGATATTTTCGGTCAATTTTATTTTGAGGCAATTAGTTTTTCACACAATTGATATTGAGGGATGACTTGATGCTACCCAATAAAAAGATGATACTCTGCAAGAATTCAAATTTACTTTGGAAGAAAATGTTCTAATATATTCCAGGTGACTGTTGACAGTTTTTTATAAACTCTCTTATATAATTATGCTTTTTATAATTATATAAAGGATTTTTTATGTATTTTTATTGAAATAGATAATAAAAAAATTTATAATGCAATAATCAGAAATATCTGTACCTCACATAAATGAATCAGTATATAGCTTGTGTGTGTACCAGAAGTAATTATCTCAAAAATATCTTTAAAAAATTGGATCTTAAATTAGATACTTCTAAAAATTATCCAGGAAAGAGTATCTTGAAAAATTATCAAAAAAAATGACCCTAAAAAGCACTTTTTCTGAAATAAAAAAACTAAAAAAACTTTTTTTTAGATGGTGCCTAGTGGGAATTTTCAAAGTTGTAACCCCCAGAATGTGACCAGGTGCGTCTGGAGACACACAGACACTTGAAGCGAGAAGAATCTTTAACCCATTTGGCTGGTTGGGTAGCAATTCGTGGGGCTACAGTGATTTGAAATACCTAAAGAAATTCAATGATTCACATAAGCACAATATATATACCTACCTATTTAAGTTTTCATTTTGCTTAAGACTTTCTAATGATTGTAAAGTTAGTACACTTTGAATGTACTTTAAGTAGCAACACTTTGATCCTATGATATACATTAATATATATTTTATGAATGCGTGTGAATAATGCAACCATAATTTTCGGACTATAGATGGGAAATTTTTAGAGAGCCCAATCTGCTTTGCTATTTTAACCATAGCTGTGGTGGTGGTGGTGGGGAGATGATAGTTTCATGCATTTCCCAAGAGCATTGGTGGAACGTGAACATAACTAGCCCCAACTGGAGCTTGAATTTGCCAATTGCACCTCCAATTACTAAACAACAAGCATCATTTCTCCATTTTCTTTTCTTTTTGTCTTTTTTTTTGCATAAGATATTTATCTCGATTACTGAACTACAAAATGAATATTTCATTAAAAAAAAGATCTTTTTATCTCACACTTTGGAAAGTGAGTTTTCCTCGGAAAACCAAAAAATATAGCTGAAGGTTATTATTGTATTGTTAAATATGAAAGAAATTAATTTACATATGATATGCTAAATCTGTTCCCAAATACAATAATGATTGAATTATGTAGTTCAAACATGAGTGACATGATATCAGCTTTTTAAGATCATTGATCTTTAGTTTAAATTCATTCATTCATTAATTTCTTGCAGCCTGGTTAGTCAGAGGGTTTAGGGGTGTTCGATATTGAATGTAGTGCAGAGATCTGTTTCCTTCTTAGGAGGATTAACAAGATTGCCCTTAGGTATTACCAGACAGTCACCCATTTAGGTACTGACCAAGCTCAATGCTGCTTCACTTCAGTGATTGTACAAGAACCAATTGAAGAAAAATCAGGAATTTTTGTCTAGAGTCAACCGTTTTATGATGATTCTGTTTGTAACACTTTGCTTCTATGAAAGACCTCAGGCTGCCATGAGTTTGAACTGAGTCTGTGAGCATCTATGCTTTATCTTTATTCATTTTGTGTATCAGGAATATGAGTCATAAGGTATCAGAAAAGACTGAGACCTTGTTAGGGTGTTATGCTTAGTGTAAAGACATTGAACAAGATTGGCAGATGGGTCCGTGACTGCTTAAAAATGTTTCCAATATAAATCAGTGTTAATTGCTTGTTTGCTTTATAACTTTGGACCTTTTGCTAATGGATGCACACACTGAATCAAGATGAACTCCAGATGCTCACAGACACAGTTCTAGGCGATTTGAGGTCTTTTGAGAAAGTAACTTGTGACATATCAAAATCTGGCAGTAGCAGAAAAAATGGTCTTTAGCAATGATTTGCTTTGAATCCTCTATACACAGACAAGTACTTATTATAGTCCACTAAGTTTACCACAACTCCAGCATTCCCCAGCTTAGTTTTAGCCATTTTTTGCATTAATAAACTAAATATTTTCTAGTTGTATGAATTGTATATTTAAGCACCAAATATTGAAGTTTTTAAAAATCTTGTTTGAACAATTTTTAATTCGACACTCAATCTATATTATGCATTAGAATTAAAGAGGAAAAGGATTGTCAATGGTCAGGAATTGAAGAAAGTGTTATTGACAGATCAGGGCAATCACATATATATCCTGTAAATGCATTGGTAATAATTTTACAATAGAAATGTATTGAAAATCAAAGTGCAAGTATCACTGGATGAATGCATAGTGTTTTTTCTATCAGCTTAACACATTTATGCATAAATAATTGCATTGTGGTATCATATCTACCATAGATCTTTGCAGGAACTTGCAGTTAGTAAGATACAAATTCTTTTCTTTTAAATATCTATCAAGTAAACAGTTTGGTTGGTTGTTGACTGGTCAAGATTTTTATTTCTCTCCTACAAGGCTTGAACAAAATGACTTTAAAATCCTCGACCTACCCCTTTAAAGTATAGTATCATTAGAATCGTCAACTTGAATAGTTTTTTTAGTGTTTCTGCTTGGCTGGCAATCTATCTATCTATCTAAGTATGTGTCCCATGTTTAGGCCACACCAATTGACCTGGAGGGCTAAAAATTTATACATTTTTCTCTTTGTGCAAAAAGAGTGTTATTTCTTTAAAAATACAGACTTTTTTTCTAGTGATCACTGCCCAACAAAAGGAGAGAGAACTATTTTACTCATTAATCACCCTTTTCCCCAATTTTTTAATTGATCAACCCCCAACAAAGTCTTTGGTTATGTGACAGTTTCTGTTGGTGACTAACAACACTCGTCTTATTCACCTATTAACTCTCTTTTGATCTTGCCTCACCCTTGGTCTTGATAATTTCTCTTGCCAATTGCTTCTTTTAGTTTTACCACAACAGAAAGCATTTATCCATCAGATATTCCTGAAAAATCTGACTTCATATCAGGCAATTTTTTGAATTTGACTGTTTTCATTCTGCTTCATTCATTCACTTTTCTATTCTTCACTTATATCGAGAACCTTCAATTCTCTAAGAGACATGAAAGGTGCCCCAATGCATTTTGGGTCCTGGTTTATTGCCTGTATTGCTGGTGCCTTAAGGCTGACCCTGCTCAAATCAATAACTTTTTCCCCTCAGCTTTGGTTGCTGGCAATAATTTATGACTAAATCTCATACAATTGTATAGACTGAATATGTTAGCAGAGATAGCAATAAATATTTACATATCGAAAAATCGCTTTTAACTCTGTGATAAGTTCATCTTGATAAGCTCTCTGTTTTAGAGCTAGGATCAACAGAATAGTTTTATCTACAGATACATTCACTAGAGTGGCGTAGTAGGTTGGATGAATGTCTCATATCAATCTTCTAATGAAGGGGGGCCTGCTTTAGCAATTTGGCATTGAAATTCTGGCCTGTTACTGGGGCTACTACCTTCAACATCAAGCAAGCTATAAGGCATGAATAGATATGAGTTATTCAGAAGAGTTACAAAGCCTTTAAGCAAGTATGTTTCTCTGATGTCATTGTTTTTATGTAAACTAGTAGTATTTTGATTCAATATTTCTAATAATCCTTTTAGGGCATTTTGGAATTCATTGTTCAACTCTATTAATAAAAGTTAGTTTTGTTGAGATTATTTGAAACAAGTTTGAAGTGTTCCTTTTCATTACCAAGCAAGTTTAGCTATCAGGACAGGTTTGACAGATAGGTCTCTGCAGGGTTTACATAGTTACGGCTTACCTCTGAGTAAGATGTGACACCTGTCTGTCACTGTCTGGCATACATGGATTATAATGCATCTTGGTCATAGATATTCTTGAAGGTTATTTGATATTAGAGAAAGGTATATTAGAATTTGTTTGTAAGATGTGTTTAGCTCTACATAAAGGTTTTTAAACATCCATTCAAAATAGTGATTAGATCATTCCTGAATAAGAACTTTGTTTTTGACAAATCTAAAATTTTGATAAAAAGAAATTTGTCCCCAAATTTCATAGAACACAAAATCATTTCTCCATGAATTACGTGGGTTAGAATCTTGTTTTTCTCACAAAATATTTTTTCTGGCTTGTTTTCCAGCCATCTTCTGGTGTACGTGTCATCCCAAGTATAGTTTTGAATGTTGTCTAACGTTCTGAGATTTAATGTTCAGTATTCCATGGATACATACACCTGAGGAAAGATGGAGAATGAAAGGATGAAAATTTCAGATTTCAAACTCTATTGAAATGGCTACTGTCAAATTATGACACCATTTGTATGACCCTTGATTGAGGATACTATACTGATAACTTTAAATACTTTGTGAGGATTACCCCTTCATCTATTTGATGTGTGCAAAATTTCCTGGCTATCTTTTTTGAAAAAGAGATACTACTGAAAACTGTTTGCTGGAAACTTTTGCAAACGCCTGATATAAATTCATATCTACAACATGGGATTGGGATGTTTTCAATCTGTACACACAAATAGGAATGGCTTGTTGCTCTGTTGCAGAAATTCATCAGATTCATTCAATCTAAGGGACGACCCGCTTTGTTAGTAGGATTCTGGCACACTAGAACTTTTTCTTACATACCTTCACTTACATGTCATGTCCAGGTTTTGCATCACTGTGTTCTTGGAATTATCTCCTCCTGACCTCAAAACTGACCTTATGATATCCCATTGACCTTTGTACATGCTCTCACCTCTCAATTCAGACCAACACCATCTTTCACTTTGTATCTTTTTCTTTTCTAAGATTTTAAGAAAAGATAACTTTGTTCATTCATCATTATTCCTATCTCCTTCCATCCACATATTTCAAATGTGAACAATAGAAATCTGTTTAGTTAGTGATTCTTCATTTATCACAAGCTGCTCATTATTCTGTCTGGTTTCTTGGCATGAATAAACATGATTTCCTTTTTACTGTTATTTTGAATATTTGTCAGGAAACTAAATTCTTTGAAGTCTTGATGATTCCATTTTACCATCAATTTCAACACAGTCATACTCATTATAACTGAAAGGTCGCAGTATCAGAACAAAGAGGATATAATTCCACTTTACAGACAACCTCAAAATGATTTATCACAGGTCTAATGGAAACATCAGGAAGAGAGTCATTCAAAGTTAATAATTATTCTGATGTAAGAATCCAAATCTCTAATTAAGAATAAACATTGGTTTCAGTTGTAAAAGTTTTTCTGAGTGAGTCAAGTGAAAATGAATGCTGGACTTTCTCTATCATTTGTATGCGTGGATAAATATCTGAACACATATGAATAGATAGGTAGAAATGGGGATGGATCAATAAATGAGGGACACTAAATAAAACATCTGTAGTTATCAAAACAAGAAACAATTACCTTACAAAGATAATATCAACAGCAATGCGTACAAGCAAAGAAGAGACAAAAAACTAACTACATCCACTCTGCCATGTCTCTGATACATGGTAAAGAACATTTAAAGGATATAAAGTGCATACAACAGTAGGACAGTATTCAAAAATGGTTCTGCGCTGCTCCTTAACAAAGTAAAAACAAAGACCATGCAGTTGTGGCAGGGAATACATGGGTGAAACTAACCTTCCCCCCTGAAAAAGACTTGAACACTGTAAGACTGTAATGTGTGGAGACACTTTGAAATCTGGTAAGGCTAACTATGTGTTGAGGGGGCTAATATGAAGGTTGAAAGGATTGGGTCACATACTATGTTCAGCTGTGAGACATTAATAGTTTTGTGGAACCTGGGATTCCATATGCATCATCCAAGAGACAGGATCCTGTGCAAAGTCCAGCATTGAACTCTACATACATTCCTGTCTCTTGGGAAATCAGGAGTTCTGAACAAAGTTCTGGAGGGGTCAATCACAAGAACACATGGATGCAAGAAATGAACATTCCACGTATGGAGGGGATGCACTCACTCCCTAAGAACAAAACAAGATGAGGAAATTAGGCTGAATCAATCATAGACCACGATTAAAATGCTTCTGACAAGAATTCTCTCCTCTTTGCTATTAGTTTTGGAAACTATACTTGTTCATCTGAAGAATGAATCAGCAGAAATGTTAGGATAGCAAAATAAGCCTCAAAAATTGAAGTCAATAATTTGACTGATTAACAAGTAAGATAACTTTTGAGTGGAAAGTGAATGCTAACTGACTATGAAATGCTATGTATCCTAGTGATACTTACATTGATGCATTAATATACAGAATAAATTATGAATATATTAATATATTGCAAGTAATGATCTATCTATATACACACATACTCAGAAATATTTTTGAATTCCTCGGAATCCTTAGAGGAAACTAATTTGATGATGGTCAATATCACTCTTCAATTCTGCTTAGAGAGGAACTTTATTAATCAGTTATAGATCTTTCTTTGAACAAAAGATAATTGTTTTTTCTTCTTTTCTTATTTAATTTAATTCATACTTGATACTGCTTCTGTTGGTCAATCTTTTCTTTGCAGTATTTTTTATTCACTTCTTTTGCCATTATGGAATTGGAAAAACTATTTTCAATTATCAGTAGCTCATTTTGTCTCCTTCAGGAATATTTTTTCCTCCAAAGTGAATGTTGCAGGGTTTTAGAGAAAAGAAAGCAAATTAAATTGAATTAACTCAACTCTTAACAAAAGGAATTCTATTGGTCCTTTGTTATGTGTGATATGGCTTGGCACTGGGGTTTCAGAGACATAGATGTGTCATATCTTTATATCAGATGGAGATGTTTTCAATTGAACCAAAGTTTGAGTTGATTGGTTTGATATTTTATTCTTTGTGCTTACTTTTATCCTGATATTTAAAAGTTTTCTGATTCTCTTTTCTGAGGGGGTTGGGGTGAAAGGTTAAGAAAATTTTTCATTTTGGTTTTTACAATTTTTGGAAAATGTTTTTTAATCTTTCATTGCAAAATTGGACACAAACTGCTGATATTGCGACAGTAATTACTTGAGTCCAATGTGAACTTGAATATAATGCAACCTCCACTTTTTGTAACTGAAATCAGTTGTATATATGTTGGCAGTCTTTTTACACTATAAGGCTACACTCCTAATTCTAACCCTTTTTTCTTTCTCATATTACATATGAGTAAATAAGGTATGCTGTTAAACCACTGAATATGTCAGTGTTAGACTTGAATCACTTGAATGAATGGTTTGAAGGAGCAACGGTGTCTGAACTTAGTTAATATGGTGATGGTATGCTGGGGTTAGGGTGATCGATTGCTGTTTAGAGGTGTGATAAGTATTAACTAGTTTTGGACTGTTTGGTAGAAAAACAAGTGAATATTGTTTGTTTTACTCTCTGGTGAGAAGAGAAAGCCATAAACAACTCAGAATTCATAGATGGAGAAACAGAAAGATAGAAATTGGTTAAAAGGTGATGATTTTATTTACATGAAAACATAGACAGCATTTAGGGTGCATGCATTTTTTCAATATTAGTTGATCATGTAACCACTGATACCATGAGTAGTATTTCACTTACATAAAAACACAACAGTATTCAAAAGTTTTGCAAACAATTGAAGTCTACCTTGTTCATCTTGTCAACATGATTTCCCACTCAAAAAGGAGTTCAATTGTCCCCCAAACCTCTTTGAATGTTAATGACCTTTCTCAAAATCATTGATGCAAGGATGATGTTTGGGTTATATTCATAGAAAATACATTAGTAGTTTTATCAATACCTGTTAGTGCAACCACTTACATCACAGGTAGGATTTATTACACTGTCAAAATTTTCATTCCCTTGGATCATTACATGTATAGTGATGAAATGGATGATTCTAACAGTGGTAGGGAAAATGAAATGATAATCATGGTTATATTGTATATAAACTTTAAGAAACATCATTTACATTGGAAAGGGCCATAGAAATGAATCATTTGAGATGATATGACTGTATACTTGGATGATTTCACTCCAAAGTTCAGTAAATATTCAAACAGAAATTTGATCCTTAATATTCAAAAAAAAAAAATGAGTAGTCAATGTTTTTTCTGGTCTACTTAACATACAAGTTACTCAAAAAGATGTGCAAATTGCTTCTAGATCTAATCATCCTTTATCAGATCTTGAGTCTTCAGTAAAGCTTTCAAGTTGATGACAACTTTCCAGCCATCTTTTAAGCTTTTCTCAAGATTTTTCTTTTTTCATTCAAATTAGGATTAAACATTGTTGCATCTCCTAGTAAATTCATTTACATTACGAATATCACAAGTTGCAAAGGCTTTGTTAACCAATTGACTGCAGCAGGAGTAGCTCATTTGCCATGTTCTATATTAGGCAGTGACTTTGAATATACAGGGTGGCACATGTGCTGTAAAGTTCTTCTCTATAAACAATTTCACTTAGAATTACAGAGAAACAAGGAAAAAAAGTTGTCTGTAACTTCAAGTGGAAGAGTCCATTCTGTGACAGGAAATTTCCTCCATTTACAGTTGGGCTGTAGAAATGAAATGACTGAAATTTCAATTATCTACAATTAAAGTCCAAAATTTTTGCCATATATATATATATATATATATATATATATATATATATATTTATGCATATATATAATTCTATCATACTTAAGCAACCTTGTTCTATTACATCTACTGAGTATTTCCATTGCAAGCCCAACAAAGATGCAGTTAAATGTTTGTACTTGGCCAAATAAAGCCCATTCCTCACAACAGGAAGTTCACATCTATGATAATCTACTTAACCAGTGATACGATCACTGTTCTTAACATTTTGCCAATATCTGACAAGATCATTTATGTACACACACACAATGGAGATAAATTTATTGATTTTGTGAATGGAATACCTTGTAGAGGAATTATTCCATTATGGTATGGTCATCACCTGTTTTTATGGACAGTTGTCTCCGAGGAGCTAGATATTTCAGTCTTTGAGGAATGGGTGGTGATTGGATACAAGAAGGAATTATTCCTTTGGTAAGATATTGCCATAATTAAAATTTTCCAGACTGATTCTTGCTTTCCTTAGAGACTTAGAAAGTTTGCAATTAATAATGTTTGGGACACGTCAACAATCAGTTCAAGTTGAAGTGGAGCTTACAGTGTTGAACTTATGCATACTTTCTGACCTTTTTCATGTTGAAATCAATCAGGAAGTGAATAAAATTCTGGTTTATGCCATCTGATCATGTCAGAAGAGAACTGCAACACAGTGTTTCATAAAAGAGGCAACCTTTTTGTTTTTTTTGTTTGTTTTTTTTTTCTCATTTAAATTATGCTTTAGTCCTAACTTCATGAAGGAAAATGTAAATGTTGATATAAAGGGGAATATCTACCGATCAGTCACTTCCTTTCAGACTTCTGGTAAATCAAAAAATTCATTTTCATTCTAGCTGTCAATAATTTAAAGAAACTTGTCTACTAACAGAATTTTACTATTAGGAGTGGTATCAAGCAGTTAATGACATTTAAAACTGTAATTATTTCAAATTTAAAAAACAATTTTGAAAGATGCAAATTGCAAAATGATGCTAATTACAAATACATTTTGATTTTACAATAAATGTTGATAGTGATTTCTTTTAGCATAGATGCAGGTTTTATCACATTGAAAAATGAAATAGCTAACAACACAAAAAAAAGGATACTTGAACATGGCTAGCACATGATGCAATTATTTCAATTGTTAAATACTGTTAGCTCTGAGTACAGTAATACAATATGTATAATATTATAGCATATAATGCATGCACATGAAATTGTATCTGATTCTTCATCAAACCAACTTATCAGCAAATAGTTCTGTCTGTATATTCTGTTTTATTCCATGTCTGTATCAATGGATTCCAATTGAACAGTTATGCTAGTAGAAATATCTCTCACTCACTTTTTGAAACAATGGCCTCGTTCACTGGAATGCTTTCAATGGTTTCCTTTTGGAAGGTATCATTCCATAGAAATTGAGTATATCCTCGAATGTTTTCATGGGGAAAAAACTAGTACATATTTATGAAGTTAATATTTGGAAGAGAAACTACTGATCAAAGTTACCTCCCTTCCAACTTTTGGTAAATTTCAAAATTAATTTGCATTCTATCTGTCATAATGAAGAAATTCTGTTTTTGTAACTGTTACCCTGTCACTTCAAAGTATTTCAGCAAATGATGCTGAGATAGGATGTACACAACTTGTAATTACCCATGACTACTAACCTGGATATTTATACGGTAACGTAAAAATTCATTAGTATGGATACCTACTGAGACTTATCATTCCTAAAATTCCATTCCTATTTAGGACCTGTCAACAAAATTATTGACAACATTTCTCTATAGTTACCTACAAAATACAGTTTAAAATCTACCCAGGAATTTATAAAAATTATTTGAAACAGCACAACATTCTGGCTTAGTTTGATGTAAATTTATTCTCTAACGTCCCATTGGATGAACCAATACGTCGCCTTTTACAACCATGATGGCAATACACACAGACCAATGGTGTTAGTATGGGAAGTCCCCTGGGTCCAACATTTGTTAATTAGTTCATGTCCATGTTGAAAACCTTAAATCTACCTTTTAACAAAATTTTGAGCTTACCTGAGCATACCTATGAATTAAATAACAACAAAATCTCATTTCTCTAAGCATTGTCTTGTGGTACCTTCCTTCCATCCCTAGTAAAGCATAAAGATGCGATCCACAGGATCTTTTTGAACTCTCCAAAGACAACAGAATAATTCACTGGAAAAAAAAAAAGTATATTATTAAAAATAAAACAAACTGGCCATCCCAGTGAATAACTGAACGACCATGCCATCAAAATTTTATTTCATGAAGAATTTTATTCGAGAGTAAAGATGGTCAGAATAAATTCTAATTATTACATCAAAGAGTAAAAAAACCTCTAGAAACTTCTATATTCTAGAGAATTTAGCTGTTATTTCTAAACCTGTCAGAATAAAGTCCCTATCTGAAAATTGATGCCAATTGTTGACAAAACTGTATGGCAAGGAGTGCTGAACCATGCAAACAAACATATGAAAAAAAAAATCGAGCCCTTCACTGTCTTTAATGGCTGATGTTGTTAAAAGAAATATAAACAAATAAGAAAGCAAGCATAAAATATTCAAGTATACAGGTGTTTTTCAGCAGTTCAACAGCGGGCTCCTCATACTCAAACCTATTATTTATTAAGCTGTTAAGCAAAATCCAGTTGTGTCCTGAAATTGAAGTTTCAGCCCTCACTGGGATAAGAATAATGATAAAAACCCACAAAAAAAATTTTGCATGATACTTTTCTTAATGTGCTATACAATAAAAAGGGATACGCCAAAGATGTAAACATCTCACAGTTTTATAACACGGACAACTTGCTGCCGAGTTTAGTATACAGCATTAGGATAGGAAAAGTAGATTATCTGTTGATGCAGTTCTACTTTCTGTACTTAGTACTCTTTTCTATCTGTCCTGCCATGGTGGCTATGACCGCTCATACTAACTACCCAGATATTCTTCATTGAAGCCAGTGAACTAGAAGAGTTTCCAAGGAAAGATTACCCAACATGAGACGTTCAGAATTGAAAATGGCTTTACATGTACACATCTGCATTTCTTGGCTGCAAAATTGTCAATCAGGTCATCATCTAACAGCTTCCAAGTGAGTTCTACATTCATGCTCAAGATAACAAGACCTCTTAAAATCATCACATGGTGCAGTAATGTTTGAATTTTGAAAAACTTTGCTCAGTAGTGGTAAATGGAAGAGTCATTGGAATCTTCAGAGTCATCAAGAGGTTTTGGTGGAGGTCTCAAAGTTGGTCCTCTTTCAGGAATGTCTGCATCTCCATTAGCTTTTCCCTTTGCCATCAACAGCAGTGTTTTTGCAGGTCCTTTTTGGACTCTGCTGAATTCAAGCAAGAATTAAGCAAACAATATTTGAATAAATCTGGAGATCTTTAGAACTAATCAGTTATGTCTTAACATGACACACTTTTGAGTCACTGCATGGTTTCAACTATTCTCACATAAATTTCAAATTGTCCCCCCAAATATTCTAATTCCCCCATATTGGAAATCACTGGTCTATTATTATAAGTACTCAATCAATATTGTTAAAGCACAGGAAATTGCAGGATAATCAAAATATTCTTTCAGATTATCAAGGATATAGTTTTTTTTTTCTTATTCTTATATTTTTACATTGTTAAGACAGTTATATAAAAAAAACAATTTGCATAACAATTTTCAGGAAAATTTATAATATACATCAATTAATGATTGCAAATTGACAACTTTTCTTGCTTTTGATTTTCTGAAAAAATTTTTATGTAGATTTTTCCCATAGAAAAGTTGTATCAGATTCATTTTAACCTTCTGCTTTATAAAACTAAGATTTCATGCAAATTCAAGGCTTTCTCTTTATCTGGTGCCTAGTTCCTAGTGAATATCTTTGTCCATTTTTATGGATAAAACAATAAAAATATCGCTTTTTTTCCTTTTTATTCAATAGCATTTCTATAATCAAACAGTCTGTTCTGCAATTTGCAGTATTTTTGTACTCATTGTTGTAGTTTAGAGCAGTGGTCCCTAACTAACAGGTAGTGGACTGGCAAAGCAGGAGTTAGCAGTCCAAGAGCAAAGGATATGATTTGGCAATAAAATAAAAACAATTAACATCAACATTCCTGCAAGTAATGCATGAGCATCATCTTGCCGCTTCTTATACTTTTTTCTTCTCTCTCCCTAATCCCTGTTGCCTTTTTCAGGTAATTTTTCCTAAATTGTTGCTGCAATCTACTGCATGTGTCTTGTGTGTGTTTTCTGACCTTAGAGCAGATGGCATTGAGTATGAATTGAAAAGGATGGGGGCACCAAAATTCATTTTATTACTTCAAGAAATTATGAATATCTTGTATCACCTTACTTATGAATCTCTAATGGAGCCTAATTAAATTATGAATCATGATTCCCCCCCCCTCTCTTTTAATTATTTGGTTACTTTGGTACTCCTCCCAGCAACATGTGCCCATGTGCCTTGTGGCAGCCCTGTCTTTACATTCTAGTTGACTCCAATAACAGTATATTCTCTACCTATCTATATAAGAAATTATATATATCTTATATCACCTTGCTTATGAATTACCAATGGTGCCTAATTAAATTAAAAATCATTTTTTTTTCTTCTCTATTAATTATTAGGCTGCTTTCCATGCCCCTCCTGACAACACTTTGTGCACGTCTGCCTTGTGGCAGCCCTGTCTTTATATTCTAGTTGATTCCAGTGACAACGTATTCACTACTTACCTGTAATATATATGAATATATGAACTATGCGGGCCTTAGTAGCTCAATTAGTGAGAACAGATTGAGCTAAAGAGTGCTTCTATAAAGGTTGTAGATTCAAATCTGATGTATGGCCCATTCTTCATTTTCCAGTCAACACCGTTTGCTCACTATTGAAATAAATTGGTCCGAACAAAAATTATTAGTTCCAAAATTGTCAATTTCATTATTTTGCAGTCAGATAATAACATTTCTCTCTATCTATCTATCAATATATATATATATATATAGTCCCTATTCCGAATAGACATATTGAAGATATTGAAGAGAACCTAGCCAATATGCTCAAAACATAAGGTATACAATAAATGCATAATACCAGCTATGACTTATGGAAATAAACAAAATGAACAGAAAACATACCTGGAATTGCATGGAGAGCCCTGGAAAGAGCAATGCTAGGGATAGGAAAAGATCTACATAGATCAGAAAAACTACTTGTGGAAGGTATTATACGAATAATTGATTAAGCTGAAAAATTGGAGATTAACTGTACACTTAGCAAGAAGAGATGATGGATGGTGATGGGAAAGACCATTTTGTCATGCAGTGGACTCATGGCTGATGATATATTTATGTGTTATCACCCACTAAAAAGTAATTTTGTTTCAACCATGTATATAAACATTCCTCATTTGATAATTAAAAGTGTTGAAAAAAGCATGATGGTATATGATAAGGAAAAATTAACTCTTAAGGTGAGTAGAAAAAATTGTGAAATTCTTTGGTTGTATTTGTTGGTAGAAATTCAACTCAAGATTTTCTGTGTAATTAGTATTCTTAATAAGTTGGTTTTGGTTGGCATGCTGTCTGAAATTGGAACTGACACAATTGATTTAACATTCATATGGGTAAACATTCAACAGAAATGATATGAATGGCGAGTCACCACTGTTATACTTATTGATCCCTCATTGTTGAGCGTGATTTTGAGTAACCTATGTAAGTCCTGTTTAAAAAAAAAATATGTAATATAAAATAATATCAATATATAATACATATAATACCCTATATAAAGTGACAAACTACATGTATGACATAAGCTATATTGTAAAAAAGGGAAGTGGTGTTTGACCAACTCTAGCTCCATTGATGCAATTTGAGTGCGTGATACAGACATAAGGAGGGAGGTAGTAAGAGACAGAACAGTGTGGAATAAAATGAGATGATTTAGGTTCTACCATTGAGAGGTAGGAAACCTCTGGCTTCAAAGTTAGGGCAGTCCAGTGAAACCTCTGGGCAAGGTAAGACCTGTCTTGGGCGATTTTCTCTCTCTCTCTCTGCAACAACTCTTGAATAAAAAAATAATTAAAAAATCATATAAACTTAAGGGGAAAAGTGTTTATTGGTTTGTTTAGCTTTGTATCTTTTTTCTGCCTTACTCACAAAACACTTTTTTTTATCTACTTACGATCATTGTCACTCTTTGGCATTTCTGTCCAGGAGAATGTGGTTCCAGTCTCTCACTCAAAAGGGTTGAATTGAAAAAAAAATAATTACACACTGCATTTATTTGTGGAAATTTTTCTTCACTGTTCTCTTCTTTCTCACTTGGTTCATGTCTCTCATTCTACTTTCACTTCCACTTCCCCATTCTCTTACTTTCACTTTCAAGTCCCCCATCGTTCTACTTTCACTTTACTTTCACTTTTGGGTCCCTCATTCTCCTACTCTCACTTTTGCCCCCCTCCTCCTCCTCTCACTTTTCGGCCTCCCCATACTCCTCCTCTCACTTTTAACCCCCCCCCCCCAATACTCCCAGTCTCATTTTACTGTCCATCACTCTTCAATTTTCCAATCATTTTTATTCTCATGTTTGTCATCTTTCAACTTGAACTTTAAAGTCTGTCATCCTTCTACTACTTTCTTGTCTGTCATTTTTCTGGTTCAGGTATCACATCATTTTATTTTCACATTATATTTATCCACCTTCCACCTTACATTGCTTCTTGTTCTGCTCTGTTTATGATTTCTTTCCATATTTTACATCATTTTTCCTTAATTTTAGTTTCCCTTCCCACCAGTTTTTTCTTCATTTCTTTCTTTTTCATTTTTAACAATACTTTTTCTCCTCAATTTTATATCTTACTTCAACCATCTTCTTTCTCTTTTTTTTTCTCCCTTTCTCTCCCACCTTTCTTTTCTGAATTTGTTTTCACATTTTTACTCCTTCATTTCCATTTCATCTGATACATCTTTTCTTTCTTCCCTCCTCTGTCCTATTTGTCTTTGACCTTCATATTTCTTTTTCTCACTGGTGTCTGTAACTTCCTAAACTTCTCCTTCATTTCCACATTTTTGTTCCCCTCTCCCATTCATTGTTTTATCTTTCCCCATTGTATCTCTTTACTCCCCCCACTCTTTAAACTTTCATGTCTGTCGTTCTTCAACTTAAACTACCACATCTGTCATTTTTCAATTTCAATATTTGTTATTCTTCAACTTTCTCTTTATCGTCTGTCATTCTTTCGTTCCCAGATCCGCCATTTTCAAGTTTAATGTCTGTCAACTTCCGCTTTCATGTCTATCATTTTTATGGTTCATCATTTTATTTTCTCAACCCTATTACTTGTTTTCCTTGTTTTCACTCCTTTTTTTTCTTTCCATTGACATGAACTTCTCGATTCAAATCTCCAAAAGTGTCCAGTAGCATGAGTAAACTTTCATCCGAACCCTGCTTATTCCTTTTTTTTCTCTCAATCTTACTATTTTACTTTTTCTGCTCTGTCAAAAAATCTTTTCTTCATGTCTTTCATCATTCTTCCTTAATTTTGGTTCCCCTTCCCACCCGGTTATTCCTTCCTTTCCTTCTTTCTCTATTTGCACCTCTTTTTCTCCTTTTCCTTTCACCTTTCACCATTTTCTTTCTTTTCTCCCTTTTTCTTGCACCTTCACTCGCCTTCCACTTGTTTTTTTCTTTTTCTTGATTTGTTTTTACATCTTTACTCCATCATTTTCATTCCAACTGATACAACTTTTCTCTTTTTCTTCCTCTTTTTTATCTTTCATTTATGTCTTGTAACTCCCTAAACGTTTCCTTCGTTTCCACTTTTTTGCTCCGTTCTCCCTTTTATTGTTTTATTTTCCCCCCTCCTATCCTTTTATTCCACCAACCTCTTTAGTTATTCTTTTATCTTCAAATATTCACTTTCCAAAACCCACCAATCCATTTGCACTTCACTAGTTTATTTACCCCCGTTCCCTCCACTCATTCTTTCTTTCATTCATTCTATGGTTCACTCATTCATTTTTGACCATCTACAGGCAATATTGTCATCTTAAAGGAAAACAATGCTACTTCGGACCATAGATCGATATCTAATCTTTGTTAGCAGCAGCAGTAATAATAATGGTAGCAGCATAAAGAGAGGTGCAGCTGTTGATGACAATTTCCCCTTCAGCTGATGCCATGCTGTCACTTTTGTTGTCATCGGCTATGGATATACCATGATGCTTCATTGATTATTCTCTTTCATTCTTTTGTACAACAGCTGACATAGGTGAGTTGATGGATTCACTTCTTACTCTTAGAAAATTCACTACAGAAAAAATCTCTTGGATAAATTCATAGTGCATATTCATCATTTTTGAAATTCCTAAACTTGAAGGAAATACTTTTAGAAAAAATAAAAGAAAACAGAAGAAGAAAAGGAAAAAAAAGTTTTACTTGATGGTTTTTGGTTTAAAGATACTTTTGGACTGTACACATAACAACAATATATGGACAAAGCACATGTTTAATTGGAATGGTTTGTTATTCAACCTTCAGATATAAAGTCTGCAAGATTAGTCACATCTCGTTGGATTCATTCCGACACTTGAAAAGTTTATCATAAAGTGTCTGATGATATTCTTCTCTTTATTTATTGTATGTATTGTGTTATTTTTATTGCAGATATCTATACGTACACATTGTCTATACCAGGGCTTAGCAATAATTGGGCCCTGGGCCATTGAGATGTTCATTGTGGGCCTCAGACTTTTTCAGAAAATTTTTCATATTTTATTTATTTGTGGATCATTGAGCAAATATTTATTGCTAAGACATGATATAACATGTATGTTGGCCATAAGCATAATTCAAAAACTCACAAGTGGGCCATTGCAAGAAGAAGTTGCTGATCCTTAGTTTATCCATGCACTTTTACTTAGATACTATAGTTTTATTTTTTCTTACCAAACATGTGTTTTTGAGGTATTTTGTCTAGAACTAAATTTCTTTGGATGCAAAGATTTCAGGACAACTAACCATAAACATTAAATATGCATATATAAATTACAATCAAATTTTTTTTTTGTCTTTGGAGATCTTTTTTTTTTCCACTGTAAACTGAACCATATGGAACATGGAACTCTATTTGAATGGAAGATTTTCTTGTTAAAAAGATTGGAAAATGTTATTTTAAAGTGACTGAACTCATTTAAGAGGAGGAGTCCATTGATACAAAGAAACAAACGGAAAAAATTATACTCTGTTCATTATAAATAAATGAATATATTTGTGTACATTAAATTCTGCTTATTCAAAGAGAAGATTTCAGGGAGATAACTGTACTGCCCTAATATTTACTTGTTGGATGCATTGATTTTCTTTTTATCATTTTTCAACTTATTTTCATTTTGACTCCCAGAAACTTTCTTTCTTTTCTGCTTTTTGAAATGGAAGATATTTTTGCTTAAAAAGGTTCAATCTTTTTAGTTTTTCCTGACTATCATGTTTTTTTCCAAACGTTTTTTTTTCTCTTGAACTTTTTCACAAAGGCTTTTGTGGCATATTTTGTGAACCAATTATTTAAGATTAAAGACACATAGAATTAGTAAATGCTCTCATGATCCTCCATATAATACCTGCAATTGCAAACATGAACACTATGAAAATATATTTTTGGGTCAAAGCCTAAACTTCATGACACACATTTTCTAAAGTTTCTTTTCTCTTAGACCCTTCATAATTTGATCTCAAGTTTTCAATCACTCTCCATCATTGCTCATCATTTCATCGTGAAATTATTCAGATTGTCTTTTGGTATGAAAGAAAAACAAAAATCATGGTTCACCGTTTGACACAATGCCATCACCTTTCCATCAAAATTTCGCAACAAACTTCAGAACTGAAAAGTGTTGAGAGACATAGGTAATTGGTTGTTTATTAGGATCATTTTCTTCAAGATAATCCATTTTTGTTTATAAAATGTAAACAAATGATAAGATCAGCTATAATTCACCATCCAACAGACCCTCTCCTCATGCCAACATACAGAATTTTATTGAAATACCCCAAGGAATAACAAAGTTATCCAATTGAGAAAAAGACAACAACAACAGACACGCATAGCAAATGATCGTCCCTGGCAGCTTTTTTCCCTTAGGGACAAAACTTCATGAAATCAGTGAAAGTGCGAGATGACATAATGGTTACCGGCAAAGAAAATGTAAAGTTCAAATATTCATTTCTACATGATGACTGATCAATATTCAGGCGAGCTGTCACTGTGGTTTTCATTTGAGTGACAGGGTGCTTCAGATATTCATTAAAGTGTATTGAAATCGTTTTTTTACAGACCTTTAATCCAAAGCCTTTTTCATGTACACATCTACACTTTTCCTATGATTACATTATATATATATATATGTATATATATATATATATATATATATATATATATATATATATATATATATATATATATATATATATATATATATATATATATATACAGCTGTATGCTTTATTCCAGGTGTTATGATGGCGGATACCAGTATGAGATTCTGGCTATGTTGGGGTTGAGGTTTTCTTCCAAAGTGAACCTCAAAGCCACTGAAGCTGCTCACTGAATTCTAGAAGTAAAAGGAAATAAAAGAATTAGACTGTACCACACAAAATTTGGCTTGATAGTTATAGAGGTGGTGACTTATCCCTTGAAATGAATCCCAGAAGTGGACAACCATCAGTTGTCAATTATGGCTTTGTAAAATGCAAGTTAGAGAAGAACCCGACCACTAGCATTTGAAAACCTCAAGAGCTAAGATCAATGAGAGATTCCATTTGTAGAACATTAAATAAGCTTCAGAGAGCAGCTATTGAGATGCTGGAAAACAAAAATATTTTTGATAGATCCCAATACTTAGTAGCTGCTCTCTTCTAACTTCACAGTCACAGAATTTTGATTTGATCCTAAATGTATTCATTTTGGCTCTGGCTCTGGCTCTTATCTCTTATCATATATATGATTTCATTTATAATAATATATGATTTTATATATGTATATGATTATATACATATATATATATATGTATGATTCTATATATATGATTATATATATATGAATATTTATATATATGATAATATATACATATGTATGATTTTATATATATGTATATATATATATATATATGATTATGAATACATATATATGATTATGAATACATATATATGATCATGCTTATAAATATAATTATATATATATATGTACATATGATTATAAATATATATCTGATGACATATTTATATATATATGTAAATGATTTCGTAATGCTTTTCGATAGAAATAAAGCTCTTTGGTGGATGACGAGTATAAATGTGTAAAAGGATATACTGCTTAAATTTAGCCTTATTTACTTAAGGAGATAAGATATCGTCCGCAGGGTCTGATTGGGGGTTTCAATTCTGCCTCGCAGTACTGGATGGGATGAAGTATATAACCACACTAAATAGATGTAATACATAGAAACAGGTCAATAAATATATATGATTATATATACATATATATATATATGAATATATACGATTATATATACATATATATATGATTATATGCATATATATGATTATATATATATATATATATGATTATATGTATATGATTAGATATATGATTATATATAGATATATATGATTACATATATATAAATATGATTATATATACATTTCTATATGATTATATATATGACTCTATGTATTATTATGTACATACATATGATTATATATACATATATAAATAATTATATATATATTTCTATATCTATGATTATATATACATATGTACATGATTATATATATATGATTATATATATATGATTATATATACCTATATATATGATTATATATAAAAAAATGATTATATATATATATATGATTATCTATAAATATATGATTATATATATATATGACCATATATATATATGATTATATATATACATATGACTATATATATATATATATATATATATATGATTATATATATATATATATATATATATATATATATACACATATATATATATGCAAATGATTATATATATATATATACACTTAAATATTTATACACCTATATATATATTTAAATGATTATATATATTTACTCATATATATATGTAAATGATTACATATATATATACACATATATATTTGTAAATAATTGTATATATATTCACATACACATATGTGAATGATTATATACATATACATGCATACATATACATGTAAATGATTATATATAGATATACATATATATATGTAAATGATTATATATATATATGTAACTGATTATATATATACATACATATATGTAAATCATTATACATATATACATATGTATATATATATATATAGATAGATATTGGAATGATTATATATATACACATATATATATGTGAAAGATTATCTATATATACGCATGTATTTATATGTAAATGATTATACATATAAATACAAATATATATATAATTAAATGATTATATATATGTACATATATATATATATATAACTGATTATATGCATATACATATGTATATAAATGATTATATGTATTTACATATGTATATATTAATGTATATATTAATATATATATATATAATATAGCACATGATCATTGGAGATCCATGTTGTGATTCGTGATGTCCATAGGTTGTGTTGCATTCTGTCAACATGACCAGCCGATCGCAATTTGAATTTTTGATAGATTCTTTAATGTGTTGGACTCTTTCTTCTTCCTGATATAATGTGATGTTTTGTGATCTCTCCATGTAAGGTTGAGCATTATTTTTTTATACAAGCTCTGCACGCTTCTCAGTTAGCGGGTCTATCTATTGGTAGGGTTCCATGTTTCAGCTCCATGAGTGACTATGGGTAGGTTGCATTGGTCGTATACTAATCTTTCTCCAAATTTTGGGATCCTTCTGGTTTTGAAGGTTGAGTTTGCTGTGCAGAAGGTTTGCCATCCTTGGGTGATTATATAGGAGATTGTCATGCATATATCCACCCCAGAAATTAATTGCACTCATCGTAGTCTATCATCCCCACCTTTATATAGTTTCATAAAAATTCATGGACAGTCATGAGCCAATACATAGAGACGGAAACACTCGACTGAGTATGTATATCTCAAATTTATTGACAGGTGTTAATAAATAATTGCTATACAAATGTATTCAATGTTGTTCACTCTTTCACACTTTGGATTTTGCTTATCTATATTTTTCTGACTTCTTTAGATGTGTGTTGCATTCAGTGTCTACCAGACATCGCTTTGAACCTTTTTTTCTTTTTATCTTTTCCACCTTCTCAACTAAAAAACAAAGTCTGACAAAAAGGACTAAGTTTCAAATTCTCCAATAATCAGTGTTATTGTGAGAAGAGATGAGAGACTGCACATTATCATCAGGAAATCTGCCTTTTCTATTGACCACTGTGATGGGAAAAGCACAAGGGTGTTCATAGTACCATAGCTGAAATTTTGTTATGCCTTTAGCTGTTGTTATCTGACACACTCATGTGAGTTTACTCAGGCAGCATTGAAACGTCATTTAGTGAACTTGTGTACTGCGTAAGCGTAATATCAATATTGAATAGTTTAACGCTTTCTAGACAAACCTCGTATACTCAAGAAAGGAATTAGATTGGTGATCACGATATGAACCGGGGAAGAAGAATCTTTAAAGAAGGCTGAAAACCGACGAGGACTAAAAACAGCCTTAAGAATGTTCGGTTTATTGAGTCAAAAACAAAAATAACTAGATTGAGGTAATGAAAGAAAAGGGTGACACCTATTAGAGACAACTGGAGTCCACATTTCCTGAAGGAAGTGTAATTATGATTATACAACAGGGTAGTTCCCACTCTGGGAAAAGGAAACCATAAAAAGTTTCTACCGAAAAAAATTTTACAACCCCCTCAATGGAAGTGATCAAATACCTTGAAACTGTCCAAATGACGACGTGTGAGGGCCTAGTTAAAGATTATGGTCACATTCTAATAAAAAGCCCCTCTAAAGAACAATTTCAAAATATTTTTTGCAAGACGCATCAATCATCGTTGGAGGTATGGTACTAACACCCCAGTTGGAGGGGAAAGAGTGCTAAAAATGAGTAGAAAAAAAAATAAATGAAAATACATAGACGAACAATAATGTGCTCGTAGCGCATGTGTAATCATATTAATTAGATAGAAACAGAAACGAAAGGTGACGCCTAAGGAAATGGAAAAAGGACAAATAAAAAAAAAAGATCTTTGAAGGTATTTAATAACCAATCATTTTATCTGATGCAAAATGCAGCGCTACCGGGTAACATTCGAGGATAATTTGATTACATAACATGAAAATGGCCATGTTGCTTATTTTAGAACAAACGAAGTTAGATACTTTTTTTTTTCTTTTTTTTTTGCCAGAAATTGCATCATTGCAATTTTGGGATGTTTTCCTGCTTAAATGATATTTAAATGAGTTCGTGTCAGGCTTTTTGTTGAAATCTACTGAAATATTCTCCCTTATAATACACAAACACACAAGCTGGCTTTCTCTCTCGCACACACACATATATATATAGACTGACAGATAGAGACCTGACGAAAGGAGAACTTTTTTTCTGGAAATAAGTATTCAAACATTTGAAATAATCAAAGATATTTTATTAGGGAAATGAAACCTGGTGAACTGGCAATTTTTGAATTTTAGAGATTTTGGCTTCGAATTTATCTGTCCCTTCCAAAATGCTCCTTTTGGAATCTCACACTTTCATCCTAGTGTTCCTTCCTTTTTTGAAACAGCCTTCAAATTCTCCGAAATCGCTGTCAGTTTCATTGTTGTGATCCCTTTAATCTCGTCCAAGGTCTTCTGGAACAATCAGAAATTACGAGCCAAATAGTGTCTCTGTGTGAGAGAGGGGGAGAGCGTATGTGTTTGTGTAGGGGGCAGGGTTCACAGACCTTGATGATGCAATATTTTGAAAAAAAACCATGCATAAACCGGACAAATGACTCACTTGGACATTTTGAATGCGATTGTTTAACTATACAATTGCTCACTCAGTGGCATCTTACAGCCTCTTGAGTTACCCTACGATCGACTGCCTGTTTATGCATGCGTAGTGAAGTCCCTTCTGATTCGTTGCCAAATTACAATCTGTTTTCGAGGAAGTCCAAATAATATGAACACAATTCTTCCGCCAATGTTCCTAATGCCTTTGATACAAAATGTGGTCAGTGAAATAATTGCAAAAATACATCTTCCTCGAAGACTTATCGGGATTTTTTTGAGAGAGTAAACAATAATAATAAGTCTCCTACATGACTTGTCTTCAAATACCGAAAGCAAAGGTCAAGTTTCTACTGGTGCCCCATTAAAACACGCTGTGACGTTTGAGAATCAATTTTTTTTCTTAGTGCACGTTTCAAGACTTTTTCGATTCTTTGTCACGAAGCCAAGCTGTCAAAAGAAAGAGAAATCAATAAAAATCTGTGGCAAGTAATTTCTCTTTCAATTGGCTCCAGAGTAACAAGTGTGGCATTCACAGTCGAACAATAGCACGGAAGAACAAGCTTCACTCACTCAAAACAATACAAGTTCCCTCCATTGACAACTACTGGGCGGCTTGCAGTGTGGGCTCCAGTCAGAAACGAATTCTACAACATTCATTCATTCTTTTCTCGTCACTCGCAGCTAGGCCAATCAGAGGCGATTGAGTTGCTTTCGCTTGCGTCATATAAATAACTGGATAACAATGACACAAAAGATGTAACTGATGATGATGATGATCATCATCATCATCAGTCTTTTATCGTCCGTCGTTGGACGTGAACCTCAGGATCTGCCACACCGCTATTTCATGGGCATTGCAGAGCCATTTGATCTCTGGGGATGAGTTGTAATGTCCCTTGGTTGTCTGCCATTCTCGCAATATGACCAGCCTATTGCCATGTGAGTTTCCAAATGGTTTCTATGATGTCTCAGACTCCTGTTTTTCCCCTAACTTACTGTGCTGTCTTCTGATCTCTCCCTATGAGGTTGAGCACAATCCTCTCGTGTGTATGCTTCATTGTTCTTAGTTTGCAGGTCAGTCTCTTGGTTGGGTTCCTTGTTTTAGCTCCATAGGTGAATATTAAGAGGATGCATTGGTTGTCTACCCTTTTCTTTAGGACTAATGGAATTATCTTATTCTTGAAGGTTGAGCTCGCACTAATGAAGTCTTGCCACCCTAGAGTGATTCTTCAGTCGATTTTTCCTTTTAAGGGTGTCATGGAAATTCGTTGTCCCAGGTAGATGTGGTCAACTTTGTCAAGCTTTACGTTTTTTATTTTGATCGTCGTGCTCTTATTTTTGACCTTTGTTTTATTCATGTGAAGGTCAACTTTTTTTGCTGCAAAGGACCATGTCGTCTGCAAATCTGAGGCTATTTAGTTATTTGCCGTCTATTCTGATTCCTTTGTTTTCCCAGTTTTGGTTTCTGAAGATCATCTCGATGCAGAGTGTAAAGAGTTTGGGCGAGTTGATATTACCTTGTCTTACTTCTTTTTGGAGTTGAAAAGGCTACAATGGAGTTTCTAAAAAGTACCCCTGACAAGTTTATTGTCGGCAGTGATGATATCAGTCAAACATGAATATTCACTCAGTGGAAGTACAAAATACTTGTTGCTGTTTATACTCACTTCACGCAAATAGTTTTGGGAGCTATGACTAAAATAGCAGATCAGATTGAGCTTTTTAGCCTTCAAGGCAACCAGTTCATGAGAAGGACAACTCCAAATTCAAATCCTAGAGCTCGAGTCCCTAATGTAGTCTGACGTTGCCTTCAACCTCCTGCGACAAGATGCTGCAGACATTTTTCCCTACGACTTTCATCCAACCTTGCCCTGGCCTGCACCTGGGAGAAACTATGAGCAAGGCTTCCCTGTGGGGATCCATAGTCTTGCAAGACGGACAGGTGCCATCGATTCAATAAGCTAGGCTTGATCTGATGCAAAGCTTGATCTATGGTTGAGACCTTAGCTATGGAAACGGAGCTTTTATCAAAGAAAAAAAAATCCGGGAAAGAGTGACAGTTACGTAGTATGATATAGGTAAATATTTTGGGTTTTGGAAGGCTTAGCTCCCTTAGGGCCCCTCAAACATTTAGTGAGAATTGATTTTTTTTAAAGACATCTCTTTACATCTCTATCAGGGGGGTTGAGCAAACATTTTCAGAGTGAAATCGACATCTCAACAAAAAGCCCAAAACTTGTAAAAAAAAATAATTGTATCATCCAAATCTTTGTGTAATTATCAAGAAGAAAGATATAAAAACAATCTGCTATTAACTTTCTGGCACTTAATTCTACTACACCAGATATCTTCCATGAAATTGGCAGCATGAAAAGTCGTTTTTATGTAAAAAAGACAATGGTGTTAATATTTGCAGTTTAAAAAAGGAAAATTAGGTATATATTCGTTTTGGCAACTTTTTAGTTTTATTTGATTAATTATATTTAAAGCCTTTGATCTGGAAAAACAATTTTTTTCTCTCGATAATTTTAAAAAGAACTTTTATTGATTATTTCTCTATTGCGTTTTGATTGAAATTTATTCTAAATAATACATAACTAACGAATAATTAAAAATAGAGATTTGAAGAAAAATATTCATCAGGTGTTTTTCCTTTTTTTTCATTTTGCGAAAGTAAGAGTTTTTTCTCTTTTTCTCCGAAAAAAAATACGGCGATATTTCGAAAGTTGGTTGTATATTATTGTTCTATTCTTTTTCTTGATAATCGCACAAAGGTTATGATGATGAAATGATTTTTTTTACAAGTTTGAGGCTTTTTTTTCTCAGGTGTTGATTTTACGCTGGACGTTTTGGTTCATTATCAATTCAAAAAGATACTTTGATCTTTCAGCAAATTGAAGGAGACTGACGCGTAAAAAATTTAAAAAATACTAGATCTTTTGAATAAAACAACGTTGATTATTTTGCTTCAATGAAATATTGTCCAACAAAAAGCAAACAATGATTATTTTGCTTACGGTCAGTCGTCAGGGCGAAAAGGATTGCTGCTGCTATCACCTATCTATCATCACCTGATGATAAAAAGATTCTGCGATAACCTTGAAGCATGATGATTAATGAAGTGTTAGAAATGTATTTTTCATTGTTTGACGATTTGTTAAACTGTTATAGAAATAATTACTTATCACCCACTGGTGCCGATTTGTGATGTTCGTGACCAGATAAAAGCCAGGATGTCAATGACTTTTAGGACGCAAGTAAATTTTCGGAGATTTTTGCTGTGTGACAATGGCGGCGTTACGCTTGTCTAGCCCCCCAGCAATTTATTTAAACATTATTCTAGATTATTTTTTTAGATTTGATTAAGTCATTTTGTAGGTTTTTTCTGATTTTTCTAAAAAATATCCTATTTTCAAGAACAATATTTGAACCTGAGATTCCCGAGGCAACAAAACATTCTGATTAAAAGGATTCTTTCTCTTCGACGAGAATCATTTTTTTGTCATTTGGTAATTCCTATCGTCTATTGTTTTCAATATGTTATGTGATTTATCAATTTTTTGAGAGTCGTCATCTTTGATATCTAAACTGCAAGAAGTATTTTCTTTTCATCTGAGTCCCATGTAATTGCCTGAAATTGATATCAGAAGCAACAACTTATTTTCTCCCTTATGACAATGTAACTATGGTTCCTGGAGAATAATTCAATGGGATCGTGAAGAGAATTAGGCTTCAGGGACATCATAGAATCCATTAAAAATCTCAAATGGCAGTGAGCTGGCCATGTTGCAAGAATGGCGGACAACCGATGGACATCACGACATGGATCCCCCGAGATCACAGGCGGAATCGAGGCCGACAAAATATTACATGGGGAGGCGAGCTAGACAAATTCAGAAAGTACTGGCTCTGTGACGCCCATGATAGAGAAGAGTGGTGAATCCTTGGGAAGGTCTATGTCCAACAACAGACGTTGAAAGACTGATGATAATGATGTTGCAGTTAATTTACCCTTGTAATCATTTCTGTCAATTGACAACCGAATTAGTTGAAACTACAACAAAAAAAATACAAATCGTCTGTCTGTTATGGAAACCATGAATGCATTAGGAGTTAATCCATTATTACATCTCATAAATTATATTTGAAAAACACGTAATAGGTAGAATCCACACCCACATGCAAGCACACACATGTTCTCATGCCCACACACAACCACACATCCCCTTCTACAGCTTTATGTGTCTTATGAAAATGTCTATTGTGATTTTTTTTTAAAAGTTATTTGGGGAATTTTCTAATTGTACAGCCTCAACTTCCGTAATAATATTAATATAGGAGGGTACAAGTCAGGTCTTTGAGACGGTAAGACTTTCCAAGTACAAATGGGAAAATGAATAAGACAGAATCAAAAAATTTCAAAATAAGAAAATTTCAGTCAATTAATAATTGAGTCAGCTGAAAAGACAACTAAAATGGATATCATTTGTCATTTATGGAAACCAAGAAGGCATTACTCCATTATTAGATCTCATAAATCATATGTTATGATGTAGACATTAGAGGAAGAATAAGTTGGTTTTGTGATCTTTTTCTCTAAATCTTCTGCACTGAATAATATTTCACTTTTATATCATTCAACTCAATGAAAATCTATTTCTTCAACAATACTTCGACCAGCGAAAACACTTACAATTCTATTTGAGACAGAACTGTCCCTAGGTACTGGTAACACGGGTAGTCACCCAGGGACCCAAGTACTACGGGGGACCTGTCATGTGTCTGAATACAAATGGAAATATAGGGAAATGAATTATTCAAATAAGATAATGCAAACTCAATATCTTGCAATGCACCGGGGTTTTTAACTCTTAGTAGATAACTCTTACTCTTAACTACCTTCTGAAGAAAATAGGTTAATTGTTCAGTGTGATGGAAACTACAAAAGAGAAAGGTAATTGATTCAGATATCCAGCATTCAAATCTTGACAGGTGACGATTTTGTTAATGAAGTGAAGGTCACAGGGAAAGTGGTTATATCCGTATTGAGTTAGCCCTCCAAAAAGTACAGTCATTCCCTTGGCCTCTGAGAACATTCTGTTACCCGTATCGGGTTAGCATTTCAAGGTATGACCAAAGTTATTTAACGTGAAAGTTTATTAATTAAAAAAGCGTCCAACTTTTCTAAGCTTATTGAAACTTCACCTGAGATTGTTATCTGACCCTTTCGAGCAGGGCTATGCAGGGCCTGTAATAGACCCAGGTCAGATGAGAAAAGTAACCTTTCCCTATTTTAAAGTCTTCATTAAGTGTTTTTGTGATCAATGCTAAATGCGTTTGGATTATGATTCATACATCGTTTGGATATATACATCTGCAATCAATTTATACGATGTATTTTACTTACATATATATCATGATGACATAGATGCTGCTTTGAACGTTGGGTCAGCTATTTGTTGAGAATGTGAGTTATTCTTAACTGTTTGTTTCAAAGATGGATTTCACGGAAAAATGTTCCTTTGTAGAAATTTTATTGCCTGAGATCATCATGGTAATGAAGGGTTATTTGTTTGGTGAGAAGTTATATGATCATCTGAATATACAAATAATGCAATGTTCATAACGTCTTTTGATAATTCCCTCGTCAAATATAACCGCACAAAATACACGAAAAAGAAGTACAAACAAGATAGGAATAAAAAAAGATATATGTTTTTAGTTATTCACAAAAGAGAGGCCAATTAAAAGATACCTGGATACAAGTTGCAGAACAAAAATGATGTAATATATTTCAAGGCAACGTTTGAGATGATAAAGTTGATGTAAAAAAATCCTACTGAGAGTAGAGACGGATATTAGAATGTTATCTTCGAAGCAAAGATATTTTACATCTACGTTATGAATAGATGAGCAGACACACAATTGTGTGCACTGAGATTATCAACGTTCTTGGATCTATATGGAACATGTAGACGTTGTACCAAGTAGAGACGTCCAAACAGATTCCGACCGAAATGAATTTGAGAAAGAGTGACTGCAAGTCTCTTCAAGTAAACAGCCTTCTTCTTCACACAGTCGACAAACGAGAGATCATGGACACTGCTACCAAAAAGAAACAGAATCACTCATCATGGCATCCCAAAACAAATGCATCAAGACAAACTATAACAATATTTTTAATATTGTTGTTGTAACTACTGAAGTCTTGTCTTCAAGTTATCTTCCCTTTTTAACACGCTCGCTGGAAATAGCATTGTCCTTTCTGCTCTAGCATCCTTTACGTATTTTTCTCCTCCAGCTCAGTTTCCTGCCTAAATCTTATCTTGAAGTTTTCGTTCTGTTTTCACGTTAGTTTGATCCACGCCTACAGGCAATCGTGTGTTCTGTAGGCATTAAGTCTAGTTTTGTCGTCCCATAGGCATTAACTTTAGTTAATCTAGCAACTCCTTTAATCTGACAACCTCTTAAATCCAATGAATCCTTTAAAGAACCAAGAAAAAGTTATCCTTAGGATTAGAATGATCCGCTTCTGCCTTTGAAAATCTGGGGAGCTTCTTCATAATAACACTAAGACTATATAATGGAATATACGTATGTAACAAGCCGAATGTGTCAATTTTTGATTCAATGTAAGGCAATGTTATAAATGTCTGCCCACACATGTACAATAAAAGAATTAGTTTCAACTTTAATGCAGAAAATCAATGCTTAAGGAATATAAACACAAAGAATGTACTATAATTGGTCAACCAGTTGAGAGAGGTGACAAAATATCTGATCTTTTATTTATAGAATTTGTGTTACCGTAAAAGCGAAATTCCGAAAGAATGGAAAAAAACATTTAAATCCCAAGGGAAAGTATATAAAGTCAGAATGAAATAAACTTATAACATACTTCATCAAAAAATGTTTAGTATTTTGTCGGATAAGAAGGCATGCTACACAATACCTTGTTTCACACTAAATCAGTAACATTCATATTGATGGGATTTGTCTTGAATTAACCTCTATTAGGACAACCCAAATCGGAACAAATGAACGGTTTTCCAAATATCAAGGCTTTTATCAAATAGAAATTTAGTTGAAGTTGATTTGCAAATAAAGTATTTTTCAAGGAAGAACTTGATGTAAATGGGAATTCCGATTAATAAGTGTTTTTGTAGTTTTGAAAAGTGTTGACTGTTTGGAAAGTTCATTAAAAGATTTGAATTTGTTCCAGTTTAGTGAAGTTACTGCAAGTTGATGATTTTGCCTTGCACTCAAAACAATGTGTTGCATTGAAATTCTTGGTGATTGAGGTTCGTCAATATTTATATCTATATGTGGGTACCATTTATAACAGATACTCATTTACATGTATTCTCATTTCACACACGCACACACATATATATGTATATATATATATATATATATATATATATATATATATATATATATAAGAAAAATGATAAAATGGGAAACTTGAATATGGAAACTATTATTGAATTTAGAGATCTATCATTCGATAGATAATTGAATTCTGTTATCTAAGGTTAGTTGGATTTCAAGAAAAATTCCCAATCGCTCGTAGTATTGAGAAAAATCGAAATAATGCCACCAAAATTAGTTAAAATCAATAAGTTAATTAAAAATACCTAAAAGGGAAAAATCAACTAAAAACTGATAAATCGTCCTCAACAAAAGAAGTTGGGAAGTGAAGAAGGAAAAAAACTTCCAAGTTTACAAAAATGTTAATTGAGATTTTGTCGAGATTTATCTTATGGTTGAGGGAAAAGACTTTAACCTCAACCTAAAAATTGAAAAAAAATATTCAATCATAGAATTTTGAACAAACACTAATCAGATTAACAAATACTTGAATCCTTATATATATATATATATATATATATATATATATATATATATATATATAAATATATATATATATATATATATATATATATATATATATATGTGTGTGTATACATATATATATATATATATATATATATATATATATATAATTTTTCATATTCATCTTTCTGCATTTGTTACCATATATGTAAATATATGCATACACGCACTGTCATGCCGCACAAAACTCAAAACTCAAGTTTAAAAAGTTACTATCTGGAATAATCACCTACCGTTTCAGACCTTTGGAGTTGGTCATATAAAAAACTCTGTCAAATGGTGAAAAGTTGTTCAGTGCTGATGAGTTGAGCAGTTTTAATGGAAATTCAATTCAATCATTGAAAATATACATTACTTGACTTCAAATTCATTGACAATTGATCTGATACAAAGGGTTTTAATGGTATTATTGGTCATTATTATTGTTAAAACCTGTGTCAGGTCTACACGGTATGGGAAGGAAACCAAAGCTATCCGTTACTAAACACTGTATAAACTCCGGAGTCAGGAACTAATTTAACGTGCAATAAATGAACCAATTCAACAGAGTCAGACAGTTGTGAAAAATTACTTTAGGACTCATAGTAGTGATCCATCGCCTATAAATGAGTATATCCCTTCCACCATCCAAACTAATCATATTAGAGAACATTACACAATCAAAACAGATATGTTCAGGTATTATCTATGACCAAACTACACAGGATTGAAACACTGCCGTCCAATAATGTGTACACCTGTAACAAAAAAACCCATAAAATTATGCATCTTTACCATTGAAAAATGGCAGATGCTACTTGAACTTTATTCTTACTGTACCCTTTGAAAATCAGTCGTTAGAGATATACTTTTCCCAAGATTCACCAGATCTCTCGATCCTGGGCGTTGCAGCACCAAAATATCTTGATCTTGTCCAAATTGTCATGCCATCTTATTTTTTGCCCGCTTAATTTTGCTGATGATCTCTTGGGATCCATAATGTGAGCCATATTGTCTAGCAGTTGTCTGAAATTCTTACATGTCCAGCCCATTGCCGTTTTCCTTTGTATTTTATGATATGTTTGATTCCTGTTTTTCTTTAATATACTGTGCCGTCTTGCAATCTCCCCGTGTGATCCTTTTTTGTGCACAGAAAGCAATTATTCCTGCGACGTTGGCATCGAAAAAATCTGTACATTAGTGAAATATTTAATGCGTAGACATTAAAATCGTGAAAAATTTGATTTAGTAAATAACCTTGACTGTTATGCCACTCACACATCCTTGAGTAAGACTTACTAATTATTCCAGCTACGTTGATATCAAGTACATTCATATAAATGTAAAATGTTTAATACACAATTGGTATGATTGCACTGAATTCAGTTTCGACACCACTGTTAATTAATGTCTATCTCTCTTTCCTCCTTATTGACAAATCAGTAATCTCTTTGGTTGAATTGATTAATTTGATTAAATTATCAAATCCAAAATTAAGCAATTAAATAGTTGATTACTAGTACCATTGGATTAAATCCAATGCTAAGCAATTAGATTGTTCAGTAAGTACAAACTGATTAAAGTCATTGGCTGAATTCAGTAATTTCTGTCGACTTAGTTAATATGTTTGGTGTTGTTTCAAACAAAGCAGCCAACATTGAAATTTTATATAGACTTTGTTTGTTGGCATTTACATCAATTACTCTAAAATAAAGATTTTGAGTGTTGAAATACGGGTATACCCAGCTTTTGGAAGTTCACTGTATGCCACTTTCTCGCTTTTATGAAGAAAAGGCTAAAAGCGGATATAGCGTTCAGCATTTGTTTTACAGCTACTCGAGAGGCAACGTGTACACTCTTCCCCACAGTTTTAGGTACCAGTTTTCTATACCTCCCTCTTCCAAACTCCAATTGCTCAGTCTAATATATAATAACCACTACCATTTATTTTATGAAACAATACTTTTTCAAGATGATATCCTCCCTTTTCAATGCACTTAATTTAGTAGTGACTATTAACCACATAAATCAAAATTCAGTTATATCAATTATATATACAATTATCATTATTATTTGGAATCTCACACCAGTTGCCTGGTGGTAACCGCTGGAGTTTGAGTGACAGCAAGTCTCCTCAAGTCTCCAGCCCTCCTCTCCTAGTACTCATAGGTCGCAGTAATTCTGCGATTTACAGTTTCACACCGGTTGCCCAGTGGTTATCGCTGAAGGCTGAGTGACAATAAGTCTCCTCAGGTCTTCAGCTAACGTCTCCTCTCTCTTTCGCATATCATGACAGGGCTACGATTCGCTGCAGTACTTATATCTCTAGTACCTTCCTCAGTATCCGTGCAGTTCCCAGTAGAGCTGTGGTTTGTACGGTCTCTATCCTTCCCCTAATCCCGACCTCCTCCAGTCTCTCCCTCAGCGTTTTGGAGACAGTTCCTAGTGTGCCCACTATGACCAGTACTACCCTGGTTTTCATGTTCCACATCTTCCTTAATTGTCTTGCTAGGTCCTGGTATTTTTCCCTTTTTTCACCCTCTTTCTTTTTTACTCTATGGTCTGCAGGCACAGCAACGTCTACTATTTGGCAGGCCTTCCTTTTTTTGTTTACTATTACTAAGTCCAGTCTTCTTGCCTGGATGAGGTGGTCAGTTTGGATGTCAAAGTCCCACAGTAGTTTGTGGTTGTCATTCTCCAAAACTGCCTCTGGCTTGTGCTGATACCACTTTTCCACATGGTTGAATCCCATTTGTTTGCTTAGTTCCCAGTGTATCATTGTTGCTACTCTATCGTGTCTATGCTTATACTCCTTCTGGGCGAGTTGACTACATTCACTAGTTATGTGGTTTACTGTCTCATCTCTTTTCCTGCACATGCAGGATTTGCTGTTTGTCTGTGTTCTGTCGATTTTTGTTTTTATGTAGTTTGTCCTTATGCTTTTGTTTTGGGCTGCCATGATGAGCGATTCTGTTTCTCTCTTAAGGTTCCCTTTTCGTAACCACATCCATGATTTCTCGTCTGCTATATCTTGTATCTGTCTTTTAAACTCGCTGTACAATTTTTTTATCTTACCATCTTTTTTCTCTTGTTTGCTGTACTGTTCCATTGTTTTCTACTTTATTGCTTGTTGCACTATCTCTCGCGCTCTTTATGATTTCTTCACTGTTTGTTTGCACGTACCTTTTTAGGACTACTTTAGCTCTCTGGACACAGTCTTCTATGCTGATGAGCCCCCTGCCACCTTCTTTTCTCTTAACGTATAGTCTATCTGTATAATCTCGAGGGTGTAATGCTTTATGCATTGTCATAAGTTTCCTTGTCTATCCTAGGAATGGTCCTGTATACCAAACTACTGACACAGCCCAGGAGTTCATTCCTTTTATTAGATTTCTGCTGTTTAATTTGGTCTCTAATATTTTCCTTATCCTTGTAAGGTATTCTCTCTTTATTTTCTCCTTCATCTCTTCTCGTTTTATCGTGTCACATTCAAGGACGCCTAGGTACTTGTATCGGTCTTGTGCGGTCAATGCCCTAATCTTGCTGTTGTCCGGGAGTTCAATTCCTTCAGTCATTGTAAGCCTTCCTTTGTGCATCACCATGATTGCGCATTTTTCTATTCCAAACTCTATTCCGATGTCCTCACTATATTCCCTTACTTCGTTGAACAGAGTCTCAAGCTCTCCCCTGTTTTTTGTGAATAATTTTATATTGTCCATGTACATTAGGTGGTTGACCTTTCCTTTTGTTTTAAAGAAATGGTATCCTTTGCTGTTCTTCAGGATTCTGTTGAGCGGTATCATTGTTTGAACAAATAATAGTGGGGACAACGAGTCTCCTTGGAAGATTCCCCTTTTTATCCCTACCTCTGCTAGTTTGTCCCCCGCGGCTGTCAAGTCTACTTTCCAGTCTTTCATCGAATTACCAATGAATTTAACCTCTGGTTCGCTAATTTTGAACATTCTAAGGCATTCGAGTATCCAGCTACGTGGAATCATATCGTTCGCTTTTTTGTAATCTATCCATCCCATTGCGATATTCTTTCTCCTTATCCTCACTTCTCTTAAGATCATTGGTCTATATAGAGTAAATCATTTGCCCCTTTAGTTCCTATCCTACACCCTTTCTGTTCTTCTGGTAGTTGTCCCCTTCTTTCCATTGACATGCATATTCTCTCTGCTATTTGCCCGGTCAGGATTTTCCACATAAGTGGTAGGCACGTGATTGGTCTATAGTTGCTTGCTATGTTCCCCTTTTCTGGAACTTTTTGGATGAGGGTGGTTCTGCCTTTGGTCATCCATTCTGGTGCCTTGCCTTCGTTTAGACAACTTTGGAGTAGGTGGGTGAGTCTGCCGTGTAACGTGGTGAATTTCTTGAACCAATACCCATGGATCCCGTCGGGACCCGGTGCTTTCCAGTTGGCTACTTTCTTAAGAGTATGTTTCAATGTGGTTTCATTCAGTAATATTGGTTCTCCCTTGTCTATATCTTCTAGTTCTTTTCTCATGTTTCCTAACCATTGTGGTGTTACGTTGTGTCTTTTTGGGTGCCCCCATATGCTATTCCAATCGTTCTTGGCCTCTGTGGCATCTGGTTTTATGTTCTGCCTTCTTTCTCCGTTTAAATCTTGGTAAAACTTTTTCTCATTGTTTTGAAATGTGTGGTTTTGTGTGTATTGGGCCGTTCTTAGTCTGTATCTTTTCAGTCTTGCCTCTTTGGCTAATCTCTCCTGGTGTAACTCTTCGACTACAGTTGCGATGCCTTTTTGCGTTACCTTGAATTTGTTCCAAAGTCTTACTCGTGGTCTGTCCGTGTGTGGTGTATTTCTAAGCAGTACTTCATCTCTCTGTAGTTGGGAGATCTGCTTTTGTAATCTTCTTCTTCTTCTTCTTCTTCTTCTTCTTCTTCTTCTTCTTCTTCTTATTATTATTATTATTATTATTATTATTATTATTATTATTATTATTATTATTATTATTATTATACAATTATAATATTTCACCTTGAACAATCGATGTCTTATATTTTCAATTAGAATATATTCTTCTTGTTGTTTGGATAACAACCTTCCTGCCAATAAGTTGTAAACCTTCCTTAGGTTGTTCAGCAATTAAATATCTTTATTATTCCAAAAACGATATTGAACAATATTCCCATCATATTTCGTCTAAATTTCCTCTGCAGCACGCTCGGATCTGTTAATATTTCAGATTGAGTTTGGAATCAACAAAATAAAACTATGAAAAACACATCAGACACAAAAGCAGGCATATATTAAAAACAACAAAGACAGAATAATAAAAATTAAAGGCTGTTGTGAGAGAGGAACCAACGACAGGGAATAAAAATCATTGAATATATCTATTTTCGCCTGCATTTATTATCATATGTTTTAAAAAAGCTGTTATTGTTCAGCATCGTTGTTACTTTTACATTGGTTCATCAGAATAAACGTTGGTGAAAAGTCTCATGTCAACAGATGGGCCTCTAATACCGTACAGTCATATTAAAGCACACAGGTAAAAAAGGTATTTGTTAAGATTGGAAGGATACTGAAGAGAGTTCTCGAAATATGAGACCTACGAACCCTAGCTGGTAGCAATGGCCTAAAAGCGAAAGAAAAAGTATGATGGAGGCGGTAAAAACTACTGATCAGTTGTGATAGGTGAGAACGATATGAGAGACGGACTGGAGACCTGATGAGACTTACTGTCACTCAGCCGTCAGTGATAACCACCAACTGATATGAAACCGTAATCCACAGCACTGCTGTGGACTGCAAGGTATGAAGAGGAGGGCTGGAGACTTGAGGATACTTGCAGTCACCAGTGACAGTTGTGTCACTCACTTTACCATACGCAATTTGACCCATAATTGAGGAGAGAGTCAGATTCATGCCATTCCCAGGGGCGTCAGTTCTCATCTTAGTCTCGGTTGGAGTAACAATTCTGGTCACCAAGTGCGTTCTCCACGCTAATCGATCGACCACTTACACTTCTGATGTTGTATAATATATGCGTAAATATATATATATATATATACACCATAATGTAAAGACGCTTCCAATGTTGTATGATATACGTGTATATATACTTACAGTAATGTCAAGACACAGAGCAGCCATTGGGACTTGTTAAATGATATACGTCTATATACGCTTACATCAATCTCAAGACACCAAGTAGCCATCGGCATTTCCAATGTTGTATACTAAACGTGTATAAATACGTACATTAATGTCAAGACATTGATTAGCCAATAGCACTCTCAATACTTATTATACTCTAATCTCACATCATTGAATAGATTTTTGGTTTTTGAGCTCATGAACATTGACTTGAAAGTTGTGAATACAAGAATATTTATCTTTACCGAATAAGACGAGATGGCCCAAAAGAAAGAACATATGGATATATCAAGATGATTGAAGGGTACCCGACCTTCGTCAAGTTATTTTCAACAATTAATCCAGCATTTTGTTTGGGAGAATGTTATGTTATTTGTGTTTTTCATTCAGTGTAGAATTCACTTCGTACCTTGTTTGCAATATTCGTAATTTCTTGATGCATTTAATATTCCTTGAGAATCTCAGATTTTAACTATGAATTGTAAATTTTTATTCAATCGAAAAGGAAATTTTTAATCAAAATTTACGTTCACAATTATCGTCAAAAATCAGTTTTTACATTATATATAATGATATTTTTCCTACCACAGCCAAATGATAAGGAGTTCGTGGCAAAACTCCAATGTTTGATGAAAAATGTTGAATTATTGTCCTAGAGTTATTCTGTACGGTTGTCTGTTGATGATGATGTTATGATTATGTTCATTTTGTATCCATATATCTAATACTGTCAAAATCAATAGCTCATCCAGGCGTAAGCATACGGGGCAAGGGGCAAGTGTCCCTTCCTAAATTTAGGAAAAAGTGTTGAATCTCGGGCAGATCGATATGATTGGGGCAAATTAAGTCTTTTACCTCGCTGTGACGAATGAGTTCCCACACACCCATGCTATTAAGGCAATGTCGTCAAAGTCCCATCAAATTAATTTGTCTCAGAGGCCTCACATACATACATCTGGCCTTTCTTCTTTTAAAAAACATTTTGCAAAGACTTCTTTTGGAATCACCATCAGCTCACTCGTCGCAATTTCCCTAATCTTGGTTACGATCTGGAATCTTTTGGGGAAAAACCAAATTTATTACTATTTTTTTTTCCATCAGAACGAACATTCATTTTATTTTATTGTTCCCTTATGATCAATTCTTCTCTATATTCCGGATTCATGTTCTTCCTCGATTGAGTTGCATTGAGTCCCATAAGAAAAACACTTTTACTTACCCAACGGATGAAAAATTTTCAAGGGTAACAAAAAAAAAAAACAGTTTATAATGAATGGGCCTTCTGAAAGTGACGTACATCAATAGAATAGCCATACTCACAAAAGTAAATAACGGAATATGATACACACTTACTTCATCCCATCTTGACAGGAATCGAATCCTGAAATGTTGTCATTCGAAAACTTCACATGTTACAATCTAATACAACAGTGGAATAGCCAGATTTACAATAATAAATGATAAGATATGAGGCACATTTACCTTAATCTATCTTGACAAAAATGAAATCATGGAATGCCAACATCCGAATACCTTTGCTACAAACCTAATAAAACAGTAGAATAGCTTGATTTGCGATGGTAAATAAAAGAATATGACACACACTCTCTTCATCCTATAATGACAGAAATGAAATCATGGAAGGTTGTCATTCAAATACTTCTTGTAAAAACCTTCGTGGGGAGATTTTGATGAAAAAAAACAACCTATTTTTGTGAAGTACAATAAGGAGTAAATATTCAAATTTCCATTTCCTCTAATTTCCATTATCATCATATTTTGAGTTTTATCGACTACAAACAATTTTACATAAACTCAGCTCTCATGTGAACTCTTTTCTTTCTTTAAACTTATATAACCCTTGTTTTAAACTTGACAAAATGAATCATTTGTTTCGCTTTCCTCGTCGTCCCAATTTTCCAAGTGAAAAGGAAGCCATATTGGAACAATTCTACATTGAAAGAATTGTTTCTTAAGTGATCACATCAAGTCTCACTATAAAGATGCTAATAAATTATGTTCGATCCACAGAGTGGTGAGTGGGAAGGGATTAAGATAAAATCGAATATAAGTAATATAAGTAGGAAGTCTATTCCATTATTGATTCGTGATGAAGTCTGAAATAGATTGAATGGAACACTTCTTTTATATCCGAGGAAATGGCTTATGGAGTTTTAATGTTCAAAACTCAGAGGCAAAATGGTTTTGATTAAAACAGCAACCATAACGATGAGAAGAAATGAACAATTAAATCTGAATGAAACCTCACGACCCTAAAGTGATAAAGTTGTAGAAAGGAAAAGTCATCATATCTTGATGTGTTGTTTTCTTTCGAACTATTATCTCTTTATAAAAATATCGTCTATAGTTTAGAGAAGGGTCATTAAGATTTCATGAGTCTTTTCGGATGATTGAACTTATTCTTGTTATTCTACCTTGTAAGCGTTACTATCATTGGTAGGAAGCGTGATTTTTCTTCCTACCATCATATTTGTGTAGTACACCTATAGCAGGCCTTAGAATGGATCGGCTAAAACTTTGTGTTAACAACACAGAAAATAAGGAGTTCAAGTGTCCGAAAAAACAAATTCTTCAGATGTTATGTGTCCAGCAAAACGTTTCAGCTGGTTAATTCCTCCAACTTGAAAAAATCATGAAATGTTGTCATTCGATAACCTTTTCATTATGAAGTTCTAGTTTTCAATACAATGCTGTCATGTTTATAAATTTCGAGATTCTAAAATATTTCTTCAGTATTTTTATTGCTTTCTAGACATAGTTTTTGTTCTAATCAGTGATTACTCGAATGGAAATCGGATCCGTATATTTATCGAAACTGTTTCGCCCGAATCATACTGAGTAGCCCGAAATTTTACAATATTTTGCTAGTATCTTTGGGAAAGGTCATTTTTTCTGCTTGTCCGGATCAGTCTTATTTCAAATGATTTTAATGCAACTCTAAAACTAAGGGGTGAGGTATACCCGTTGTAAAAAAGATCATCTGCATATCCAGGGAAAAGGGCAGGTTTTGAAAGGGAATTGACAACCTGAGTTTCTTTGACATGAGACCAAATTTAAGATAAATGTGTTGGTCGGAGGACTGAATGAAATGAATTTTGATTTGTGTGTCATCGGTTCAAATGTAATATAAATTTTGATTTTTTGGTCTTGATGAAAAATCTAGAATAAATTTTGGTTTGTTGGCCATGATACCATGCGTAATAATATGTTCGATAAAGACTTGCAATCTTCCGTCTGATGTTAGGGCATAGCCAATTCAAGTCAAATCACTACGGTTATAGATGAGAGATGCGCTTGATTTGGACCTAAAATCTAGAATGAAGAGAAGAAGAGGTTGAAAAGGGATGAGAGAAAGTCTGGGGAGGAGGACTTATGCAGGAATGAGTTAATATCCACTGGTCACCTTATTAATGTTCCATGTTCAAAGCCACATCATCATATTACACATGTATTGACGCCCATTACATGTGATTCTGTCTGTTAAGCCACGTGCCTACATATATTGTCAATTCAATCTCTGTGAATCTAAATAAGCAAATAAATTGTATCACTTTTCTGCTAAAATGATTTACTATTATATGTTTATATATGAGGACATTATTTTCAATGAGAACTCTTTCTGAACCAACACTCATGTTCTTACGAATGGCATATGTTCAGCGGGTAAAATGCACGTGTCGGTTCAAAAAGAGTTCCCACTGAATATAATGTTTATATATATATATATATATATATATATATATATATATATATATATATATATATATATTCTGTTGTAATGCCCTATTCAAATGAGTCACTTTCTTTACTGTCGAAAAGCGTAGGAAGTTTTTTCATATTCCCAATACAAATAACACACACACACACACACTCACACGTATATATATATATATATATATATATATATATATATATATATATATATATATATATATTCATTTTGACATTGAGATCATTTTTATCATTTCTACCTTTTAATTTCCTTTTTATTCCGATACAGCCCGGCTTCCCATCATCCTTTGCAATCCGTCAGCCCTCTTTCCCCGCTTTTAAAAAAAATTCAGATTACACATGATGTTGTCGCCTATTTTTCAACTTTTCAACCGCGTGGAAAGTGTACTTGGAGAGTTATTTTGATAAGGAATCCGTTGCTCGCTGCTAATTCATTTTTAGAGCTGGTTTTTTTTTTTAAATCAGCAATAGATGTTTATGGAAGGGGAGCACAACACTAATGTCATCTAAACTAATATCATTACAAAAAAAAGGTTTCCGATTTTACAGATTGTCAAAAAAAAAAACCCGGTTCAACATTTCAACTAATTCGAAATTATTTTGCAAAAAATATTTAGTAGTTAGTCAACTCAGAAGGTCGCGTAATATTTCTTATAATCTCTCTAGGGCATCGACACATATAAACAATTACATATATATATATATATATATATATATATATATATATATATATATATATATATATATATATATATATATATATATATATACATATATATATGTATATATATATATATATATATATATATATATATATATTTAAAGGCAGAGAAGCAGAAAAAGACGGAAAAAGGCATCGACACATATAAACAATTACGTATATATATATATATATATATATATATATATATATATATATATATATATATATATATATATATATATATATTAAAGGCAGAGAAGCAGAAAAAGACAGTTTCAATATATTTTGGGAAAGTTTGTGTGATAGAGTGAATTTCTGCATAAATATACACACATACGCATATTTATGTTCATTATTTTATGAAATCCTGATTCACGCTACATAAAAATTTTAAAAGATGATTAATTTCCGCCTCAATATAGCGTACCAAAATACTATACGCACATTTTTGAATGTAGAAAACCTGATTTTGAAAAAAGTTGGATAGTTGATTCAAATTAAATGAAAGCTCTGGCTTACTACCGAGAAACTGTGCCGCGAAAAGAAATGAAAACGTTGTGTTCAAACAATCAACGTCAGTTGCATTTGTTAAATACAGGAAGACAGAAGAGGAAATATCATTTTCAATACAGAGGGCAACATTGGGAGATTTAAATCATTTGGTATTAGTGTCCTTTTCATTTTTCTAATGTTCTGAAATTTCAGTTTGAAATTAAAGCTTTACTTTGGAATATGGAACGTATAACATTTATCTACGTATCTCATTATCTAATAATTTTTTTATTTCAACGTTTTAAATACAACCGTGCATCGACTTACGTCCAGATTACGTTTTGGTAATGAGGGAGTAAGTCGATCTGGACGCAAGTTGATCATTATATCGTGAAGTGAAATATAAGCACTGCACAACAAAAGATATAGTAAGTCATTAGCCCAAGGGATTCTGCACCTTCTCTATGTGAAGAGTTCGAGACAAGGTAACGTAAACACTGCATTTCCTTAAACAAGCAAACAATTACTTGGTGGAAATGTTCGTCGTTCGCAATAGATGGGTTTTAAACTCTTATTGGAAGGTATCTGCTAATCGAACGTAAGTCGGTCAGGTGTTAGTCTCTATATGACTTTATCTTTAACAAGTTTGATTTTTTAGAAAATGTAACTTCAATTGAAGTATTGCTTACTATGGTTAAAAATTCCCCACTTTACGAACTCCCAATTAACAAATATCATTAAGGACAAAACAATTTGTGAAACCTGGATATCCCTGTATTTATGGAATCCAAGCGTGAATTAGCCAATTAAATTACTCGACATAAATTCAATTATTCAGGCATACAATACGCAATTGTCTTGATAACCAATCAATAAATACTAATTAGATACTTTGTATCATATCCTGTATCCTAATTGCCTATATTTGATGAGCTTGGGAAATGATAGATTCGCTGCTCAACCCCGTTCATGTTTCTGCTCTTCGGGCTTCTTCAGGCAAATGTTCCGATTCATTCGGATCTCCGCTAAAAAATTTGGAAATTTGAAGAGTTGCAACTTACTAATATGTTAGGCGCGAGAAATAATTGCCTGTGTCTTTTCTGAAAATCAGAGACTGGATACATTCTTGAATATCGGTTTCCTCTCGGAACTTGCACACACCTAATTAATGATCAAAGCTCTTAGGCTTTTTTTCTACTTTTTTGTAGTTTTTTTTCTAATTCTCTGAGCAGAATATCCAGCACTAACACGGAAAAAGAGGTCAGCAAATGAAAATTCCCTCTCCACAAACATATTATTGAGGAGTTTGTTAGAGGAAAGAGTCAGATAAATCAAACATAAACTGTGGAATTGAGAGGAAGAACTTTTCCTCAATAAATTACAAATGACCGGAAGTCATATCCACATCGTTTTGTAATCTTGGAAAACTGAACTGACGGAGAATTGCCCCAGATTTGAGTGACAAAGAATAATGACAGAAACCGTTCTGTCGACAGGCCGTGAGAATTACGTCAGAGATAATTACTTTCTTTTTGTAATCACTTATTAGTCATTTGGCAATTTTTCAAACAAGTGGCACGGAGATATATTCTGGTATTGATGTTTCTAAAAGATCTAAATGAATTTCAATTAAATATTTTTGATGAGTATGTCATTGGTCAAGGAAAGATTGGTTAAACTTGAGGATGAAGCTAGGGATTCTTTTCGATTTTTTTCTACGTATTCACTCATATTCACCTTCATAATATTTCCAGAAGATCTCAACAAATTTCAATGGGCTGAAGGAAGATTGATTATATTTTGGGTCGGATCCAGGAATCTTTGGAAGTTAAATCTCCTGAATCGAAACGATACATGAATTAGTCTCATTCGGTTTTAGTGACAATGGCGTCAACAATGGCAAGAGTGCTCTTCAGCATTTTGAGCGGTTATTCATTTTTCGGGTCCAACCAATACAGAATTGTAAGATCGTGATCTTCCGTGGAATTATATATTTTGGCCCCCTCCCCAGAGAAAGGGGCAACAGACGCCCATGTATGTGTTTGATAAAAATAATATTGCCTACTCGTTTACCTATGTTGTCAAGAAATGGCGGGTGTATTTGAATGATTTTTCATTTGCACTAAACTTTAAAATTTCAAAAAACATTATCTTACTCTGCATTTTCTTTCCAGAACGGACTCAGATTTTGGGACAGATGAAACATAGATAATAAATGAGGGAAACCACTTTGTAATTAGCATTTGATTATCATCTCCCTTGACGAATGTTATCGAAAGAAAACATAGTCCATCTGGTGGCGTATAATATTGTCAAAATAATGTGTGTACGCATGCATGTGTTTATATATATATATATATATATATATATATATATATATATATATATATATATATATATATATATATATTTACATATATATATATATATAGATAGATAAATAGATAGAGAGAGAGAGAGAGAGAGAGAGAGAGAGAGAGTACACACTTGTATCTATAAGTTCATCTTGATGAGTGTATATTCGCATACTGACACTACAGATGATAGTGACTTCGATCCTAATACGTTAGTAGGAATATCAACGTATCTAAACTGAACTCTACAAAGGCTAGGGTCGTTCATTTCTTTTCGCTTGCAGTCAGGTCAGTCGGGTGGGGAAGAGGGCAGTTGGCTGGCGTTATTGAGCGAAGATATAATTTTCCTCCTTAGGAAGATTTACGCGATTTTTTTCTGGTTGTAGTTAAATGATAAGGGTTTCTTTAACTTCATTTCCTTGGACATACACTTTACTTTAAATGACCAGGATTTCAACATCAACAGACTTTTCATATTTCCAGCTTAGTATTACCAGAACAATACTTCGACAAAGTTCATAATAGAAAGACCTCAGATTTTATGGTAAAAACCAAAATCTCAAACATCATGATTTTTTAGGCTAGTATTTATTTCTTCATAGTTTTAGTTTTTTTTCATGTGCAAATATTCTGACCGTCTTTCTTTGACCGTTATCAAACAGCTTGCATTAGAATTAAAAGATAAGGTCTCGGTGATATTCAAACTCACCTTTCTTTTACCTAGAGAAGTTGTTCACTCAGTGTCGACCCTTCAGTAGATAACAATCTGCTTTGCGAAGGTAACAGAAATCTTCAGTTTAGAAGTCAGCCCGAGAAAATCGGTCATACACACCAACTTCTACCTCAACAGGAGTACTACTAACCTTCTGTCTCAATCAACCCGACAAATCACGAATAAGAAAGGATCTAATCATCCTTATCGTTGCATTGTCTTCAGTCCTAGGCATACGAGATACCCTCAGATGTCACCAAACTTTGTCTTGTACTAATCCAGTTCTTTCATCCCTAAAATCAATTTCGGATACCTGAAAACTTGTAAGACTATTTCTGCAGAAATATTTCTAATTTTATTTCCTGGAATGAAGAAAAATAGTATAATCATTTTAAATGTTTTTCTTAAATTTCATAATAACTTTTTTGCCCATGAGGTTAACGATTATTTTTGTAGCTAAGTGCTTGAAATGTTGATAAACGTTTCATTTTTATTTCAAATAGTTTAGATTTGAGTTCACCGCGATAATCAAACAATTATTCTATTGCAATGCACTACCAAGGCTGTCAAGACTGAACCTGACCTCTTTTTTCATAACCTATCTATTTGTCCCTCCAAACAAACATTTTGGAGAGAGAGAGAGAGAGAGAGAGAGAGAGAGAGAGAGAGAGAGAGAGAGAGAGAGAATTCTCAATCTGTTTACGTTTCTTTGGAAAGGGATTCTATTCAATCTTCAGATTTCATCCTACTGACAATGTTATGTTCTTACAAATGATAAGGTTATCAAGATCCCTTTGTGAACTTAAGTTGACTATATCTGGAATAATTTTTTGACGAATTAACTTCCAGAATTACAGATCGAATCCAATTGAAAATATCCGATTCCAGAGGACATCAGAAATTGTCTAAATAATTTCAATGACATTTAACGTATACTTTTCCTGGATATTTGAAAGTCAATGAAAGGTTCAAAAGAAAGAAAAGGAAGAAGAATTTCAAACGATAAGGAAAAGCGATGAAGGTGTTAGAAATGCAATCAATACGAAATAAGGAAGAGACCATCGACAAAGATAATTTTAACGTTTGATATAACCATTAACTCTTTTTTCCTACTTGCTTTCAGTTTTTTGTTGTTTAATGAAGTCTTGTTGCAGAAATTCAATCTTACATGAACTGGTCGACTCGAGAAGTTGACTCTGCTGGGAAAGCAGGCATGAATGAACTTTCCTAAAGTTCATTCATCATATTAAAGCGAATCAGTTACAAATAAGTTTTGTGGTTTTTTATGTCTTTCTCAGTAAATTTGGTAATGCAATATCTCATCATATCGCTTTTTCCTCTTTTTCCTGTTTTTTTCTTTTCGTTCTCCTCAGCAACAGTTGGAATGATATAATTCAAATCATTAGATGTCAGGTCAGACATTCAGAAACTGATCGAACCATTAACGGAATAAGGACTGATATTAATTAATTGAATGAATAAACGCCATTCAATTTGAAAGTGCTCGTCTTGATCAAAGTTTACCTCTCTGAGGAATTCTGATAATTGGAAATTTGCAAAATATACTAAGACTTTTTCAAAGTAAGGTATGAAACTAAGTACGAATTATTTGTTCTATGACTGAAAAACATCGAAGTTAAACAAATAACATAATCAGTTTATAGAAACCATTACGTCACCAACGTATTTTGGCAGCTTACGTTGGGGATGATTAATTAAAAAAATTGGAAAAAGGGGTGATCAATGAATGTTACTTTCTCTTTTGTTGGTCACCAAGACGTGTGATATTTAAAAAACAAGCTTGGATGCTACTTGACGTAAACTAAGGAATCAATTTAGTAAAAACTAACATTTCAAATAGAACCCCTGAACTAAAAACCTATTGGGGTCTCATAAAAAACAACATTTATTTTTCAAGGATGTAATAAAGAGAAAATGTTTAAATTGTCAGCTCCCAAACTCTACGGGAATACTTTCAGAGCAAGTAGGTCAATTTTGATATTTTGGCCAAATTATCCCATGTTATGACTGAATCTGAAATGAAATTAATTCTAGAATCAAGAAAATCTCAACAGTCTTCAAAATGTCGAATAGCATATGGAAGATATATTTTCCAAACGCTTCAGTCATTTCAAGAGTTTTGTGTCTTTAGAATACTCAATATTAGATACTTTCGTCATATCACCAACAAAAGTTAAAAGATACAGATTGCATTCCAATCCAACTTCTCAAGTCTAAGTCACATCTTATATATTTTGGTCTGGTTTCTCTCATGTCTAGTGAAAGATCACCATAATATTTACTTGATTGGACCCCAACACATGGTAAACGAATTGTTGATCGTCAAGAACGTTCTAATTGCATGTGTGATGGAGGACCAGCAAAAACATTCAGACAAAAACAAGACTGATATCAGAACTTGAGTTCAACTAACCATAAACAATTCAAAGTGACAGTATCACCTACACATAAAAAAGATGCAATCGATTTTTAACGAGCAGGTGAGTCTACATTGATATTGACCAACCAGAGCAAAAAGTGAGTAAGGTCCATTGGTGTGGCCTATTTGCGTGATAAAAGCATAAATATTCAGCCAGACAGACCAACTTGAAAAGAGAGGAAACCTATGTTGACACTTTTGGTGACCGTTTTGGTTAACGGTCTCGAATTACGTGATTAATAATCGGCTAATTACATGTCATATTGAATGCATTTATTGGATTTGTCATTTTCGAAATTGATTAGCTTGGTTTCTGCAGCCCTTACTCACTTTATTACTCTTAATTCTATCTCAGTCTTATGGTTCGTCGGTTCTGACAAATCTCTATCAAATTAACTTGTGAATATTCAAAACTGAATTGGATCGACGGAAATCGGGAGAAAGAAGTAAAAGAAATCATGACGATACATTTACAGATTATTTGCAATATTGAAATCTTTTCATTTTAGAACCTCACAGAGCTCAAAACGTCATGATTCAAAACAATAAAAAGATACCTCTTAAAACTATGTGGAATAAAGAAAATCTTTCATCTAAGAACCACCGACAATCTTAACTACAAATTCTTCCAACGACATCAACAATCTGAAAACTAACAGGACTCAAACTAGAATTCCTGTTACACTCTGGGGACTGACCTTTTTTTGTGCCAGTGTACCAACTGAAATATATACGATTTGCATTATTTTTACAATCATTTTCCTGGATCACTTCCCCACCACAGCCATTCAAATATCCTCCCTTCTAAGTGTTGTCAATTGAATATCTCCCCCATTGATGCAGTCTAATGATGGATGTTAAATTCGGGAAACTAAGAAAGTCATAGGATTTCATTTTATCGATAAAATCTGTTACGTCACATAAAAGTTATATGTATTGCTTGAAAAAAGTTGCACTTAAAGTGTGGGTCTCATTATTCACGACATCCTCTTCTCATGATGATAGCATCATTCTAAGATCCTCCTCCTAAACCTGGATATTCAATTTATCTATTTTTTTTTTTGTCCTAGACAATACAACTAGATTTCATGGCGTAACATAGGCATAAGATCGACGCACCATTCATCATAATATTTGGTATAAATTAACCCAGATACATAACTCTGTTTGAAGTATTCGCAGAACTGTTGGGCACACACCAAGTGATGGATTTACCAGCTTTTTTTGATAGGCCAACGGTGATGTTATCTAATCCAGGTGCCTGTCACTTTTCTGACTATTTGATGGCTTGTTCCAGTAAAACAGATATATCGTAAACTATATTAGAAAACTCAAATTGCAATGGGAATACCATGTTGCAAGATTGTCAGAAAATTGCTTAATATCACAATATACATGAATCTACTGAGATATTATGGAAATAATGGCCGATAGAAGATAGATGGCGTGACTATTTAGACGGATATGTGTCCGCAACGCATGAGATATAGAGATCTGACGAACCTTGGGGAACAACTGACGCTAAAAGGCTGGTAATAAAGATGACCAAGATATGCGTATCGTTGACTTTTATAATTTTACCATTATCTACTGCATATGCAGAACAGACACATTTATGATGAATGTTGAATTTCGACTTTTGAAATCTGTTATTCTTTCGGAAAACAATGCTTTCGAAATCAAAACTTATTCAATTACTAAAGAACATGGCACAAAAAGAGAATGCTGTGAAAACAATTTCTCTCGAAGAACAAAGTAAGATTCAGAGAACAAGTCGAGTCTCGTCAAGATTGAGACAAGTTGTCTCATTGGAGCAACATAGGTTTATTTGTTTGAATCGCTGTGCGTACATCACATCAAATGTATGATGGGTGCTTTCCAGTTCAACTGTAACTATAAAAAAACAATTATATTTAAAATAATGACCTTCTTAGATATGGAAAGCAGAGAAGAAAGAAAAGATTCCCCAAAAGCCTTATCTTTATGAGGATAGAAGCAATGCTGCGAAGCAGTATTACAATCGATATGATCGGAGGAAAAAAATGAGCGGGAGGGCATTTGATAAATAAGATGTGTGTCAAGAAGAAGGAGAAATAGAAGAAAGACTGAAGAAAAAGGAGAAGAAAGTAGGAGAAGGGAGAAAATGAAGAAGTATTGACTGATAAAGAGGAAAAGTGGAAAAGAAATAACGAAAGAAACAGACCAAAATAGGAGAGTTAAAGGAAGATGGAAGAAAGAAGAATGTAAGAATATACTCGAAATAAAAGATAGAAAGAAACTGAAGGAAAAAAAAATTAAAACAGACATGATGTATATTTAAACTTTCGAGCGACTTGATAAATATTTACTGTTTAGAGGAACAAAGAGTATATCTATAATTTTGTGCATGATATGATGTTTATGCAATCTTTGGAAAGACTTCATGTATATGTAAATCGTATAGGAGACAAGTGTATGCCGTATTTGAGTGGAAATGATGTATATATTCTCTTCAGGGGAACAATACATATATGTCATTGAATGTTGGAAGGAGAACAAAACGTCACGCAGTTCTGTACACAATCATAAAGCAGTAAGAATAGAGTTTACTACAATATATATAATTTTATCGTGACCCTTTTTTTTTCTTTTCAATGATCGGCTTACCTGAGTGAGGAATGAAATATAGCAACTTCTCTTTCATAACGCACAGTAAGGTTCATATGAGTCTATCGTTCATGTTCAATCATTGTCTTCTTTTGTCTGTAAGAGAGAAAAACGGACCTATTCGGTAGATAAGTAAATTATTCCAATAAAACAAGACGAACTTAAACAAGAAAAAAGAGGAAAATTGGAAGAAAACAAGTCACATGTGTCTTTGTCCAAATTTGATGGCAAATGGTAGATATTTGGGGATAAAATAGGCGAAAAGAATAGGGTTGTAGAAGAAAGGGAAAAGGCATCATCAAAGATATGAGAAGAAAAGTTCTAAAAGGTTATAGGCCAAAGTTAAAATGAGAGGAACAGTTTGAATTGATCAGAAGTTCAGGTGAAAACGATAATATATAAAGATTGAAATGATCAAAAAAATTGAATATATGACAATTAAGAGATAAATGGCTTAGGATAACGAGGGAAGATTAAAAGATGATTAAAAGGTTAAGAAGATGAGAAGAGAAGACAAAAAAAAGGAGAAATGGCTGAAAGGTGCAAAGGGTTAAAAAATGGAATGACTAACGAAAAGATGAAAGATGGAACATGAGAAAGGAAAGTAGAAAATTTGAAAAGACGAGAAGTAAACTATGAAAAATAAAAAGGTGAAAAGATGTAAAGAAAATATCGGAATGATGGCAAAAACGTGGAAGAGATGAAAAAGTTGAAAATGAGAGGAGTTCAAAAGATAAAAAAGTTACAAAGATGGGACAAAAAGTTGGAAAGATGGAATAAGAGCGTCGAAAAAAAGGAAACAGCTCGAAAAATGTCAAGAGAAGATTAAAAAAGTGGGAAGATTGGATACAAAAATTTGAAAGTGGTGAGAAAACTTGAAAAAATGTGCAGAAGAGGTTCAGAAAGTGAAAAAGGTCGAATAGATGAAAAGATTGTACGTTTGTAATATAATTGAATGTTAGTAAATATGAGAAAACTGTTTGAAAAGATGGAAATAAAAGTTGAAATTAGAAGAAAAAATTCAGAATATGTACATATATAGCTGAAAAATGTCCAAACATCTAGTTTATAGCAGAGATTGTTATTGCTTGAAAGTTGATGAAAAATCTCATAGTGAAAAATAAATATAAAATTCAAGATCCTTTTGAAAAAGATGAACACTTCTCATGTTTTGCTATGTAAACTTAATTATTACAAATATTCGTTATTTTGCAAGTGTTTGCACAATTTGTACAATTTTACTTTTGGTTTTAAAATATACGCTTGAATTAAATTTCTCAGGAGAAGTTTTTTATTTATTCATTTATTCATTTGATTGACTTCATGGAGCGGGGAGACACTGATGGAATATGTACTCTTAAATAGGGGGTAGTATTAATACAAGTTTTGGAAACATTTATATAAGAGGTTATTTATGTATCATTTATTTCTAAGTTGGTTTATGTGCCTAGGGTGAATTTAGTCAGTTTGGCTTTTGCTAGATTTAAAACTCAGCAGAGATTCAACTATTCGCAGAAGGAATTGACGACGCGAAGCTAATCTTTTCCAGCGCTTCTGTTTTTGGCCAATTCAATAAAAAACATTTCTACAGAGAGAGGAAAAATTTAGCTCTGAAAATAGGTTCACATGAATTATGTATTATATTTATCAATTTGTTTGTCAATATTCTGAAATATATCAATTCATTTCGCTGCAGATAATTGAGTGCCGCTTTCTTATGGTCTTATGTAGTTTCTGAGTATGATACTAAAGTTCTGTACTATACAGTAATCTCTCTCTCTCTCTCTCTCTCTCTCTCTCTCTCTCTCTCTCTATATATATATATATATATATATATATATATATATATATATATAAATATATATATATATATATATATATGTATGATCCGACTGAATGATAAATTGACTTATATTATATAAAAAATCCTATTTGAAATGATCTCCCATCGCTACAGAGTTAATGAATCACAGACGACCTAAGCAATGTGAATAGAATAAACAATTAAAAAAACGGGGCTGCTGCAGAAAACGAACCTCTGGCCGGCAGGGTAGCCGTTTCAACTTAGCTTTGCTCCAACCATTGAGTTAAACAGATGCAAAGGCCAAAATGACTGTTTTCACTCAAAATTCTCATCTCGCTTATTTTCGATGTATTCGTTTTATTCACTTTGTCTACGTTGAATGATACATTATCTGTGTAACAACAGGATATTAGCTCAATGGTAAGAGCAACGCTATGACACAGGTTCAATTCCTGCAGCAGCCACATTTTCTTTAATCGTCTATATATATAAAGTGAGTGTGTTATATTTTTGGAATGTATACTTGAGTTCAGAAAAGATAAACAAATAAGAACATACCAATATATATATATATATATATATATATATATATGTGTACACAAATATGTATATGTATTTACTGTATATATATATCCAGGTCCTAAACCAAATCAGTGAAGGAAGTGACCACAGGATAGAAAGATGTAAAATTCTATTTGACACCAAGAAAGAAGGCACGTAAATGTTCTGCACCAAACTGCGACCACTGAACGTATCAAAATAGCTCACCTAATCCTTCAAGCTTAAACTGAAGAGCATAATGACCTTTTACAGAGAAGACAACATCAACAGCAACATCAAAATAACGGTCTGTCTAACCGAATTCACCACTATGTTTAAACCTAAGAAGATGCAGGCCATCAGTACAAATCTCAGATGAAACCTACAACCTCATGGAAAAAAAAATGCTGAAAATGAAATCTCAAGCTACGAGCAACAACAAAAGGGAAAAAAAGATCAGGATAGAACCATTTAAGGAAACAAAGATACACGAAGAAAAATGTGCAAAAGTAGTCATCAAAACAATTCTCGAAAAGATCGAGGCTTCAAAGCTATTAACTCTCAATAAAGGACGAGGACAAAATAATAGTGTCACTCGAAAAAAATGGAGACCTACCAACACACAAGGACTGGATCTTCAAAAGTGCTTAAAATGAGAAGTGAAACAAACTATCAAACGAGCAAAAAAGGAAAGACCCTTAAACCACCATCGATCTATTAAAAAAGCTGGAAAGGTCATCACTAGGAAATTAGCCATTTTTTCAACTTATGCCAAAATTAGAGTAAAGGAACGGGAACAAACTGGTCTTAAGAGAAACTTTCAACCATGGACCATTTTCACTCGATAAATCTACTCGAAGACAAAGCAGCAGAATATAAAATATTACCTGCGGTAGCATTTATTGACTTCAAGAAGGCTTTCAACTCAGTAGAAATCCCAAAGGTCATTAAAGCTATCACGCAAGAGGGTGTAGACCCCGTGTATATCAGAGTATTGCAATACATGTATCAAAAAGGGGTAAAACAAGTTGATAAGAGCTCACCCAAACTCTTAACACTGCCTGCCTCGAGATGATCGTCTGAAACCTATACTGGGAAAACCAAGGAATCAGAATAGACAGCAAACATGTAGGTAACCTCAGATTTGCAGATATCTTCCTTTTACAGTGAACCTCCACGATTTCCAACTACTGCCAGATTGAATAAACAAAGAGAAAAACTCTTGGCCTTTACATAAACGTCACCAACCAGAGATTTTGTACAAATAATGTGTCAGAAATAAATGCACAACGATCAAAATAAACGAACAAAAGCTGGGTAAAGTACACCTACATCAACCTAGGATAACGAATCTCCATAAAAAATTCAATTTACCAGCATTGGTGGTGTTGATTATCTACAAAACCTAATCCACACGTTTACTCCATAAAGTTTGATATCCAAAATATTATCTTAAATTCATTGATTAAATAACTATTTACTACACTTAGTCTGGCACAGGGCCATACTGATGGATCGCTCAGAGAGGAAAGCATTCGCAAAACTAGGGTGTTGGTCTGCAAAAAGCTTGCTAACCATCGGGCTACGGTAGGCACCCAATTTACTAAGCTTACTTACGTCTGATATGAGACAACAGTTGGAAACACTGTGAGGGTCGGACTCATTAGATTTGGATTGGTTGGTGACACAAACTTACTAAGTATCACGCTACGCTTGGCGTCCTACAATTTGTTGTTTTATTTCCGTTTCGTCTCTGAAATCTTTTTGATACTCTCTGTCGATTCAGAGATAAAACGTGATATGAGTAATTTGTAAGTTTGACGAATCACAAAAAAACTGAATATTTCTTGTGTGGGGAGAGAAATCTAACAAGTAAGAGATGTTTCAATCTTATCAACATTTGTTTTAAACCTTGTTTTTTTTCGATCAAATGACACCCTATGGTTACTGGTTTAGGGTAAAATGTTGTTCGTGTTGTCTCAAGATGAGTGTTGGGGTTTCCTATCATTTACTTATGCAAGATTTGCAGGGCGTTAATAATCTGTTGTCGCTGATAAGCAATTACGTGTCTTAAGTGAATCAAATTTTCTTTTTTTTTTTGGCAAAATATCTCAATTAGGTCGAATGGACTGTTACGGCCAAATCATGTTGGAAACGACGGTTCTCGTACGATCACAAAAGGTGAGTAATGTCCTATCCTATCTACATGGGTGACCAACTAGGTAGACAAGGGAACGCAACCAGCTGGGGAGCCTTCTTGAGGGGAGACCTATCGTAACTTTTCACTCAATGACGTAGGACGAAGGTCCCCACCCCGAAACCTTTGCTTGGCCTGACTGAAAACGACAATAAATAAATTAATTAATTTTGTATCGATCGAATAAGATAATGACTGTTGAAATAAGAATAATCGACCACAAACGTTAATCGATTCGGGGGAGAAAAAAGAATAAATCTGCAAAGAGATATAATGAAATTAATAAATCTATCTCTTTAAGCATCATTATCCATGATGAAAAAACAATATTCCAAGAGAAACAGCTTTGTAGAAACATAGCTATAGTTACAAGAATAAAGAGACGTAGACAGAATACGACATACATAGCATTATTGGTATGAATTGACTGAAATGTCTTCGGGCTTTAGACTTAAATCCCAGCTGTGAAGTCTTTGCTTGTTATCAGTGTTCAAATAACGAATTATGAAAGATTATTCTCTTGTCTACTTCATAAAAGTCCGTCTTGTGTAATACGTATTCCCAAAACAATTCATCTGGAAAGAATCGAGTTACAATAGAACCTAAGGCGACACTTCTCAGACAGTTATCAAAATTTAACAACGGAGTGACTTTTGTTATTACTGCAAATTGTGTTTTGATTTTTATTTAGTTTATTCTATTGACCAAAAACAAATCCCATTTCAATAAATATCATTTGCTCAACTAAACGAATACTTTCAGAACCTCTTAGAATTCCCAATGTCTTAACCTGTAACAGAATATAATTTTCATCACATTTACATGTAACTGCTTTGTATGTCGAAAAAGTCTGAGGAAATTGACAGTTGAAAATTTTATTGTCAGATTCCAAATCGCTCAATATAAGTCAAAAGTTATACATCTGAATATAAAACCTATTTGTCAGAAGGAAATATCAAATAGATTTTGAGTTGGGAAAAACAACCAGTGGAAATTAAATAGATATTATATTGTTACAAATGAAATGTTTTGAAATAACAAGGTGAAGGGTGAACAGCATCAAGTTGTTAATATGACTCATTTGAAGCAAGCGATCCTCTAATGATAATATGACGTCTCTGTAAAATTCTTTTGCCTTACTAGTTATAAAATTGAGTCAAAGCAGGAATTATTGCTCCCCTGTTATTGAAAATTTTATTATGGATAGAAAATTCTTTTGGTTCATTAGTCATAAGATTAGGTAAAAGCACAAACTATTGCTTCCCTTTTATAGGAAACTTTATTATAGATATAAAATTCAGATATGATAATCTGATGTAGGAATATCATGTGGATATGGAGAATGCTGCAGACTGCAGACTTCAGATCCCAATTCTCTGACAACGCTGAAAGATTCGGCTTTACTGATGTTATTAGCAAGTTGAGTAACGTAATGTCCTCTGATGAGAATTAGCCTGGATTCTTGGGTAGAAATCACAGCATTTATGGATTAAAAACCTACAATAAATATATTTTATACTTCGATTTACATTGAATATGTAAAAAACATCCGATTACGTAAGAAAATCTTTCAATTACAGCATTATATTCTTCTGTGTAAAAAATTGACTTTTCAAGCTTAACAGTGTAACCCACAGATTCATCATCATCATCAGTCTTTTAGCGTCCGTCGTTGGACATAGACCTTCCCCAGGATTTGCCACACTTCCCTATCATGGGCGTCACGGAGCCAGTACTTCCTGAACTTGTCTAGCTCGTCTCTCCATCTAATATTTTGCTGGCCTCGGTTGCACATGTGGTCTCGGGGATCCATGTTGTGAGTCGTGACGTCCATCAATTGTCTGCCATTCTTGCAACAAGGCCAGCCTACCACCATTTGAGATTTCTAATGGATTCTATGATGTCCCTAACTGTTGTCTTTTCTCGGATGTACTGTGCTGTCTTGTGGTCTCTCCATGTGAGGCCCAGCATTATTCTTTCATATGGACGTTGCATGGTTCTCAATTTGCAGATCTGTCTCTTGGTGGGGTTCCATGTTTCAGCTCCATAAGTGACTATTGGGAGAATGCGTTGGTTATACACCCTTCTCTTTAGGATTAATGGGATCTTCTTATTTTTGAAGGTTGAGCTAGCTCTGCCAAAGGCTTGCTATCCTAGTGTGATTCTTCGCTTGATTTCTTCTTCTTTTGAGGGTCTCATGGAGATTCGTTGTCCTAGGTAGATGTAGTGGTCTACTTTCTCGAGTTCTGTGTCCTCGATTTTGATCTTAGTGTTTTTATCTCAAATGTGGTTGTTGCACATGATCTTCGTCTTGCTGAAGTTCATGTGTCGGCCGACTTTCTTGCTCTCTTCATATGTGAATTCTAATCATGTGGGTCTAAAAACCTACAGATTTGGCAGATGATCTACGAAAATCCCATAAGCATGTGATTGAATTACCACAATATCTGTACTTCTTGCCAGCGTCCTATTCAGTTTTTCTACTTGGATATTTATTATTATGTTGTAAAATCGTTATCCTTGCAGCCACTAAGCTCTGAGAACTGATCTTCGGATTGGCATCGCACAAAATTTTGAATTTCTATTTATTTTTTCAACCACAGCAGAAGTCAGAGAATAGGGTGGGTTGAAGATATTCAAAACCATGCTAATTGTTTTTGCATCCTGCCACCGAACATAAACGATACTTTGTCTGACAAACATCGAATATTTGAACATTATCAACAAAACTCGATATCATGACGATTGGTCGGTGGTAAGTGAGGTTAATGGACAAAACAAACTAATTGTAAGATCATGTATTGACTATTTTCGAGACTCCTGTGACATATATATCCTGAACTTTCTACGACTGATATTTATATCTAATTGATCTATTTTAAAGGTCTCCTTTTACGCATGCAACGTGAAATATAATATTAGTGAAATATCTCTGGCTTTTACGACCACAGACAATGGTATCATGATAGTATGAAACCTGCGTTGAAATTAGTTCGTATTAAATGACTGTACAGAAAAAGTTCTAAACCAGATGATCTGCTGATTCCATCTTTTTTTTTCTTTTTTTTTTTACATCGATTAGTTATCTAATGGGTCAAATGTGCCCTATTATGATTTCGGCTCTTCAAGATGGCAAAAGGAATTACTTGATTAGAGAATAGTTCTAAGCAAAAAAAAGATACGTATTTTGGCCTTTGTTCTTATTCCCCTGGCCATGCTAAAGGATATGTTTACTTTCGTAAATAAATACAGGCTCAATACGATGGGAAACTGATGTAAGCCTGCTGGAGAGTGAACAACTAAGATGAGGACAGCAATTCAAATAAATCAATGAATAATAGAGCTTGTCTTACAATCCTCGATAGTCACTATTGCAACCTATGCATAGACGTATTTGTTCCCATCATAGGATTCATACATCAATTCTGTTCATACCATATTTACACTTTCAAACTTAAACAATTTCCTTAAGATTTATATATAATTCGAAAAGATGTATATTCTTAGTCCTCATACTATTCTACAAGAGTGTATGGGAACTCTTTAGTCCAAAGGCTTGATTTACCCATAAACTTGCATCGTTTTGCCAAAATTCATTTCAGGGGCAGGCAGCATTTGCAACCTCCCCCTTCCGCCTTGCTGTTACGTCTACGCCATTCTCGATTCCCTAAATATATTTTGACAGAAACAAGTTTCCGACACTGTATCTGAATTGGCTTTAGAAGTGGAAAAAAAGCCTGTGCGTGTTATTTATTCCACCTTCAAATCATTCTCACCCCCAAAGCTCTATTTCGCATTTTTCAATTTTTTTCACTTATTCATTGCACATTTCCTGCCGAGGAAAAATGTATCGAGTAAGTTTCTCGAAAATGTAAGAGTTTTGTCTTTTCCTTTGTCTTGATTTTTTGACCACCTTTTTGAAAAATAAGTATCACAATTGCGAGAAGTGACTTGGAACATGGTAACAGACGGCAAATGCAGTTCCATTGAGATAAAGGAAGAAAGCTTTTTTTTTCAAAATCCTCTAAGATATTTATTGAATTGATGGATCTCCATTAAATCCTAATCAAACAAAAATTGCATCATTTTTCTTGCAACAAACATAATCAAAAGCAGAGCACGAGCTGTTTTGAGCGTTGCAAAGCCATAGACATATATATATATATCATCAACCATTGGAGGTTTAGTAGTTTATGAAACGTATTTTTTTTACAAAGAATTTCTTATTTTGTTAATAACCCACGGAAAGAAAAATATGATTTGAATACGAGTAGGAAAAATATTTGAAACAAGGGAGAAAAGCGGTTCCGTACAATGCATTTTGATGTAGATAACGTTGTTCGTCGAATGAAGCAAGTATCAAAAGCTAAAGCTTATCACTTCCTTTTCTCTCTTTCTCTCTCTCTTTCTCTGGCCCCGAACACGATATCCTCGGTGGCCATTTTGGAAAGATTGCCATAATAATTCATAAACAAAGATGAATCTGGAGAGAAACTGCCATTAGATGTCTCAAAGGGTACAATGGAATTTCGTGTTTAGGCATCAGTACATTGCTTCTCTATTTAACAACATACTCAGGGCTTGAATATGTATGGGAAAAGGTGTTGTTTTGATCAAAACACCAATATATTATTGGCAAATGATGACGTGAAATGCCTTTAGCTATTGGTTTGCAGTTTATCAGGTTAGACGCCCAGGGAATATGAAGATAATGGAGAATGGCTGAACTTTTAGAAGTGAAAAGGGCAGCATGTGAAAAATGAATAAATGGAAAACTTTATTAGTCAGATAGATACCAATTCTTATTTCATTTCATAAATCTGCTTGTCATGTTCAGCTCCTTTATACATGGTTATTGCAGATTACACAAATACATGAACGGCTAGTATAAGCAGTGTGAAAGACTCTCAAAACATGGAGACTTCTGTATTGACCTCAATTGAACTAATTGATGTTTCTAAACACAGATGAAGCAATCTATAGATACAAAGATTTCATAAAAGTTTTAATCGTTTGTCTGACCTGTGATGTAATGAATGATATTTTCAAAATAAATACGTCAAGGATTTTATTTACTCAAATGATTGATCATAGTGTAAACTATAAATGCATTGATAGAAATCCTTTGAAAAGCTCTTACTATAGCAATTTACTGAGAATCATTCTGCTATAGGAACTCAACCTATGGGCTAAGCCTTCAAGGGGCCCTAAACAGAATTTAATCTAAGTCGTCGACTGCTTTAGCTGTCAAGGGGGGGGGGGTCTCTTTCAACATCTGCACCCTAAGCAGCCGCTATGCCTAGGCTCAAAGCTGTGACCTGCACGAGACCTCGACTCTCAGTCCTTTGATTCTTTGATGTGAATTGACAGAACATTTCCAATTTTGTCTGTTTTTTGTTTTCACCACGACCAAAAATCCCTTAAGAATAAGTCCGCTGATTCTGTTTGTCATTGTCGTCTTAGTTGAACAGAGGAAAAATAATGATGAAAGGAGAAAGAGTGATAATTGATTTTCAAAGACAACCATATACTGTCTTTGATTTCGAGAAGAATGTTTACTATTCCAATAGATATCTAGACTATAAGACTACATCTTTGTGTTTGAATCTAGTTTTTTTTTTCAGACAGAAATTGTCTGCATTTAATGAATTATGAGTTATTAATCTTAAATATTATTATCATCAATATCATATCAATGTATCATGAATTTTGGCTATCTTTGTGCATCAATCAGTGTATACGTTTGAATCACAGAAGAAAGAAAATAAATAATATTTCAGATACAAGAATTACAAGCATCATGTATGTAAATAGTTTAGTTCATTAGACCAGAAGTGAAACATTTTTGATGCTTAGACGTAATCGAACGCATCGCTACTAAAAGGTTTTATCAAACTAACCAAATTTGAAAAAAAAATTACTTTAAATTAAAAGTTTCCAGTTGCAAAATCCGAAACCATATTCTTTGACCAGAATGTAAATTTGCCAGTTTTTATTTTTTCTCACTGTCAGTTTAATGGGGAATATTTTCTCGTTTCTGTTAGATTACATTTGAGAATTTATACAGAGACATAGCAAAACTAAATAGACAACACGATTCTTGAACAGAGGTCTTTTTTCAGCAATTTACTCACACATGACTGATAAAAAAATTCTGAAAATTTTATATTTTCTTTTGAAGTGGGTTGTTTTTGACAAAAAACAATAGTTTGAAGGAGGATTCACTTTAATCAATTTCTCTGTTCAATTTTGAAGAAATTGGCTTACTCAGTTATCCTTCACCCCCTGACAACACCTAACGTCTTTTTTTTTTTAATCCAAAGTACTTGATACAAGCTCAACGCAACCTGACAAAGCAAAGCAATTGCTGAGCATTCTGAGCCAAAAATATCGATACTTTCAGACTACTGATAATTTTGCTAATTACTTTTCGATAGATAATTTCATTAAATGTCAACAACGCATATCATTTTACAGATTACCGCCCGACGGATAATCACTTATCGTTACCACATATGATTCTACTAAATGCCAACCGATAAGAAATTTCATTGAATATTGCTCAATATATCATTTCCTAATCACTAATAAGATAATTTTACCAATGACATACAACATTTCAGCAAATGAGTCTGACAGAATAATTTTACTAATCACTATCAATAATTTACTGACTAAGACCCACCTTCATTTTTCTAAAAACCACCCAATAGATATTTCACTAATCACCGAGCCCACTTAAATAATCACAAACTCAACATTTGATTTAATTATCATTGCCTGACAAAATACAGCCTAACATATAATCTAACCAATCATTGCCCGATAAACGATATTACCAATTACTGCTTGACAAAAAATATTACCAATAACACTACTAGTCGACTTGTAAATTCCAGTATTGAATGTCCAACAGAAATGTTATCAATTACTCCCAGGCATAGCTGTTACGAAATACTACCCAACAAATAATTTTTCTTTATATATATATATATATATATATACCATTTTAGAAATAATTCCATTGACAGAGAAGTCAACTAATTACAGCTCGATACAATTCTTTTTCTCTTATTACTGCCTGACACAAATACTGTTTCAAATTTCTGCCAAAGAAATTTTACTTTTTGCACATAATTTTCGAATTACTGTCCAACAGATAATTTTACCAATTACTGCCCGACATATGATCTCTATAATCACTGCCCAGAAGATGATATCGGTAATTTTGCTAATTACCTCTCTCGAGGGGAAATGTTATTGACTACTACTCGAGATAAAAAGTTCATCAACCAGAAATATACATTTATGTCGGATAACTTTACTGATTTACTTTTGATGTTACTTTACTGATTACTGCTAGACATAAAAGTTTAACAGTCAGTAAAAAACACATATTTTTACCACTTACCTTTCGACAGATTGTTTTAGTAATTACTGTGCAACTGGTAATTATCTCAATTACTGCCTTAATCACAGCCAAAAAGATATTTTTATAGATTCCCATCGAACAAAATTTATCAACTTGGTTTACATATGTGGAGCTTTGTTAATATTTTTAGAGAGGTATCAGGAGGTTTCGAGTTGAATTTAGCTCTTAAATCTAGCAACATATGAAATATATCACTTTCTTTATCTCCTGTGCAAAAAAAACACTAACTTCCAGTATCCATCACTTATTTCAGACCCGACTTTCGCATCGGTAACCCTTTTTCTTCTCATCTTCTATATCTTAATCCTCATTACTTCAGGAAGCGTACATGGGTTAAAACCTCCATGTGCTTTCTGTGATTTAAATAGTCTTTCTGTCGTGTGTTCTTCCACGTGTAAGAATAGCCCAAAGTTTGCTTTTGGCGAGTATAAATACGAGTGTATTACATAGCTTCACGACTTGGCAGTTGGTGTCACACTGATAACCCTGTCTCCATGATTATTTTTTTGGCTTTCAAAAATAAAATTCGAAGCAAGTCAGTTATCTCTGCTTCATCAACTCACGGCTACGACTATATATTGCACAAAGCTCCAACTTATTTGCTCTGGTATTTCTACCTTTGTATTCTATCTAACCATGAACTTGATTCTATTTTACACAGTCTTATTACCTGTTTCTCCTAATCAGACCCTCGATCACAATCGATCTTTTTAATGTTTATATGCTGTTCCTCTCCAGCGTTGAATGTATTGTTTATAAATTTCTTATTTGTCAAATCATTAAACGGACATCTTTTTTTTTTTTTTTGTTTAACATTTGCATTTTCTTCCGTTTCAACTATGAATTCTCCACCGAATCTTTGTGTTCATATTCAAACATAGCGTGGATGATTCACCCTTTCAACAAAGGCATCATAGCTACTATCTTGTCGCTTGTTTTTTGTAAATATCATGTGAATAGCGACTCCCATCTTCCCCAACTAGCTGTTAGCAGTATCTGCGTTTGGTGGTAAACTTAGCAAATAGTCTCCTTTTTAATTCAGCGACTACTACTCCATCTTGTTACTACTTAGGACTATCTTCAGTACCGTTGTTATGGCTACTCTTCCTCATCTATGAAACCTTATCTCAGTGCTATCTCAACCAAAAGAAAATCTGATCAAATACAAGATTCCTATTATGATAAATATGTGTAATAATTATATTTTTCAAAAATTATTTAGCATTTGGAAGCAAAACATGGTTCTAATCTCTAATCCTAATTCTCAGCATGTATCCACCCGAACACCTATGAAGAATTGAAACTTGCACGTGTAATCATACATAAGAATGACTGTCTTTAACAATGAAGAAAACACAACATTTTTTATAACGGGTATTAAAATCTAGATTTTCAATGACTTCGTTGGCAAGAATTCAGAGAAACAGACCATTGCAAATTGAAACGAAATAAAAACAAATATATGCAAAATTTGAGAGAAATCGTCAGAAATTTCCCAACAGTGAAATGTATTTGACAATTTTTCTCTTATTTTCTCCCAAATGATATTTTTGTGATGTTGACGTTTCGGGATTGTGGCTTTCGGGATTTCCACATTAGAAATTATCGCTTTCAGGAATGTGTCTTTCTGGATTATGACTCAAAACCCGAACAAATGAAAAAAAACCTACTTTGTTACGCATGCATTCGTGGAAGCGAGTATTCCAACCACACTCTGTACCAAAGACTTCAATCCGTTTATCCTTGTCCTAATTCTCTTCAAGTTTCAGTGCAATCAGTTCATAAGTATCCTTGTAAAATCTGTTATAGATATGCAAGTAAATATTCACATATATGATATGTATCTGAATGCACATACACATGTGTCCTAGGTGGAAGTGCCACTGTCAAAAGTTAGGCTGAAATACATCGATGGCCAGTCATTTTTTCAAAGAACTATGCTAGTATAATGACAATACACAACTTAGAATAAAAGCAGTCGGAATATGAACTATGTAGCTTGGTCAGTTTGAGACAAAGTTTCGTATACAGAATTGAATAATATCTCTTAGGTTTTATATCTAAATCACAACTGTCACGTCTTTATATGGTGTACAAATAACGAACAATGAAAGATTATTCTCTAATAACATTCATATAATTCTATCTTGTGGAATATATATTCCCCGAATCATTCACTTGAATAGAAGTGAGTTACGATAACTCTTGAGTCAAAACTTTTCAGAAAGTTATTGAAATTTTTGTACAAATGCTACTTTCGTTTTCAATGCAAATTGAAGTTAGATCTTTTGTTTGTTTGTTTTTTTTCTGTTCACAAAAGCGAAATCCCATTTGCTCGACTGGAAACAAAAAAGAATCCAGAATCTTTCAGAATTCCCAAGGCACTTTAACTTGTAACAGAAAATGATTTCTTTATTACATTTCTGTGCAACTTTTTGGCAAGTCTGAACAGTTTTTGGAAATTAATAGTTTTGTTAGAATTTGATCTGTAACAAAACAACACATATTTACAAAAGAAAAGGCTCGGATTTGGTGGGACACAGTCACCCTTTATATCTAATGGAAAGTTTAGTTCCAAAAATAGCCATGGATTAGTGCTGGGAATACTATGAGACTGGAATACAAAAACACACTGTAATGGACAACGATTTATACATTAGATTGTCATTTAGATTGCTTGTATGTCTGGAAAGTATTGAGAAATGTTTCACGTTGATAGAAATGTTGATGTTTTGCAAAAACAAGGATGATTTTCTACATGGAGTGAGACGTACATTGAAAAAAAAAAGAACGGTTGGATATTCCCCGCATTTCTTTATACCAAATGTCGTGTCTTGTAAAGCAAGGCAGAAGGAATGGTGCATTCACCTTTATGTCTACGAGAACTTGTTTTCTTGACTCTGTATGAGAAATGTCACATTTCGAGCGGGAAAAATAAAACACTGACGTTTAAACAAATATCAGGTAGTCATGTAAAAATGTTTTTGAATGTTAGAATGAAAGGCGATATAAAGAGCAACAAGTAGCGAATATTCAATCGAAATATGACGATTCAAATAAAACAATGTATAATACAGCTGGGTTTTTTTTAATCATAGATATTCTTGGACTAATTTGTGAAATGTTTAAACAATTATCAAATTGTTACATACAAAATGTTTTCGAATATCAGGATGAAGGGTGATATAAACAGAACAAAAAACGGTAAATATCTAATCAGACTCTGGGCTATGGCACGTGAACGGGAAAATTTCATCAAAAAACGAATATATTGTTGGTAAGGGATAAGTGAAAATGTTTTGTCTACTGAATTGCAAATGAACAAGTCATTCGCCCAGACAATATGAAAATGATGAAAAAACAGCCTGTCTTTTCAAAGCAAAAAAAACGCCGCCTATAGAAGATTAACGAATGGAAAACCATATAAATCATTTAGATGCCAAATCTTATTTCCTTTCATAAATCAGCTTTTCATGTTTAGATCTTACACACGTGGTTATCAGGGACTTTTAAAATGCATGGACGACAAGTACAGTGTGATGTTTCTAAACACAACAAATAAATCTAAAGATTTAAAAAAAAAAGGGTTACATGTCCGTGTGACCTGTTATGTCACAGATGATATTTTTTAAACAAATGCGTCAAGATTATTCTTAATTAGCATAGGGCGTGCTGATGCCTTTAGAGGGCATTGCATCTCCATGGAAGATGCAGTAGCACTTGCTCGAATATAAAATATCAACCAGGTGGGGTGCAAAGAGAATTTCGGCCGATTGTGAGACAAGGACACATGACCTGCTGCAGACCTAGACATCAATCCAATGGATTTTGCTATCTGGTCCATTTAAGAGATTGATATTTCAAAGATCTCTTACGGTAGTGTTGCAGCTCAGAAAAGCTCTGTGCAAAGCCTGGTCCAATTTCACTGAAAAAATGAGGGTACCGTTGTACAAGACAGTGAGCTCTCATCTAATGGCCAATATCAAGGCAAATAAGGGTCATATAAAATGACTGCATTGACTCATTGTAACCTCTAAGTGCTTTGTACTAAACACGATCGGTGAATTTTTATGGCTAATACATTTTCCTGTTTATATATATATATATATATATATATATATATATATATATATATATATATATATATATATACATTTCTGTGCACACACAAACACACACACACACACATATTTACACTGTACAAATTAACAATACAATATCATATAATAAAATCCAAAATCCGATGTGTGATGGGTTTATTTCATAAAGCACTCGATATATTCAACATTAAACATCAAATTGATTTAGAGTAAAGCTTAAATATGATGAAGGAAAGGATTTGCTAAGCAAATATGTTCATGTTTCAGCCCCGTTTGGGGTCCTTCAAACAAGAACGTGTTTGCACAGTGGGTCATTTATTTCTGTATGTATAATTAAAAATTGTGTTATAATAAACTGGAAATTTTATTTGAAATGATTTCCCTTGATCATGCATTCGGTATACCACTTGGCCTGGACAACGTAAATACAATAAACAATTAGAGAAAAGGAGACTGCTACAGGAAACGGAGCTGCAACCGATAGGGTTGCTGCTTAAACGTAGTATCCAGCATAACAGCCACTAACGCCAAAATAACTGTTTCCTTTCTATCTAGAAGCAGACGCATCATTAATTATCGCAAAAAAGGTGTCTGCAGGACCTAATTCACTGAGATTGAATGAGCGTGTAAAATATCTCTCAATTGAAGCCAAATACCTCCTACGGACTCTTTAAGTTATTCACGATTTAACAACAATCCAAATTTTATCTCTGTATCTGATCCGAAGTCGGACATTGGATTCCAACATTTGCAGAGTTTGCTGCCAGGCCTTTTGTAATGTTTAATGCCTATCTGAAATAAACTTTGTTATTTCTAGATTTTCATATCCAATTTTAGCAATTTTTCTTGGTTTCATTCTCCCGTGTCATAACCCCTGGACGGCCTTAGTTGTGGTGCGATGGTTGGATGAATATCTCGGGGGATTTGTCTCAAGATACGTCTGGAAGTATATTTCATTGACTCTCCAACGACCAAGTAAGACGAAGTAATGAAATTTGCGTTGGAAAGTACGGATACAAGATATGGAACGAGAAGGGTGAAGATCTTTTGAATTCTGCATCAGTACCAACAACAACAATAGAGAAGATCGGTGCAAGACAACTGAACGAAACCATCCAAAAGAAACGAAGAGACGATTGAAGAAGATACGTGACATCAGTCACTGTAAACATTCTCGAAAAGAAGTAAGGGCCTTAAAACTATTGAGGGTAAACAATTCGAGGATTTTCAAGAAATTACTACATAAGAAGAGAAGCAAGCCATCAAATTAACTGAGAAGAAAAGTCCTTTCGACCCAATAACATCGCCATTGACCAACTCAAAAAAGCTGGAAAAGTCATCACTTGGCGGTATTTTTTCCTATAAAAAAAAACGAATCAATTTCCTTGGGTCTTTGCGTAAAGCATTCTTTTCAACTTATGTCTCAAACAAAGTGAAGTCCCAGAAGATTGGAACACTGCAATCTCATGCTGTTATACTAAAAGAAGACCTCAACAACTACAGGCCAATAAGTCTACTGAATCGCATCTACGAAGTCTTCAACGAAGTTCTTACCAACCGAATCAGCAAAACGTGAGATGAAAACCAACTATAGTAATAAGCTGGCTTCAGAAAAATCTACTCAACTATCAACCATCTCCATTCAGTAAACGAACTGAAAAAGAAAGCAGCAGAATACAGAATACCTCTTCCTGTAGCATTTGTTGAAAAGCTATCAACCCAGTGGAAAGTATGACAGTGTAGACCCCGTAATATCAATCGACACAGCAGATCTTTCATCAGACTACACAAAGATTCCGAGCCCTTTCGAATATGTCAAGGTGATACTAGCTCGCTCAAATACTTCACAGCTTGCTTTGAAATAATCTTCCAAACCCACCCGTGAACACAAAGGGATCAGGATAGACGGAAAATACCAGATTTGCTGACAATATCGTCCAATTTGGTAAAAAAAATTCTGATCTCCAGATAATATTCAACGAACTAAATGAAAGGAAGCAAGAATGCTGGCCTCCACGCGAAATTCAGCAAAGCAAATATTATGTACAACAAAAATTTTGAGGAGGAAGACTCCACGATCAAAATCGAAAACACAGAGCTGAAAAAATAGACCACTACATGTAACCCAGGGGAATGAATCTCCTTGAAACCCTCAAAAGAACTAACCAAGCAAAGAATCACACTACGTTGACAAGTTCTTGGAAGGAGCAAGCTCGACTTTCAAGAACAACAACATCTCATTAGTCCTAAAAAGAAAGGTATACAATCAATGCATCTCCCGATAGTCACCAATGGAGCTGGAACATAGAACCTAATCGTAAGACTGACCCTGAAACTGTGAACCATGCAACGTGCACATCAACGTGAAAATCATGCTCACACAGAAAGATCAGCAGACAACACAGTATACTCGAGAAAAGGCAGGAGTTCCAGATATCATAAAAACCATTGATGAAACTTAAATGGCAATGGGTCGGTCATGTTGAGAAAAGGTCAGACAACCACTGGAAATAACGACTCACATCATAAATCCACAGAGATCGAATCCACAGAGATGCGAAATATTGTCTGACAGAAAGTGAAATGGTGTGACGAGCTAGACAAATTCAGACAGTACTGGCTCCGTGACGCCTATGATCTAGAGGTCTTAGAAAGGTCTATGTCCGACGACGTACACTAAAAGGCTGATGATAATGATGATGGTGAATGATTTCAGGAGAATGGACAATAAATACTGGCTGTATCAAACTTTTTGCGTTGATTTTCCTAAACTTTAAAATCTGACTTTTCTGTTTATGCTACAAAGCATGTGTTCTCAACTTTAGTACCAAAGACTGACGTGATACTGAAATAGTCTTAAAACTCACCAGCGAGGATTTGGAATGTAGTTATGACTGGAATATAAGTGATAATGCTACTATTAGTCTGTTTGAGTGGCTAATTCACTCAATATCGTTTGTAAAAGAAAAGGGTTATCTAACTAATCTTATACTAAGATCCATGGATATTAATTTGTTTTGTTTTTTTGTCCAAGAATACTGCCAAATCACATCGTCTTTGAGATAAGATATTTCCCATCAGAGTCGATGATTGATCTTACACTAATATTTGGATTGATGATTTTCAAGATATGCAAGACATTCTTACTCAGACGAATGGTGTAATTCGTTCCCCCCATTTGGTCTTGTGTCAGAGTTAACCAAGCTTAGTAATTATTTACTTTTGAATTGAACAAAGAGATTCATACATTCATAATGTAACGTTTTGCAAATTGATCTTATTTACTCTTTAGGGTTTGCGTGTATAAAAGCAATTTAAAGGGGCTTTTGTGGTTTTAACTTTCTATCTGCCACCACAACGCAAAGTCATTTAAGGCACTCCTGGCGGGCATTTAACGCAGATAATACCTGAGCATTTATATCAAACAATTGATGATATAAAAGTTTGCTTTGTACACTCAATACAAAGACAAATATCCTAATATAAAAATGATTTTCGAGACTCGCCTACTGAAGAATTAAATATTCACAGCTTTATTAGGTACATGGTCACTATAAAGGAGCCTTGGTTGAAGTTCGAACTCACAATTTTGTAGCCACCCAAATGAAATATCTATCTACGATGTAAATTAATACTAACTGTTGCATATGGCTTGGAGAGGTAGTAGACACTGCCAACTAACCATGCTCTTGCCCCAGAAATGCTATAACAGACTCAATAATCCCCTGACGATCACTTGATGTAGTCGGGTCAGGGATTGTTGCCAGTCTTTTGTAACACAGTACTGTCTCTTTTTATTTGGATGTGGCACTGATTAGTGAATCTTCTTACCGTAGGAGTCTTCAAATGCCCCTCCCCTCATCTTGCCACTAAATTATGTCCAAACACTTATGTCATGCTCTCTTTTTTGCTACTGCTACTAACCTAGAACTAGCTGTCTTTTGTTACTTATAGAGGAAATAGGTACAACTAAGTAACTTTTCTTACTGCAGAATTGTTATTAAAGACCCAGCATATCACTCTAATGATCCTTAATGCAGTTTGAGCAAGGACTCCTCCGTACTACCGGTATTATGCAACCCAGTACCATCTGTCCCTTGCTGCTTTTGGAGAGGGTAGGTTAATTCTTTTGCCCCAAAAGAAGCAACAAAGGTTCCAGCCTGTCACTCAATGTGACAATTCCCCCATGCATACGTTTTTTATTCTTCTCTAATACTGATATCATACGATTTAGCACTAACTTTTGAGTTGATTGGGAAAGCAATGGACTGCTCCTCGTATTAAAGTTGCCATGAAGAACTCAGAATGTCTTTTTGGCGATTTTTTCACGAAGTCTTGTGAGGGATTATCCCCTGCTGCAGGTAGCATACCATACAGCACTACTTGTCACATGTTACTTGTTGAAGAACTCTTCTTGGCCTTTCAGGTGTCATGAAGGACACATTACATCAAAACAATTTTTGATTCATGAGACTATTCAAACAAATCAAATTTAGATGAGATTTAGATTTAGATGAGATCACCTCACCAAACGAGTTTTTTTTTGCAAATCCTATCGTTGCCTATTCGTTGAAATATGTATGGTGGGAATGTTCCGTCTTTCAGATATTTGCAATAGAGAGAAATCAGACACAAGAGATCTAAAGTTCTGTTTAATATTTACACCTGTTCTGTTAAGGAGAAATATATTGGCCCTTAGTATCACCGGAAAATCAACACCTGAGAAATGTTAAAATCTGGCAAAAATCAGCATATTATCCAATTCTTATAAAATGTGAGATGCTTTTTTTTTCATTGAAAAAATATATCGGGGAAATTTTTTTATATGATTCTCACCATTTTGATGATTTATTTTCTCTATACGTAGCTGTTTTCTTCGAATTTTACACATTCAACAGATAAATTCCTCAAGATATCAATTATCATTACTTTTTCAAAAACTGCTCTGAGAGTCTAATCTGAAGAAAAAAAACTGCTTTTTACTCCATGTAATGTAAAAGAAAACATTTTTCAGCATATTTCATTGATTACACCCGGTTCAAGCAGTTTTTGTGCGCTTCTCAGAAGATGAGATAAACATAATTAATGTCTCGAGTGATTCTTCTGTTAGATGTTTGAAAATCAATGAAAACTTCAACGAATAAATAGAATAATAAAGGTTGGGTGGGAATAATCATTTGAGAAACTGAATAAAGGTCCTCCATCCAAAACACGTGATTATTCAATTCACAAAGGAAATCATGTTGACCATATTTATGTTATCTCTGTCTGACACAAAGCCAAATGATGATGAGATGTGTATAGAAAGATTGTGTTACGCCAATCTCACAAGTTTGGAAGTCTACCCTACCTTGAAGATCAGTATTTGGTTTGAGCACAGATCCCGGTTGTATTTGGGAAGTACGTGACTTTCATTCACAAGTCAAGTTTCATTTCAGGTTCTTTCCATATTGGAAACAAAATTTTATTTATTTTATTTTTTTTTTTTTGTAAAGGTTTCCCTCAGTTACCAAGTTAGCTATGCATCTCTTTTTCAATGTTACGAAAATGAAAATGCAAAAAGGCAAACCTTGTCAGCGTTTGTTTGAGAGCAGTATGCATCCTCCCCCACTCTCATCCTCCTCTCCCCCTCTATCTCTCACACACACACACACACACACACACACACACACACACACACACACACACACACACTTCAGTATCCTATGCTTCCTACCACGCAATGTCCGACTACATAGTTTAATATACAATCATCAACATTTTGAGTGTGGAGGCGTTCAAAATTCCCCCTGTATGATTTAATGGTTATTCTTCCTTCGCCTTACGCCATTTGGGCCTACAAATATGAACACTTCAGTTTCGGCTAACAAGAGGAACTTGTACCTTATTTTTTTATTTGTTGCTATCTATCCGCTTTCCTTTCTCATTTAAAATTTTGTTGATGATTATAGAGAGTCAACTTCTTCCCCGTCTCGACCTCTGTCTCGAGTGACGTCTGATAAACTCACATTCTTCTCGTTTCAACTCTCTCTGCTTTCAAAACTCTCAATCATTTGTTATTCAGCTAAAGCACCTAAACTGAACACAAAACAAATCTATTTGTTTCAGTCCATGCACAGGGAGTGCTAATAGGTTCATTCCTACACATAAACGTTGAAGTGTCACTCACTACATCAACTTTTTGGTCATCGACCTCCAGGAAGTGTGTAACTTTTGATAGATTCAATCTTAGCTCCAAATGATTGTATAGAAACTGTCAAGTCATGATAATTTAGCCCAACATGATACAAAGTTAAATGGTGGCTTAGAAAGTTTGAATATTGTGCTACACTATTTTTTTTAAAGGTTTTGTCTATCGAAAGAAACAGCAAATAAATTTCGAATCGTTTACATCGAGCCTGGAACTTATTCTTTTATTTTCTGACCCGTGCTGTATACTAACAGATGCAGAATGACACATTAAGTAATTGAGATGATAACTAACTAAAGCTGCCATGGAAAAAAATACGTCAAAAACTATCCATATCTGACAATGCTTTAATTATCAAAAGTTAAATCATGAAAACCTTTTTAATCCAAATATTGAAAAAAAAGGAAGCCAAGAGTTTAAGAAAAGTCCAACTCATTCAGGAAAAAACTTGAAAGGCCAAAACAACTTGAGTGATATCTAAATCTTAAGCCAAACAATTCCACACAATTTTTCACTTTGACCATATGAAATTAAATGGATTTAAATTCATTCAGTCTGTGAATGTGATATTGGAACTGAAAGATGGGAATTTAATTTTGCTATTTGTTTATGTCATAGCATTTGGATAGTGCAACTGAAAAAGGCCGTAAAAAGGATCGGCTGAAACGTTGCATCAATAACATAAACAAGGAGTTCAATCTATCAAAAGAAAACTTTCTAATATTTATGACCATTCTTAAAACTATGGAAGTCCATCTTTTTCAGACAGTTGAATTGAAATAGGATATCTGCTGAGATGATAGAATAAAAACATCTTCTCCTTGTGCACAACCAAAAATAAGAGTTTTGACAAGGGGCTTTTACCATTGCAGAGTATAGGTGCATTCTAATTTTACTGTAGCATAATGAGCAATCCCACTTCCAGTTGGAGATTGTGAGATGGAATAGTAATGTGGTAAAGATAGTTGAGAAACTGTGTTCAGGAGTTGACAGCCTCGTCAAGGTCTGTTACAGTGTCAAATGGTTTGTATCGCTTGTATTGGTCTGGTACCAGTTGAATGGTGATTGCATTTAATATCCTCCATTTATCTCGTAAAAAGTTTGTATAATAGTTTATGTAGACAAATAATCGTATAGCATACTTTTAGCAAGAAAAACAAATATATGGATTTTTGTATCACATGATATCAGTTGAGGGTTTTCTCACAAAACTTTTTCTTATAATCATTTTCGCCTTCAAAAACAAAACGCGTCTGGAATGCCCCAGGTTAAAATATTTACCGTCGTATTGTAGACCAACTGAAAAGTCCTACATTCGGTCTGTTTACATATGAGTTTTAGTAATTTATCCGACTTTCATTTATATGAAATCTATTCTAATAAAAAAACATCAATTTTCATTCAATTCGAATCTTTCTAATATTCAATA
>OY735227.1:13599213-13821713 GCA_963457665.1 Thysanoteuthis rhombus | reverse complement strand
TATTATTAATCCCGAGATTTTGCAATTTCTCTTTGAGATGAACAGATAAAAATAAATAAGAAAAGAGTTTTTTTAAGTGATTGCATGGTTCTCTGTGGTCATTTTGGCTTCATGTCTTTTCATCTTCTCACAGCCAAAACATCTTTTCTTTGAACCTTTCCTTTTATTTTACACTAGTTACTGCTTTACACTGTTATTAAATTGCCGTGCGTACCATCGTGACTTTGAAGGTGTTGAATCTTCATTTATTGCTTTGATAGAGTATCAGACTAATAATCGAGAGGTCTTAGGACTTTCCTTGTTGCCGTTTCCTAGAAACTCTCACACAGTCAGAAAGCTGAGTTGTATTCAAAGAAATATGAGCATTTATGATTTTCATGTTCTGTTCATTACAGAACACAATCAAACGTCAGGAAATAGGAAGAATGTGTTATGCCAAACCCCCTAAAGGAGAGGGTCTGCTTATTCTGAGTATCTTTTATCTTGATTCGAACACCAACAGATGTTGCCTTAGCTCAATAGTTTCAAACCCATCTCAATGTCAAAGGTTAAGGATGACTGCTGTTACTGATGTAAAAGGTTTGTGAAGGGTATCCTTGATTGATTAGCAAACATTTTATTTTCATGCATTTCTTTATAGACGCTCAAAACATTCTGCAAAATTGCTCTAAACAAGCCTGCCAATTCAGAATTGAAGTCACACCTTTCAATCTTCACAGCATCATCAAACATTGCCAAAATCTTGCACTAGGTTATTTTTATGGTCTGGGGATGCTCTAAATATTTCCCATAGATAATGATGGGTATAATTTCTTCGCTTCTGTCAAATTGATAGAAAACTAAGCTAGTAATTTTTCCATCTTAACTCCATTCGCACTTTATCGCAATTCAGAAATCATCATTGGGGATCGTAAGTTCTTATTTGATAATGTTTCTCCAGTTACGAAATTTTAATGATCTTAAATAGAGAAAATATGTCATTTTCACAGCAGTCGGAACACTGCAATCATAATGCCGTTACAACAGAAAAAAAGAAACCGGATGACCCCAACAATATAGGCCAGTAAATCTACTCAACTGCATCTACAAACTTTTCACCGGTTATCCTCAACCGAATCACCAAAATGCTGAACAAATATCCAGTCACGGGAACAAACTGGCTTTAGAAGAAGCTATTTAACCATGGACCATCCTCATTTGATAAATCAGCTAAAAGAGGAAACTGCAGGATTTAAAATGCCACTTGTCATAGCATCTATAGACAACAAGAAAGTTTCGACTCAATAAGAATTCCCAAAGCCATTGATGCGATCACTCTACATGTTGTAGACTCCGTATATGTCAGCATATTTCAACATATATACCGTCACAGCAGCTCCATTTATCGGGCTACATAAATACTCAGAGACATTTTATCCCCCAAACGGGGTAAGACAAGGTCATACCAGCTCATAACAGCTTGCCTTGAGATGTCTTTCATAAACCTAGCCTGGGAAAACAAAAGAATCGGAATAGACAGCGAATTACTGTCCTCAGATTTTTAGACGACATGGTCTTTATTGCAGAGAACCAAAGGACCCCCAACTAATGCTAGACAAACCGAACAAAGAAAGCAAGAAAGTTGACCTTCACAGTAACTTGAAACAAAAGTCATATACAACAAACGCACAATAATCAATAATAAATGCAAAGCTGTAGGAAGTAGACCTCTATATTTACATAAGACAGCAAATCCCAATGGAATCCTAAAAAGAAATAGAAATCAAGAAAATAATCACTCTAGAATGGCAAGCTAAATCTTCAAGAACAAGAAAATCCAATTAGTCCAAAAAAAAAAAGAGTATACGACCAATGCATCCTCCCGATAGTCACCTATAGAGCTGAAATATGGAACATAACCAAGAGACTGACCTGCAAACTGAGAACCATGCAACGTGCACATTGGAAAATCATGATCAACATCACATGGAGAGATCACATGACAGCACAGCATAGTAAGGAGAAAACAGGAGTCTGAGACACCATAAAACGATTAAGAAACTCAAATGGCAATGGGCTGGTCATGTTGCAAGAATGACAGAAAGCCGATGGACATGACGATTCATAACATGGATTCCAACTGATTGAATGCAGAAGCGAGCCTGCAGAATATGAGATGGCGACGCCCACAATAGAGAGATGTAACAAATCCTGGGGAAAGTCTACATCCAACGACAAACGATTTAAGACGAATGATGATGATGATGGCACTTGTTCTACTTGAACAATTGGCGTAACACAATCTTTATACTACCGTGACCTTGTACTGGACTAATATCATACTAGTAGATAAATCTACATCTCAATATATATTTTGATATTGATTTCCTTATATACTTTTCAATAATTAGGCGTACCACAATCTTCTCATCCTATCCATTATTCTCAATGTTAGCTATGCCAGACTAAGCTGAGCTAAATATGCATATATATGTATACATATATATATGAATTATTTGAAATGACCTCGGTTTGTTACATGGAGAATGTGTTTGTTGGCCTAGATAGCGTAAATAAAATTTTTAAAATGGAAGAAAAATTAGGCTACTGCAGGTATCCAACCTGTGACCGGGGGTAGCCGCTTTAATGTAGCGTTGTCGTTTCCATTGAAAGCCTGGCGGGAAAGCAAAGACAAATGTGCTTCATTCCCACTTTCTCAGCTTGAAAATTCATTGTATATGTCAATTTTTTGATAATATGGTTGCATTCAAATACTAGAGTGCAGTGATGGACGGTGAATGAATAAGACAGAAACGTAGTGATAAAGCCAATATGATAACGGGAGTTCATTTCAAAGAAAATGTGAGTGATTGCAAGAGGGAGAATAGATAGATAGGTATATCATGTATACATCGGTCTGAAAAGTCAAAGTGTCTATTGTGATCTCATTTAGCATTTTGTGTGAAACACTTTATATTTGATTCACGATTCAAAGTTTTTTCAGGAAAGAATTTGGATTTTCTGTGGTTAGGATCGGGGAATCTATTGATATCGTCGTTGGAAGTTGGAGTATTTTTCATATAGATCTGTTTTCTTTTTTTTTTTTCGTTTCTTTTTTCTTCTTCCAATAAGAATTTTTTTTTCATTCTTTTTTTTTCATTCTTTTTTTTTTCGATCTTTCATTCTTCTCCCTAGTTTTTTTTTCTTTCTTCCTTTGTTTTTTTTTCCGCAATTTATATTTTGCTTTTTTAAAAATTTTTCTATCATATTTCCCTCTTCTTTTATTTCACATTTTGAGATGATTTAAAAAAAATCCGTCATGAAGATAGGAATGATAATTACTTTGTAGACTATTCTGAAAAGTAGAAGAGACGCTTGGATGAGTGAATAAAATTCTTTGGGGGGTACTCTGACGGAAACTGGGGTGCCATTTTCCTCGGAAGGATATTTCTCGTTATAATCAAATTCATGTATACTTTCTGGAAAGACCGTGTATGAATTTGAAACTATGCAAATACTTTTTTCGTGTACATGAGAAGTTGAGAATGTACAAATTTAGATTTGATTTTGAAAATGCTTTCTGTCTTTATTTCCACGGTAGAAATACTGACTATACCTGATTAAGTAGTTCCCTTCAAGATTAACTATTTTCCTTCAATAGATTTTTACTGCTATAGGCTCCCTCTAAAGTAGAGCCTTTTAATTTGATAAATCTAGTAGGAGAGAAACGGCGATGCTTTAACAGCCAAGAGCAAGACAACAGGTCATGGGTCATAGATCTTGGTCAGAAAATCTAATACGGGAATCCGGTCTGAGTCTGGTGCCAACCAAGAAATTCAAAACCCCAATATAGCATACTTGAACAACATTTGCTAGATCACCGAAGGCTGACATTATTTAGTTTCGATTGGCATCAGCTCAATTTTGAAAATTTCCGACGCCCATGACAGAGATGTTTGACGTATCCTGAGGAAGATCTTTGTTAAACGACAAGCGATAGAAGACTGGTGATGTTGATGTCAGGAAAAATACCATTCAATACGTTGTCATAGAAAATGCTTGGACGTCATCTTAAAAGTCATCAAGGACGCAAAAGTTAAGATTAAATGTTCAGGTAAATTCCGTTCAGAGATTCTTTTCTGCTGTTCTGTGCACAACATGCTCTCTCTAGAGATGTTGGATAATTTGAATCGACCACCAGGGGGTTCTTACTTATCGATCTAAACCAGCAGTATTGCTACAGATTAGAACCCTGTATAGTATAGTTTCCCGGGACCGTTTTGGTTAAGACATCCATCATGATAATCGACCTTTGGATATGTTGAATGCAGTTTTGATCTGAAGCTACTTCCTTATTACGATTTATGCTGCTTTCTTTAACAGTCAAATGTGTTTTTCATTAAAAATCTCTGAGATGAAGAATTTTAATCAAAAATCAATATTGACAAATACTTCATCTTATAATCCAAATAACTTCATATTACTACTGATATTGATTCCATGTGAAAAAGCAACAATTTATGTTTTAAAAAGAAATTTTAAATTCCAGTTGGAAATTGTAAGATTTTCTTCCAAATTCAGAAAAAGATTTTCTTGCTTGGCGAAAAGGGTTTTACATAACGAATGCCAAAAGCAGGATAACTAAATATGATTTTTCCTAAATAGGAAGGAAGAAACTAAACTATGAGAAACATCGATATATTCATAAGTGTTTCGAGGACGTATGAGTGATGTAACCTGTTAATTGACGAGCCAGTTAATGGCCGAGATTGTTTACGTTCGTTTCAGACTATTGCCCTTGGGAAAGCCTTGAATATTTTTATTTCCATCCATAGACGGACTGAAATTCTTAGCTTCCTGAGAACGACAACTCTAAATTCAAAACTTTGAAGGGGGCAAGGGAATCACTCCCCTATCCTTCCCGGGAAGAAAGCACAGTTTGAAGTTGTAAAAAGCTGCAATACCCATACCAGAAGGGATATAGCATACGGAGATTAGTTCAACTAAAAAACTTGAAATGGTCTTTGATTAAAATGACTCTCATATGGAACACACTAGTGAATCTTTTGGGTCAGAAAACTGATTGGTGCCTATGGGACAGTGAACGTAGAAGGGAGAGGTTAGAGACAAGATGGAGGATGAGATAGAAAGGTTTACCGGTAAGACATGGCAGTTACAAAATCGCAGTCGTTATGGAAGGAAATAAGAAGGGCATTTATCCATCAGTGTATTAGTGTGTGTGTGTGTGTGTGTGTGTATAGGTTTATTCAAAGTTGCCATAAATCCCGAAATCTTCCCCTAAATCTGTTACTCTATGAAATATCTAATATATGTTCCATCTTTCTGTGTTTCCTTCATCCCTTTTTTTTGTCCATCTGTTTCTCAGTCTCTCTCTCTCTCCCTCCCTATCTCTGTCTCTCTGTTTGTCTCTTATTCTTTGTCTGTTACGATCTACTGTCATTCCTTTCTCTTTTTCTGTGTGATTCAACCTTGTTTTATCAAATCAATTGTTGCTGTGTAATCTCTCTCCCTAACTTAATCCATACTTTTGAATATCTGATAATCCAGCCATACTTTCGAATATCAGCCAATGTCTTTGTTTCTTCTTTCATCCATAGAAGAAAAGCTTGCTTACTTATATTGTATATCAACATCATTTTGTTCTTCTGTATATTCATGTAATGTTACAATCATCTTCTCTATTGATACAATCTGCCAAGCCCCTCTCTCTCCCTTTTAATTTCTGTGCTCGATTGTACGCCCCTGTGTTTATCTTTCTGAGCCTTTCTCTCACATTTCCCCCCCCTCTCTCTCTCTCTCTCTCTCTCTCTCTCTCTCTCTCTCTATATATATATATATATATATATATATATATATATATATATATAGATAGATAGATAGATAGATAGATAGATAAAGATATAGATATATATATATATATAGCATTCTGTCACCTTTTATCTTCTACGTTCTACTCTCATTCCTTTCCCTTCTACTGAGAGAGTCAGGATTATTTTTTAGTCGTTACTCGGTAATCTCACTTCGTAACCCCTGATAATCGTCCATACAGATAATCCAGTCAGGTTCTGGAGCCACAGAGATCGGTGCAAACAACATGAATCCCCTTTCCTGATTTTGAATGTCTTTTCTGTTTTTTTTATTTGCTCTCTGTATACAAACAAAAACTAACCAGTTAACTACACCGCCAAACATAAGTTCTTGCATTATTTTTATTGTTTTATGTACATTTATCCTTTTTTATCGAGTTGAGGAATCTAAAAACCAGAGTGACAAGATGGTTGCATTTGTGATCCATAAAATATGATGATAGTAATCATGACAAAAGTTATTCTTTGCGCCCTTTTTGTTGATCAGTTGTGTTGCAGAGTAGGATATATATATATATATATATATATATGTATATATATATATATATATATATATATATATATATATATATATATATATATATATATATATATATGAAGTTGATATCTTGATGTTCAAACTCTGCTCATATTGAAATTATCCGTTCAAGAAAGCCCGTATGCAATGTTTCTTAATTATAACAACCACTCTCTCTCCACTTTAAACTGAGAAATCCAAAAAATCTGCCACCAAAGAGCAAAATAGATTATTTATAATAACCTTTCCGTCCCGTTTCTGTTTCTCTTCTCTTTAAAGTGAGAAGTCTAAAAAATATGCCACCAAAAAGCAAAATAGATCACTTATAACAACCATTCTGCCCCGTCTCTGTTTCTGTTCACTTTAAAATAAGAAGTCCAAAAATTTGCCACCAAAAAGCAAAATATATTATTTATAGCAACCACTCTGTCCTGTCTCTGCTACACTTTACTTTTGAGTGAGAACTTTGCCACAAAATTTGCCACAAAAAACAAAATATTTAATAGTAATCATTGAGAAAAGAAGCAAAAATGAAAATGGTGGTTTTGGATCACAGGAAATAAATAAAAAGAAGATTTAAAAGTGACATTGAAAGATCAACAAAGAAAATAGGCTGAGATTAAACCAGAAGAAGTATAGAACGAGGACTAGTTGGATTTATTAAAGTATTTTCAGCATTTTGAAGACCTTTACTTGAAAACTTATTTCATGTCCAGACTATTCATTACTCTGCTATATTATAAATACTCGTATACGATTGCATGTGGCCAGGTCATCTTCTACATTGTGTCATGAACCATCATAATCGACACCTGATGGTTGACCGCTTCTAGGATTTATTTTAAGAGTGGGTGGATACAACATAAAAACACCGAAGCTTCTCAGGGCAGTACGGTCAGACATTGTTCCATTTCCTTCTGATTCTATAATTCTGTGAACAGTTTTAGCGACATTGGAGCTTGTGTTTGGCACGATGCTTCAAAATTGTCAGTACTTGCATCAGCTACTATAACATCTTAAATGAAAGATACAATTGGTTAGTATTGATAGATATATCATATACACTACGACTTATATATATTTGAACAAAGAAGATACATTGCTCGTATGATTTTTCGTTCTTATGCTTTGTTAAATTATGAATAGTACAAAATTATACAACAACCTATGATTGAAGAGTGAAAATGTCGCATAAGGGAGAAAAATAGTTCTGGTTTTTCATTGCAGCACTTAAAATGTGCAAAAATCTCCTAAAATAATAAAAACGATTGAAAAATGTATATTCACGAATTCGTACAAAAATAGACGAAGACCAAAAATCTAACCATAAAGGAATCTGTTTCTTGAAATAATGGAATATGATGCTGAAAAACAGTTTTTATTTTTTTAATCAAACCATAAAGAATACATGAAGATCGTTTAAAATGATCAAAACATCCTTTTCTATGTGCATCTGTTATCGTTTTTTGTCGCGAAATCTCAACAGTGGTTTGTGTTGAAACTCAATAAATTGTGTTTATGGTTATTTTAACACGCCCCTGGTTAATAGTTGGATATTTTAACAAGTTCTGGTTGAAAGTTGGTTATTTTAACAAAGAGACATCCAAGTAAGTTTGGAAAAGAAGCGAGACTCCTAGACAAAATAACAAATGGTTAAATTCTGAAAAATTCGAACTATAACTGTCGTATGTAAAATCACTGAACTTTCAACCGACAAGTTTAGTCTGACCACAGATAAGTAGCATTTGATTCCGATTTTATTTCAAATCATATTTACTCTATTTTGCTAGAAAACTGAATTTAAATTCTATGCCTAAAGATGTATATCTCTCTCTCTCCCCCCTACCAGATGAGGTCTGTGAGGCTAGGACTGAAATTCCTCATTGTTTATCACTGTGAATCTGAAAGCAAGCAAAACAATGTAGGAAATAGTGGTTGCACATTAATGCCCACACTGTTTTTTCCCCGTGTAAAGGATTTTAAAGATAGACTCACAAGGTCCAGCAATAAAAAAAAGAAAAGAAAAATTGTCAGACATCCAAGTAAGGTTGGAAAGGAAGCGAGACCCCTCGACAAAATAACAAATGGTTGAATTCTAAAAAGTTCGAACCGTGACTGTCGTATGGAAAATCACTCAACTTTCAACCAAAAAGCCTAGTCTGACTACAGATAAGTAGCATTTGACCTCAATTTAATTTCAAATTATATTTACTATATTTTGTTAGAAGTTTGAATGTAGATTCCACGCCTAAAGATCTTTCTCTGTCCCCTACCAGATGAGGTTGGTAAGGCTAGAACTGAATTTCTCGAAAATCTAACCCTGGGACTTCAACAAAATTGAAAACTGCCAACACCCATTCCTAACTTACAAGAACAGATGGGATAGGTGTCAAGAACCAGTGGAGCTCCATCAGCAGTGGACAATCAACCAGATCCCTTGCAAACGCGTCATGGTGCAGCCTGGCAGGGCATGACCCATTACTCCCAATAGTTGTACACTGAAAATTATATCGGCTGTTCCTGCTGGGATATCGGTACCAAAAGGCCCAGCCACATCACTTGCTTTGGGTTGGTGTGATGTGCTCCAAGAGCGACTACCCAAACACTACACCAAGAGAGCATCCGTTCTTGCTGGGTCATCAACCCCAAAAGACTCATTCATATCTCTTACTTTGGGTGGGGATGATGTGCTCCGAAAGCAACTACCCATACCTTCCACCAAGAAAACACTTGTTCCCACTGAGTTATCGATCCAACAGCGACCATTTGAACAGAGCCCCAAGACTGTCACCAAAAGGACAACATTATACATAGGCACCTACAACGTCAAGCATTAGAGACGTAATAAGACCTGGAGAAAAACTAATTGAACTGAGGAGCCGACATCTTTTTCACAGCTACGGAAAAGAGACAGTAAAACAAAGTGGAGTTAGCTTTCTCATCAATAAGGACATCAAAGACAATGTAACCGGCTCCAAAGCCGTCAATGACCGAATAGCTAGCGTCACCGTACAACTTCAAAATCGATACCAACTCAAAATAATCCATGTCTATGCTCCCACTTCGCAATCAACCCATCAGGATATAGACAACTTCTATGATGATTTGGACTCACTACTCCAAGACACAAGAAAACACTTCAATATCATCATAGGAGACCCCAATCACATCAGAGATAAAAACACTAAGATCAAAATTGAAGACACAGAACTGGACAAAGTAGATCACTACATTTACCTAGGACAACAAATCTCTATGAGACCCTCAAAAAAAGAAGAAATCAATCAAAGAATCTCACTAAGATGGCCAGCCTTTGGCAGAGCAAGGTCAACATTCAAAAATAAGAAGATCCCATTAATCCTAAAAAGAACGGTGTATAACCAATGCATCCTCCCAATAGTCACTTATGGAGCTGAAACATGGAACCTAACCAAGAGACAGATCCGCAAATTGAGAACCATGCAACGTGCACAGGAAAGAATTATGCTAGGCTTCACATGGAGAGACCACAAGACAGCAGAGTACATTCGGGGAAAGACAAGAATCAGGGACATCATAGAATCCATTAAAAATATCAAATAGCAGTGGGCTGGCCATTTTGCAAGAATGGCAGAAAACCAATGGACATAGTGACTCACGACATGGATCACCCGAGATCACATGCGCAACCAAAACTGGCATAATATTAGATTGAGATATGGGCTAGACAAATTCAGAAAGTACTGGCTCCATGATAAGGATGTGTGGCAAATCCTGGGGAAGGTGTATCTCCAACGACAGACGTTGAAAGACTGCTGCTGCTGCTGCTGATGATGATTTCTACAAATCCTGGTTTAAATATGATTGTTTCAATAAGTCCTGATTCGAAGATAATTATTTTACCAAGTCATGGTTTCAAGTTGGTTATTTTAACAAATTCTGGTTTAAAGTTGCTTATTTTAACAAGTCCTGGTTTAAAGATGCTTATTTTAACAAGTCCTGGTTCAAAGCTTCTTTTTAGCTCTGAACACTGGGGCATTTAATGAGGACCCCCCACACACACACACACGCACACTAAGCTCATGATCCAAGAAACTGCTTAATAATCATTCTTCTGCATGCAGGACCGGTCTTTCTATTAGGTTTCCTTGTGAGCAAAGGCCCTAGGGGTGTACCATAGAAAAAGATATTCGTTGGGTTGAAACCGGGAATGTGAGTTCCAGTTCTCGTCTGGGGCACATGGAATCCTTGATGTCTGATAAATTTAGTAGATAAGTTTATCCTAGTCTGTCATAGGGATACAACAGTCTGATAACAAGTAAACAATGCAACCATCTTCAAAGCAAGCTTATCAACTACTGCAATTACTATTAATTTTTATGGGGACATTTTTGAGAGTTCAAAGACCACCAAAATGGCACCTATGAGTTTTTGGAGGTGGGGATAATTGGAAGTACTCGAAACTGGGTTAAAAGAAGGATGGGAAAGCGTTAACGGTAACGGTTTGCTCCAACTCAAATGCTGAACGCCATTTCCGCTTTTCACCTTTTTTTTTTGGAACAGCACTGAAAAGGTGTAAAGCGAACTTTCGAAATGTGAAGGAAATAATTTTGCGTAGAATGTGTGTGTGTGTATGTGTGTGTGTGTGTGTGTGTGTGTGTGTGTGTGTGTGTGTGTGTGTGTTGTTATCTGGATGCATGTTTTATCAATGTGTGTATGTGTGTGTATTCCAAGAAAGAAAACCGTTTTGGGTGACCGATTGATTTTCCGTGACCCAAGGTCACATGATCACCATTCTACACAGCTTCTTTCACCCATCATTATCTGTTAAGCATCTCTTATTTATTCTTGTCGTATTGAAGGAGAGAAGAAATTCACTCTTGAGAGATTTTCCAGTCCATAAACAAAAGAAAGTTCACCAATGGCTGGAAATCTTCCAATTCATCGATCAGTGAAGTTTGGAAATACGCCACAAGATCTGACCCCACCCGACTAGTTAACCTTGCCTCCGTCCGCCCCCCTCATCACTTCCGGTGACCGTTGGTCAGTCACCTCTCAGCATTATCCATCTTTCCAAAGTTCTTAGGTCTCCATTACTCTAGGAAATCGAAACACTTTGCACTTTGGGGGATTTTCTTTTGGGAATGATTTTTACATCTCATCCAACCTTTTCTTCTCAAAGATACATTCCTTACACCGATTCTTGTCTTCTTTGAAATAGAAAGAGGTGTATGTATTCACATGTGTCTGTCTGTCTGCTCATACAATATTTCCAAAAGTCCTCAATTAATCTTTTCGATTGAGAGATATTCTAGCAGAATTTCGATCTGAAATTTTGACTGAGTGGTGTTCACTCTACGTGATTAATTTTCATCGACCAAATGTATTGACAAAGAAGATGATTATGTTGCAAAATAAATATATGTTATGTAAGATAAATGCTCTTTTGTCATGTCAAGCTACGGACTTGTTGACGTACTCAAATGAATAATAGGATCAAAAATCGAGTTGGTTTTTAGTCGTTAAATTCTCTTATTAGTGTTTAGTCTTAACTAATTATACTGCAAAAGATTGCTCTTGATTGCATTGTGATAGCTGTCAGTCAAACATGAACATTGTAAATGTATTTTGTTGAAGGAGACCATTTTTTTCACTTTTCGGGGTCAAAAACGAGGATGGATATTCCTTTTTCTACTTTAGCTAAAAAAATTGGAGGGGGATCTGCCATATTTTTTTTCAGGGGTCAATATTAAGGCGTCTGATTATTATTTACTTTTGGGGGTCAAAATTGAGAGTAACATTTTTTGCATTGAGGGGTCCAAGTGGGAGGAGTTCTTTTTCCCTTTTAGACGTCGAAATCGGGGGTAATATTTTTTCACCCCGGGGGGACGAAATCTTAGGTAATTTCTTCGTTAAGACTAAAAAAAAAAGATTTTTTTCGTTTCCAAATCCAGGATGGAGATGTTTTTACATTTTCAGAAGTCGAAATCAAGTGGGCATTTCCAGTGAGATTTTCTCATTTTCAGGGGTCAAAATCGAAAGGGAACATTCCCTTTCACTTTATGGGCTCAAAATAAAGTGGGAACACTTTCTACTCTCGGGCATCAGTCCCCTCTCCTCTCAAACATCTACTCCCAACGCCTTTCTCCACTATTTGCCCGATTTTTGATCATATGCCGCCTTTTTAACAAGACCCCCTTTTAACAATAGTCCCACATTATCATTACACTTCTATCGTTAACGTCATACTTTCTACCATTTTCAATATAAGTCGTCCTTTTTTTCAGAGATTAGTCCTACTTCTTCTAGCAATAACGCACATTTCAAACTTTGTCCTCATGGCCCCTTTTTTGATTGTAACCACTTTTCACATTGCCCCCCCCCCTTTTTTACATTAGCCTGACCCTTTTTTCACATTATCCTAACACCCTTTTTTTCATTAGCTCCCCACTTCTTCCTAATCAATCACCCCATTTTTTTCTAACAGTGGTAAATGTCATGATCAATATTGAAATCAAATTAAATTAAATATAAGATTTCCATTTATCTATCTCTCAATTTTTTTTTGGACTGCACTTTCACCCACCTGTTAGGGTGGGTATTTAGTCTAATAAAATTAAGTAGAATCATTTTTACTTGGTAGAACAACAAAGAACTAACCCCCAAAATAAACAAATCTAATTTGAGCTTTTAATTCTTTCTCTTCATCATAAAAAAAAAATTAAAACGTCATCCTACAAATCTCATCATTTAATTAGATTTTAAGTTTCACATAGTTTCTATTTCAGAATTTGTTAATTAAATCAATGAAAGATACGATGTCAAGCTTTGCCGAATAGTCTTTTGCATAATTAAAGTAAAAAGATAAAAAAAATCTCTACTTGTATTAAATACACGAAGGTTCTTATCATTGCTTCTTTTTCTTTTTAACTTTTCTGTTCTGTATTGACATCGATAGATAAGCGTTTTATTCTATTGATAAATTATCTTATCTTGTCTTTAGTCTTTATGTATGATACGTACTCAGAAGTTTTCAGAAACCTTATTTTGTAATGATGAACTGAGACGCATTAAAGCTGGCAACGATGTTTTACATCTTCCAAATTTTAAAATAGAATAAGAGATTTTTTTAAGTTTGATTGTATAAATGCAGAAGACATTAAAAACTCACGTTAGGTTGATGCAAAAAATCTCTAGCATTTGTTTTCGACAATTTTTTATTCATATAAATTCACAGCATCATCATTCGGTCATTCTACTTTTCTGCTTTTCCCAAGGGCATTAGTGTGAAGTGAACGCAACCAGATTTGGCCGGCGTTTTTCCTGCTGGTAATTGTTTGGCCACTCTAAAGGCAACTCAATGTGAAGTACAGTAGCTAAAAATTGCTATTTGCCCAAAGAATTTACTCTTATATTTTCTTTGATATCACAATCGACAGAATCAGGATTAATTTCAGTTTTTGTTATTTTTAGATCCAATCTTTTAATGTTGTTTTGACATTTCTTCTGGAAATCAAGGGTGTGTTATCAATTGTAGATTGTGTGAGAGGTACTGCATAAAAAATCGTTCCATTGAATCCATCGCAGGATTTTTCGAACTTAAGAATTTAATTTTAAACGAAGATATATAAAAAAAAAACTTTCTCTTCTAAGAATGATTTTATAAGATTTTCAGTTTTGTTCTCCTTTATTGAAAGTGTAAAAATAATATTCGGTTGTAAAGACGAAAATGCAGTTGATGATTATTGAATAAAACTAATATTAAATTGTTTTGAAGTTTCAAATTTTTTTATATATTTCTATAATGACAGAGACAGAAATTTCGTTCGAATCTTAGAGGCCTGGATTGTATCAAGACTGAGAGACAGAGAAAGGGATGGGAGGGATTTGTTCAGTCATAATGAGAGCAGCGGTTCTTGGCTGATGATGATGATCATCATCATTTTGGCATCCATCTATTTTCCACAAGATTTTCCCGGAAGCTCTATCATAAGGATCGTGGAGCTAGTACTTTCTGAATTCATCTGGCTTGTCAAACCATTTTATTTTTATCGACCACAATTTCGCATGTGATCTCTGGGAATCCACGTTTTGAGTCTTGATGTCAAGCAGTTGTTTGACATTCTTGCAACATGTCAAGTCCATAGCTATTCGAATTTTCTATCAGTTCCAATGGTGTCAAAAAACTCCAGTCTTTTCTCTAATATCCTGATCTCTTTGTGTGAAGTTGAGCATGAATATTCCATGCGCACGTTGCATGGTTCTCGAGAATCAATCTTTCAATGGAGTCGGACAAAATCGAATTTGATCAAGAATACATATGGGTGACCTCTTAAGAACATATGGAACTGGGGGCTACTGAAGAATTTCTGACAATCTAAACCAACATATTGACTTGATACCTCAAATTACTTTAACCCACCCTTTACTGGCCTGTTTTTCAGGATCAAAGTGTAGTATCTGTTCCCCGGCATAGACCGAGGAGCCGGTAATGACATTTGCCAGTCGAATGGGCCGGAGAGGTTGTGTGTCAAAGACCGAGTGCGTTGGCCAACGAAGTTTAACAGGCTGCTTTTGCTAAGCGCATTGGGGAGCCTTTGGACTCGTCCTTTGGCTCTCCCATTATTACTTTGCCATGCTGCATTAGCTGTTTCCCCGAGGCAGCACACCTCCATTGCACTTAAAGGAGCAGGTCCCCTGGTGGATGCTTTCACGGGTGACGTTGTCTAGCCATTACGACGAGCTTTTCAACGGTAACTGCGTCAGCTGGAGCCATTTTTGGAAGGGTTGCTCCTGTTTCTTCCCACGTTAAGCCCGACCTTGCGTCACATATTGCTGTGGTGGGACAGTAATTAAATAGCGCTCCTTATTATGGCCTGTTCTTCAGCATCAAAGTGTAGTATCTGTTCCCCAGCATAGACTGAGGAGCCGTTACTGACCGGATAGGCTGGAGAGGGAGTGTGTGTCAAAGACCGAATGTGCCGGTGCAATGCGTTAGCCAATGAGGTTTTACTCGACCCAGCTGCGTGGGATCCGTTGCCCCGGGGCAGGTCGGGACTTGTCCTGACGCTTTCGTGGCGGAGGTTGCTTTGGTTGTTAAGCAAACCAAAGCTGCGTCGGCTAGGGCTATTTCTTCCAGGTTGTCTCCTGTTTTCCCCACGTAAAGCCCCGACCTCGTGTCACATTTTGCTCTGGTGGGACTGTAAATAAATTGCTTACACACACACAGATACGCACAGACACACACACTCTCTCTCTCTCTCTCTCACACACACACACATACATACACACACACACAAATACACATACATATATATATACATGGATACATACATGCATACAAAAATGAAATATATGAATATATTTGCCCATAGATAAACTCAGCATTAGACGGACGAACAAATATTCATTGATCACCAAAAATATCAAAAGGAATATCTAACACCCGTAAAGCTTTTGATTCACAGGCATGAAACAAATTCCATATGAAATATTTTCATTTCGTATCTTTTTTTCCTCTCAATGTAATTAACTCAAAGATGATCCAATTCATCTAGATTTGATTGTTAGATAGCCAGGGTTAGGCTACAGTTCAAAGTCGACATTGTTCCACTTACTGTCAGATGAATATTGGTATTTGATCCTGAAAAGATCACTTTTCAGAGAATCTTTTTCATCTTCGAAACTCCCAAGGGGCATCAATGGAAAATGAAATATAGACAGTACGCGTCGGTAACACTCAATAAGTACCTATAAAAGGATGTGCGTGCGTATTCATCTATCTGTATCTACGTAAGTGTGTGTGCGCACGCACATATGTGTGTGAGAGATTGATTGAGACAGACAGACGGATATGGAACCGAACCAACTAGTGTGCAAAGCGAATAGTTGAATGAACGGCGTGATTTCACGTGATTTCACATTTGCTTTGGGGTTGCGAATGGAGTAAAAATATTGACCAAAACGCAAATGTATGGAAGACTACAAGTGCTACGATCAAAATGTCAGTCAACTTCTGATAATCCTAAAGAATACATCTTTCAACAGATCATCTGTTCGTATCATTGTATAAAAAATAGGAGGAGAGAGACGTTGTATAATGGTTATAAGCGAAGAAAATGGGTCAGAAAGCTAGTTAAGTCTGTTGATAATCACTTGGAGCTAATACCCTTAGAGAGGGTATAGATCGACATTCCTGATAAATACACACACACACACACACACACACACACACACATATATATATATATATATATATAAATATAAATATGTGTGTGTGTGCGTGCGCGCGCGCGCGTGTGTGTGCGTGTATGTGTGTGTGTGTGTATGAAATGCTTTGTTACCAACTTGCAATTATTTTACTCGTAAAATCACCACCCTCTTTACACAATCTTTATCCCAAGCCCAGTTTGAAGAATTGACTGAAATATCGATGCACCCGTTCCACTCTTCTTTGCCCCGCCCTCATGAAGCAATTTTGGTGTCTAATGTTGCGAAAGAAATAGAGTTGATTGGAAAATTATGTCAACCCTTTCTTTTGCCAATATTCGCTCATTGCCATTTTTAGTAATCCAAAAATCAATTTTTAGAAAAATCGTTTTTGATCTTCTGATAGTAATTCAACTTTGATCCTCTTTTTTTCAAATCCAAATCTTGATGTGAAAACGTTTTAATCCCACTTCAAGAACCTTCACCGAGAACACCAATTATTTTCTTTTCAAAGATGTTTTGGGTGCTTAATTGCCTTTGCACCTAAAATAACTCCTGTGTCAACATTTGAAAATGTCAAAGGTGAAATATCAGTGGAAGAATTCTAACTTTCATTCCTAATTTTTCTTAATCATCGATTCTTTTAAAGGCTTTGCGGGATCTCTAGGAATTTAGGTTACCAACAGAGATAGATTTCACAGTATCCTGTACTTAATTTTCTTACTAGATTTGGTAAATCTTTTTCCGACCTGAAGAATATCATTATGAACGTTGAAAGAGGAAAAATAATATAAAACAATCTAAGCTTCATCATATAGAGTCATCTCATCTACATTGCACTTGTGGAGGAAGTCCTTTCGAATAAATTCGATATTCGGGAAAATGTTTATTTTTCGCTAATTGAATGATGCTTGCTTGATTTTGTCCATCTCGCTTGACTTGTAACCACTATGTCCCTGTTGTACTGTTTTCTGTACGCTCGTTTAATTAAATACCATTTTAAAAGAATGAAAGGTCCAAGAGAATCCATTCCCCAAACCAGATCTCTTGCTCTTGACAAGAAATTCATGATTGAAGCTAAATTATCTCTGAGGAATTATTTAAGTTATTTAAGTTAGAATTCTTCTAAGGAAATATTACCACATCCATCAAACTCCATTGGAAAAATGAAATATAGGCAAAAAATCTTTTTCGGGTTTCAATTCATCAAAGTCTGATTCAGGGTTGATTTTTGGGTAACAATACATTCGACTTCTCTTAGGTGGAACTACTTGTTCTGCATGATATGTCAAAAATTATGCAACTATTTTTTCGGAAATCTGTAGTTAGATAATTTGATTTTGGAATTTCAAATACACAAATTTCTAAAAGCTGTTATTTAGACATACATTTTTACTCTACATTCGATATTCAAAGTCATTTCCTTTAACCTGAAGGCAGGTACGTGCCCGTTTCATTACATCGCAAAACGACATTGCTGACAAAATTCGGGAAATGTTGGAACAAGATAAAACATTGAAATGTTATGTACAAAATTCAGGTATCTTTGGTCAAATTTTTGTCAAATCTGAAGGTTTTAATCATGCTGAAATATTCATTTTGGAATGTATCGGGTATGATTGGCTCTCACTGTACTTATACACACATACATACAAACACATATATGTATACTTGAGCAATAATCCTTCATTGCTGCATATCTGACAGAATACGACGTACAATGAATATTTTGTCTCCGTGGATCGAAACGTTTTTAGTGCATATATATATATATATATATATGTGTGTGTGTGTGTGTGTGTGTGTGTGTGTGTGTGAGTATATATATATATATATATATATATATATAGGTAAATATATGTACATATATATATATATATATGCATATATATATATGTGTGTATGTATACATATATAAATATACATGTATATACATAAATATATGCACATACACACACACACACACAGATATATATATAGTCAAAGATGTTTCACAGCTTTGAACCCTAATTCCATATTATTTCGGACAATTATTTCTCAATATCTGTAATGTAATATTTCCTGTGAGTTTTTTCTTTTACACAGAACTAGGATTCGAAAACTGAACTGTTATATCAACATGATTCCCAGTTGTGAGCAAATTCCCCTACCTAAGTTAAATGTTAATTCGTAGCTTTATTTCATTATCTTTAGGGCCGACTCATAATACGTGTTGTTTTTTCAGTTTAAACAGGGTAATATCATTATGTCTTGTGGCGGGTGAGGTATTTATCTATCAATCTAACTAACTCGGTTTGCTCTTATCTTTTTCAGATTCGTCTTGTCTGTCTCAGTATTCTCTTGTTTATCTTCAGAGTTGGTTAAGTAATTTCTATCGATGCCACTGATTGGTGTTCAAGCTCTGGTAGAAATTTTGATTCTGAATTTTGTTTTGAAGGAGAGTTGTCTCTGCTACACTTGGAAATAAGGCGAAACACTATATTTCTTCCTTCTCTATGATTTAGCTTTGTTCCTTGATGAGCCTAATTTCAAAGAATATAACTACATAAAATTTATTTATCTTTTCACAATTCCTATTTTTTTTGCGACAAATTCATTGTTGGAACATGTTGAGCTTCCTCTCTAGTCCAGTTTTCAAACACCAGGATTTGGCAAATTTGGTACTGAATATAAGGATTTGGTACTAAAGAGAAATGTACAAAAGATAACAATCCCTTGAACACTAATAATACAACATAGATATACATCACCAATAGATAGAAATATATATTTCAATGTATTTCTACTGCAAATTAAGTCATTCGATTATTTCGATGCTGAAGCTACTTAATTCGGTCCCAAGAACATGGAAATTTGATCATGTGTAACAAAAGACAACTCTGGTGGGCAGCTCTAAGTCAATGAAGACGTCCGGTATATCATACATCACTTGTGCATGTTCTAGCTGAATGATCTTTTAGAAGCTTGTTCAAAACTTCGATGTTCCAAATGCCAATTTAATTTCAATTCAAAGCTATAACTTTCTTCATCTACAGTGTTCCAAGTTGGTCTCGGCCAACTTCTTCCACAACTGAATTCTTCCAATAATTAACTCCCTCCCATCCACAAGCTACAACTTCTTAATCCAGAAGGACGATGATTCATCTCAGCCATTTGAATCCCCCTGCTAATTAAATCCCCCATTTACTCTCTTTCCCAACGAGTCATGTGAGAATAGGAGCGAAGAAAACCTAATCCATTCTGTATCCATGATATTGTTATTGGCCTGTCAGTCTTTATGTTAATTTCCTGTTTCAGTCGCCATGAAAGTCGATGGAAGTGCGAGCTCCATTGCAATGAGAGACATAGATGTCTGTTGTTCATAGAGTCAAAATAAATGAGACTGAATAGGTACTCACTGAGCTCTAAAGAGAGATCAAATATAAAATCAATATTCCTTTCTCTCCTTTTTCTTTATCCGTAGGTAAGGTCAGAAAAGCGTAGGATGGAGCAAGTGATGCCACGTCGGGTGCATGCCGACTCTAATTCTAATTTAAACATGGTAAACGGAGCGGGTAAGTAGTAAGGTGATGTGCAGAGCCCAGGTAAGGACGGCTGAAGCCATAGCAAGCGTAAGGGCACTTCCTACATTTTTGCCTCTCTCCCCACTATCCACTGTTTCGATCTTTTTTCCCCTTCTTTCTTTTTTACCCACATCACATATTTTCCACAATCTCCTATCGTTTTGTCCCTTCCACCCTTTCTCTCTCTCTCTCTCTTCCCCCCTCTCTCTCTCTCTCTCTGTCTCTCTCTGTCTCTCTCTCTTTTCCCCTTTCTCTTACGCTCTGGCTTTCATTTAGCTCTTCTCCTCCTTTTTTTTCTTTTTTTCTCTCAATCGTTCCTCCTTTATCTGGTTTTATTTCGTCGTTTTTCCTCTTTCTATGCGTCTCTCTCACTCTGTCATTCCACCCATCCCTCTCTGACCTTCATTTTAGAAACTTTCCCTTGTTCCATGCTTATTTATTTTGTCTCCATCTGGCTTTATCTTTTTGTTTAGAGGAAACAGACAAATCTCACACCATTTCTCTCACTCTGGCTGGCATTTCACTTCACTCTCTCTCCCCCCTCTCTCTCCCTCTCACTCTCCCCCGCTCTCTACCTATCTATTTATCTATCTATCTATCCATCTATCTTTACTGTGGGTTCCATTGTTTCCATTTCATCCCTCTCTTTCTCTCTGCCATTCTCTCTCTTTTTCTCGATTTCAATTTCCTTTCTCTCTTCCTTTCTTTCTTTTTCTTTTTATCTCTCATTTTGACTAGCATTCCGCCTCCTTCCCCTCTCTCTGACTTTTATCCTGCCTGTTCTTCTTCCTCACTCTTCACTCCCCTATCATTCCTTTATTTCGCCTCCTCCTTTTTCTCTGTGTCTCCCTGTCTTTTCTTTTTATTTTGCTTTTTTCCACTGTCATTCTCTCTCACTGACTTTCATTTCGTCTCTTTAATTTTCACCTCATTCTCTCTTCTCTCCTTTTTCTCTTTGTCTCTAACCCTCTCTCTTTCTCCCCCCTCCTTTCAACTGCTCATGCCCGTTTCCAACCTTCAAGTCTCTTTTTAGTTCACTCTTTCTTTTATATTCTACACTCTTTTTTATTTCCTATTCGTCTCATAAATCTCTCTAAATATCTTAATTATTCTCTTCTTTCAATAATTTTTCTCTCCTGTCTCTCTCTCTGCCTCTCTGTCTCTGTCACTGTCTTTCTCTCTCTCTCTCTCTCTCTCTCTCTCTCTATATATATATATATATATATATATATATATATATATATATATACATTGTCCTCCTTGCAACATTATACTTTATTGCCAAGTCCAGTCATTATTGATTTGAACCTTGAATGAAATCGCTGTGAACCATTCAAGTCTCAGTTGAACGAATTTTTCTGAGCCCTATCGTTTTGAGATATTATCAATTGCATTGCGTATTTGACCTTCTCTCACGGAACATTTCGACAATGATCTTTGTCATGTTCACAACGTTTAAACTGATGGGCTCTCCAACCATTACTAGGTGGATTTAACACCCGGAAATCTTCAAGAAGCTTTCAACGGATTACAGTATATCATTTTTTTCTCCACTGAACTCCATTGCTCCAGTTCGTACTGATCACAGATACAGAATTTTACTGAGTCAAATAAAAAAATGTCTGCATCAGTCTTTGAGTGGTGAAATATTGGTTCAAACTTTTCAAATGAAAAACGCTTTACTTCACAAGGGTAACCTCATTAATGATTTAAACGATCTTATCATATTCATACACTCTCTTCTGAACAGACTTACTTAGATCCCACACTCAAATACAAGCTCTTGAGAATCGTAGTCCCAACCGTTGACCTTTCATGAGGTGAAATACTGCTTCAGATTTTAAAAAAAAATGTTACATACTTCACTTCAAAAGATATTTTTTTTTAAATTTATCCTGTTCCATTGCTTTGATAAATGAATGTAGACAGTTAATATCTACATCAAGTGCATTACTTTACAAAGTAAACCCCATTGATAATTCATATTAGCAGTCATGTGATGGTACATTTCAGATATTGTCTTCATTGAAAGTAAAAATCTAATACAGATAAACATTAATGTCGAATTTCTGGCAAAATCATATAAAATTTCGTGCAGATTAAGCCCTCTAACCCTGAAGAAGAGAGTCCCAATTCATGTATGTAAATGTGGGTACGAAAATACGTTTTGAGAAACCGTAATATTCTAGTTGCATGAATATTAACTTAGTATTATGCAAATAAGATTATATTTATCCATTATTATTTACTGCCGTGTGTTATTGGTTTCGCTATGATGGTCAAAGTAAACAGACTAATAACTCATTATTTAATGCAATTGAAGTGTGTTCTCGTGTTGTGAACACAAGATAGTCCCTGCCTGCCTCCACCTTTAAACACAGACCCATCAGACCCCCACCTCCAACACACAAGAACTATAAATCATTTTTCAAAGCAATAATGTATTTTACATGTTACATCTGGCAGCACAAAGGATGCAATGAAATTGGTTCTGTTTTGTCTTCTGCTGTTTTTAGTTTTAAGACCATTTTGACCATAGTTTATCGAGTTGTTTTCGTTTTCTTTGAGGGATGGAATACCTGAACAGATAACAAACAATTGACTCAGCAAACAAAGTTCAAGCTTCAACTTGGACTGGTTTTATTCAATTCGCACAGAAGTAGGGTGAAGGTACACAAAAACATAGGGGTTCAAGATAAATATATCTCTAAATATATCGGCTGAACTCAGATTTCAAGAAAAGTGAAAATTAATATGAAGTAGATATGGACTCACTTTCAAACGTCTGTGAGTTGAAGATTTGGTCAAGTATCGGGGAAGGTCGCTTCAGGCAACTCCCATGAATTTCTTTTCGGATACTATAGTGCATTAGATTTCCAACCCTCAGTATACTATTTGCAAAGGGACGGGTATACTTCTAGTTTTTGATTGTCTTTCAATCAAACATATATATATATATATATATATATATATATATATATATATATATAAAAATTCATTTATTGTATCGTATATATCAACTCTTTTATAGTACAGACTCATTAAATATCTATTTGAAGATCTTCCATCACACAGGATCTAATTTAGAGATAATGACGTTCATTTGGAATGAACAAAATCGGAAAGCTTTCATTAATAATCTACCAAACCTTAACTAAGCTAATAATAAGTTACAGCTGTCGTTGACCTGGAAGCGTTCCATTAGTATCCAAAATTGAATTACTTTTACGTACGAGTAAATGACCCCTGAGTTGAGACAATGCCACTCTTTGAAGCTGTCAGCTAAACATTAATTATTAATTTGAAATTGATGATGCGTTGGAGTAACATATAGGTATTTACAATTGAAAGGAGAAGAGAATGTTGTATTTGTAATTAGATGTATAAACGACTGGAATAATTATGCTCAATAGGAGAAAAATTGATCTGTTTTGGTATCGTATTATGTATTCGTCGAAAATGGGAATTTTATGATAATTTTCTGTAATAATAGTGAAGTCCAGATAGTACAATATTTAACATGCTGATAGTCCCAAATTCAATTCCCAATATGAATGAAGAGTATGGAAAACTCTTCAGCAGAACAAGTTTCTCCGTGCAAGCGGCAGCTAATTGAGTACACTATAAACTGTATGCGTAGGGTGGGGTATCTTTTCAGTAGACTTGCATCATGCCATGGATTTGTTTACCAGCTTGTAGTATTTCTTACATGAAACATTGTCATTATTGATAAACTTTGACAAGCTTTTTTTCGTTTCATTTTTGTTGCTTGTATACGCCTAATAGACGCAACGGATCCGATAGTATTTATTTATCCGAATTTAACATTGGCATTATCATTAAACTTTGACTTGCTTTTCCTTCATCTTTTTTTCGCCCGTTCTTGTCATGACTCTAAACTCTTGTTCAGATTTGTCAGATGACAGTTGAGTAAGCAGCTCAGATCAGGCCTACATTCTTCCCGGAAGTTGATTCCTCCCTTCCGGTTCATACAACTTATTGAAGTGAAAGTAAATAGCTAAATGTCAATCGACCTTCAGACTCTCACTTATTCAATTCACCTCAATACTTTTTTGCTGGTCAGCAATTTCAACAAGTTTAGAATATCTAAACTTCCGGTGAAGAATTCCTTGAATTGAGATCATAATCATTCTTTTACGGTGGAATACACAGTTTAGCTGAAAGTCAGTGTATTGCAGTGTTATCATGGGAAAATATTCAAGTGATGGTTATGATACTGTCAATCCATATGAATAAAAGATTTTGTTATGCAATAAGCTTGTGCATTTAGCAATATTTTACAAAACACGAGGAATGAAAATTCAAGTAATCCTAGAAATACGAAAATATTAAATTTCAACCAAATAGAAAAGATGTTTTCTGGCCGTTTTCTCTTATCTCTATGAGTACCTATCCAACTACGCAAGAATACATCGTATTCGATAAACGTCCACCGATCTTCTATGGACAGCACTTGTGGAAAATATCGCTCCATCGTATTTAACGGGGAAACATTCCTTGTGTGGCTCTCTTTCCTATAATTCTCATATCAATTCCTTATCTTCTCGACAAGGTCTTTGAAGGTCTGCCAATGCAGCTTCTGCCTAAGATTACCTTTTGGACACTTTCATTTTCTTTAACGTTAACGCTTATCTATTATTTAGTTCCTTATCGCATTAATCGGATTGTGTGTCATGTTTCCAGAGAGGGAACTTATAGGGATACATGTGCATCTAAGAACAAGAACCGTGGAGGAAAATGCAACAGAAAAAAATCTGCAAATATAATTTTCTATAAACAACGAAAATGCATCAATAATTTCTAATGCTTCATCTATTTATTTATTTTTGGATTTCTCGAGAACCACGGATGTGAAAAGAAAAACACCATAAAACTTGACTCTATGCTGCCCCGTGTGCTGATTGAAATAGTTGGCGAATGTTGACTTCACACAATAGCCAGTTGTCGAGTAATCACAGTGCATACACATGCAAAGCCTAAAAGTCAGACCATAGATGCGCTAGATCTTCTCTTGTGTGAAAATCATGCAAAGCTTTTTTTGTTAGCTTTATTCTCAGTTTTACATCCAAAATTATGTCAAAAAACATTTTAATACGCCTAGAAACATTTACATTTTAAGAATTATATCTACAATTTAGGGAATATAATACACATTATCGATAAATTAAATGTAACCTCAATCTTCAGCACATATTTCATTAAACTATTATTTAATTCATTCAGAATATTTCTCAATTTACTTCTTTGAATTAAATGGAAATATTACTTTTTTATCTAAAATCATCTAAAAAGCAATATCCTACATCTGTACGCAAACAAAAATTATCTGAATTTAGATCTAATAATTCTAAATCAGCAACATTAAGGATATTTCAGTATGTCAGTCAATCAGTCCTTCAGTGACGATAATCAATACTAGAGATGCTAGTGCATCTAACAACTTTATCAAGCAAATAATGTTGTTCAACGTTCTGACATGGACCACTTTCATTATTTGGATTGACATTGCTACATTTGTGTCCAATGTTGTCTGACGGATCAATTTCACCATTTTGATTTACATTGCAACTTTAGTATTTGATGTTGTCTGAGGTTTTGACGAACCACTTTCATTATTCAGATTTACATTGCAACATTTGTGTCTGATGATGTCAGAAGTTTTGACATGAAACACTCAAAATATTCCACGCATTTTTTTCCTGTTTTTTTTACTGTTTTTTGTCTTTATCACAACGTTATTTGATTACTTAGGTACAGAGGTAGTAATGCTTTGTTTTTAAGTTACAACGTTTTGAGGGAAGCGCTCAGATGATAAAAACGTAGGTTAATCTTATCTAGTTACCCTGATGATTGTGATTTCAATCCTTGGGTTTGGTAGGGCAAAAAAGTCATATACTCTTATTCAGTGGGAAAGGCAGATAAGCCACATCACAAGGACGAATTACTTAGGGAGAATCAACTGATGTTAGATATCCTCTGCCTAATATGGTGGATTGAGAACTATCTACCCCTGTGGGTGAGGTTTGAAATTCTATAGAGGTTATCAACTACGACAAACACCTTGAGAAGAATAGATAGGTCTATGGTCGGAACATCATGAATATAACAATTGAGACAAGGACAGCAGTATTCGTTACAAGGATTAAATAAATAAGCCTACTGAAACTGCTTTTATGTTTTCTAAAAGATCACAATATTTATTCAAACATATCATTTTATCATTTCATCTCAATTGATGATATTTGTAGTGTTGATAAATTTGGTGCGAATGTCTGAACTCGTCGAAATTACAAAGGTGAGAGTCAACGACATTTGTATCTAATTGATTAACTCTGAGCACTTGTTACCATCAATTAATTGTAATATTTGATTACGGATACAATATGAAAATTCACTTTCAAGCCCCGAAATGAAAAATATTAGCTGGAATAATGAAGTGAAGAAAGGTTACATAGTATTACTGACTACAACTGGGATATCTGCGCAAAGTCAACAACCAAGAGAACCATTTATTCGATTAGTGCCTCTAATCATTTGCAAACGCAACATTAGATAATGTTTCGCGAGTTGCAGCCATATTGGATTGAGGAAGATATAACTTTAATCCAATTAGAGCCAGACAGTAATTGAGCAATGAATTTTGATGAAAAAACTAAACAGAGAATTGTAACAAGACTATACGAGCACGTGCACCATAGAATTCAATTCTAACTACAATAAATATCATTTTTAAATCCTATTTCGAATATGGGCAAAACACGGAAATAATTTTTCCGGGTTATATGAAACATTCCCCAATCATTAAATATTTTTACAAGTTTTTTTCATTTTGATTTCAGTTGCTTTACATGGCAAGTGTTCAAACCATCTGTCTACGACTGTTCGTAAATAGTATGTGTAATAACAACACGTCTCAGAAATACAGAGAAAATGATGCAGGCTCCATTGAAATTTATGAGAAGCCCATTTGAATAGAGAACTTATTTACTAAGCTTTGTTTATTCTGAAATAGGTACACAAGTGTATGGAAATTAGTTTAGTTCTCGAGACGGTCGTAATGGTCAGCAAATAAACATATTTTATGGAGTGTGAGAAAACTTGAACGATTACACATACTTAGAGTTCATCGATACGAATCACTTCGAGATTAAAGACACGGATAAACAGATACTAACGAAAGTGTATATAGATAGAGAAGCATAAGAAAGAAAATCATGTTTCGCTTATTTACAAATGATGAAGGCCTGCTTTGCTTTCTTGAAAGTTTCTGGCTCACGGCATTCGCCAGGAATCCAGCGTGGAACAACGGCATTGATGGACATAACAGCTTCAGCCACTCTATTCATTTATCTCGCTTCGATTTGCTATCACAGTGGGTTATCTACTGTATTCAAGATGATCGGAAATCTTGAAAGACACTTGAAACCGAATCAAGATAACTGAAGTCTGTCATATTTAACCCTTCAATAAGTCGTATTCCCTTTCACGTCCATTTAACTGACTTGATCATTTTTGGCTGATTACCAGCTCGACAAATTTAATATGCTGTCCGGCAATACAACATACAGTTACCCCAAGGGACATGTTAACTATTTACTAATTTTGATTATTGATGTCTAATAAATGTATTTAACTACATTCTAAATATGTACTGTAAAAGACATAAATGCTAGCCCCTTGAAATGAAAAACAAAGCATCAATTTTTTTTGCAAAAGCTCTATTTTGTTATTTGGTAATGCTGTTGAACATATAATAAATCAGAATAATTTTTTAAATGTCCAACCCAGTCCTCCGGTAGTACAGCTTGAATGAATAAAAATAATTTCAAACTGCCATAGCATCAAATGATTAAGAATATCAGGATAAAAAAAGTGTCGTCATTTGTTTACAACACGGATACACTATCCATTGTCTAATCTCTTCCTGGTGCTGGAAACTTTCCAAGCAGCAGAAAAGAATGAAATCCTGCGACACTTATTCATTGGGACCAAAGTTCGCTCATGAAAAGAAACCCTTGAAATCACCCAAAAAGGAGAATTCAATAGAAAATGCAAAAGAAAAAAAAAATGTATTTGCAAGCAAGTGTGTCTTTAACGTCATTTTTTTTATTGTTTGTGAAGTTTTCTTTTTATTTTTATTTCTTCCACATTTAACAGAATTAAAGAAAGTTACTGACACGGTGAAGTTCACGGAAAACATTTTTCTCTTGAAAGGTTTCGTAAAATGTTTCTCGATCCTTCAAGGGGAAAACACGTTTGAACTTCAAAGAACCTTTTTGTAAATATACGTTTGTATACCATCCTGTCTCTAATGCATTGTGGTCATTCATCTTTTTTATTTCTTGGTAATGTTTCAGAATGTGTGCACAAAAGAAAGTGGCTAAAACAGTGAATCCCAAAGAGAACATTCTTCTTTTGAAAGGTTTCAAGGAATTCGTGTCAAAAATCAGTACTTCCTGTTATCCTTAGCTTCTATTCATCTGGTTGGATCAAAACCTTTGAGAAGCCAGTAAGAGTCGCGCAACGACAGGAACTGATAGTGAAATTTACACTCTTTAATTTGGTTCAGGACGACTATAGTGAAACATACAGTGAGGATCGAACTCAGATGAGCAATGAATGGCAGGACCGTTATAGACATTTACTTTAATCTGGTTCAGTACCGTAACTGTGGATCATCCTGTGAAGATAGAACTCACTATACTAAAAGGTTGACTACGAGGCTACCTAGCCAACCATTGCTCTATAGAGAATTTTTGAGAGACCCAGTGAGAATCAAGCTCCCTATATGAATGAATGGCCGACAATATTAGATAGCTAGGCCACTCACCATGGCAGTTCGTCTTTAATCTCCTTAAATAACCGTGGATACTCAACTTTACCCTCGAACTAACTCTACACAAGACCAAAATGGTGTGAATCTGGTTTTGAAACGAATTCACTAACGAGAGTTTGCAAGATAAAACTGATTTGCATCTTTTGACAGGAAGCCCTTCCATGAGCTTGACCAGGCTCGAGGTCACAATTAAAGAGCACTCAGTGAAGCATTTGAGATCTTGTCATGGTCTATTCAGAGATTCAGACACGTCTGCTTTATAATGTATTTTGAGGATGAAGTAACGGCTATGGGCACGGAAATCGGTGAACCTAATTCCAGTTTCGGTTGAAGCAGCTTACATTCATTTTGCATATTGGAAAGGCTTGAATCCAATTTCTCTCCCAGTAGGAACGACAATGTGATTTTAGTATCTATGTAAGACGTAAAAGAATGATTCTTATTTCAGCAATACAGTGGATTCTCTCCAATATAACCAACGATTATTTGGACCTGCCGTACATTTGGACCAATTTTGTAAAAACCGAAGTTATTGCTAATTTACTACATTTCTGTTGACCAATGCACTGTTGTAAATACTCGTGGAATTTCCAAAGGTCTTGTTAGTTCGTATTATTCATCATTCATTGGGTTACAAAATATCCATTTGCCAATATTCCTATGGTAGCAAAGGACTCTAGCAAACTAGAAGAAAATCTTCTGTTCGTCTATTGATTGAAAATCCTATTCGAAAAAAGTGAGTAAGAAAAGAGAAGTCTGTTTTCATCCTGATACAAAGATCAGACAATAATAACAAACTGTTTGAGCCTGAAAACTTGAAAATAAATCTTTGATCGTCTATATCTTTAAATTCATGTTTTATGGCCGTCCCAACAGAGATTTGTGGAAAGACACTTCGCACTTTACATCAAATAATGATCAGAGAAATGTCTTCTTATATTCCTGAATCTCTCATTTGATCAGTTCAAACATGAACCCGAAGAGGCGAGTCTTTGGTCGATAGTTTTACTTCATGGCAGTGACTGTTGCTCAAATACATTTTACTCTGAGAAGTTACTTGATGCGTCTTTCTCTCAATTCGGGAAATATCAACACCACATAGTTTGGTTTTCGAGTGTTAATATTTAAGAATATTAATTGTTTCCTAAAGTCATTTACGATTTAAGAACAAACTACAGAGAACAATGAGAGCGGAAACCTCTGCCAATGTCACTGTAAGTGAAAACTGAATAAAAATTAGTTCATACATGACTAAAATGCAGGGGAAGTAATTGTATCTTCCGAATTTCCTTATTTGGACTATTGTTTTGATATATGAAAGCATATTTTCATCTCTAAAAAATGTCCTGGGTTTATCCAAAACAATCTTCGATTCTTCTTTTACCAATGACCAATATTACCACAAAACCTTATAGTACTCCATTGAAAACTTCTGGACAAACATGAGTGAATACTTATACCTCTCCCAAATTCGTTAGTCGCGGTAAATAAAAACTTACCTTTATTTTTTTCATCAGATGGGGTATTGTTAAGAATCAGTGTTTGTGTATTTCTTCATTTTCAAATTCAATTGTTTTTATCATTATTTTGAAATCAAATCCCGCATTTTAATTTTCTCTCTTTTTACAACATTGTAAACTGCCTATTTATAAAAAGAATTGTAATAAGATAAAAAAAATTCAAGTTCGATTTGATTTCAATTGAACACTTTTATCATGTTTAGGAACCAAGCCCTTCAAATGTTGCTAAAGGAGGCCAAATTAAATAATAACTTACTATGTCCTATGAATATCCTAATGTATGTGTTTATAACATTATTGTTACATTAATCACGTAGTTGAACAAAAAGGAAATAAAACCATTTTTCACACGTATACATCTTGCCCATACAGCCGTTGGTAAGGGTGCATGTGAGTTTTGTAACGGAAGAAGCTGACCTGACATCTGAGGAGTAAACAGACATGTCCATGCCAGGACTCTTGGTGCGGGCTGCAGACAGACCAGCATGGCGTAAGGATTCGGCATTTTCTACCCTCAAGTCCCCCGACGTGAGCAGCATTCAATGGATTGAAATGAATGAATATATGATACAACATACATCTCCGATCGAAGTTTTTGGCCACAGATTCAGATTTTCCATCAGGCAAACCAAGTTTGGATCATTTCCTTTTTTACAGACAAATAGGATACTGGGTTGCCAGATTCCTTTACCGAGCTTTTGTAAATTTCTCTGCAGAATGCAGGGGAGCTATTTGGCCTCAATGAAAATGAAATGTCCAACACACACTGAACCATATTTATTTCTATTACCAACACAATAAAATTTTCCTATTAACTGCAACAACATTTTCACTATAAAATAAATTTTTCTCTGAATTATTCAAGTGATAAACATATTGATTATTATGTATCAGCATTTTCAAGTTCTCCAGCATGAACAGTTTCTGCATTCGTTGCTTTAGACAAAAATACAAGTATTCCTCGGTGGGTGATCAATTTGTATATCATGGTTTCTCATCCAGAGCCACAGGGGGTTATCTATATTTTATAGGAATACGTTCTTAAAATTGTATTATTCAAATCTGTAGCGTAGCAATCTGTGTTTTGTCAAAATCATTTCCTCTGGATATGAGGTTGGTGAGCCGTAAAATACGAAAAAATATTATGGCATCATCACGATCAAAAAGTTATGTGTTCCCGTGTAGACAACCCAGTTTTGCCAAATTGAGCCCTTCCGGCTAGATCTTGCTGACTTCTTCCGATTTATCCAAAATATAGCAATAAACAAAAATCTAGTCAATATTTAATCAGAATTACTTATTTTAATGAAAAACACCTTTTATTCCCATTTATAATTTGTTCAAGGGTCTTACTTATCTTATTTGATGAGTGAATTTGTGTATAAAATATTGTAGCAATAAAGTAAGCTAGATATTCATGAAGTCTTAATTGCTTCTGATGCTCCTCTTTGCTTGATCCCTTTGTTTGATCTCTTTGTTTGATCTCTTTGTTTGATCACGCTGCTTGTACTCTCGTGTGTGGTCACTGTTTGATCTCTTTGTTTGATGACTTTATTTGGTCAGTTTGTTGCATCACTTTGTTTGATCAGTTCGTTTGATTAGTTAGTTTGATCTCTCTGTTTGATCACTCTATTTGATCTTTCGTATGTGATCACTGTTTCATCTCTTTGTTTGATCACTTTCTTTGATTTCTTTGTTTGATGACTTTGTTTGATCCGTTTGTTCGATTACTTTGATCAGTTTCTTTGATCACTTTGTTTGATCTCTTTGTTTGATCACTCTGTTTGAACTCTAATGTGTGATCACTGTTTGATCACTATGTTTAATCACTTTGTTTGATTTGTTTGTTTGATCACTTTGTTTGATCTCTTTGTCAGATGACTTTTTTTGATTCCTTTGTTTGATCATTCGGTTTGAACTTTTTGTTTGATCACTTTGTTTAAACTTTTATCAGATTGCTTTGTTTGATCTGTTTGTTCAATCACTTTGTTTGATCACATTGTTTGATCTCATTGTTTAATTTCTTTGTTTGATCTCTTTGTTCCATCCTTACGTTTGATCTTCTTGTTTTATCACTTTGCTTGATCTCTTTGTTTGATCACCATGTTTGAACTCTCTGTTCGATCTTTATGTTTGATCACTTGGTTGATTAAGCTGTTTATACTCTCGTGTGTGATCACTGTTTGATCTCTTTGTTTGATGACTTTGTTTGATCAGTTTGTTGCATCACTATGTTTGATCCCTCTGTTTGATCACTCTATTTGATCTTTCATATGTGATCACTGTTTGGTCTCTTTGATCACTTTTTTGATTTCTCTGTTTGATCACTTTGTTTGATCAATTTGATCAGTTTCTTTGATCGCTTTGTTTAATATCCTTGTTTGATAACTTTTTTTATCTCTTTGTTTCATCACTCTGTTTTAACTTTCGTTTGTGATTACTGTTTGATCACCTTTTAAAATCCCTTTGTTCAATTACTTTGTTTAATGACTTTGTTTGATCATTTTGTTTGATCTCTTTGTTTGATTACTTCGTTTGATCTTTTTGTTCGATCGTTTTGTTTGTTCTCTTGGTTTGATCACTTTGTTTGATCTCTTTGTTTGATCACTCTGTTTGATATATTAGTTTGATAATTCTATTTCTTCTCTTTGTTCGATCACTTTGTTTAATAACATTGTTTGATCTCTTTGTTTGATCATTTTTTTAGATTTCTTGTTTGATCACTCCGTTTGATCTCTTTGTTTAAGCATTTTGTTTGATCTCTTTGTTCGATCACTCTGTTTGATCTATTTGTTCCATTACTTTGTTTGATCTCTTTATTCGATCACTTCGTTTGATGTCTTTGTTTGATCTCTCTGTTTGATCAATTTGTTTGATATATTCGTTCAATCAATTGAAATCCATCATGAAACTCAGTTTAGTGGAAGAAAGATTGAAATAGATATTTTTAAATATATTTTCCATGTACGTTTATGTCGTATCATATCATCTTTATCGTTGATAAATACCAAATTGGTATCCTGCTGGGATACTATAGATTTTACAGCACAGAATCAGGAACAGGCTGAAAGAGTTCTGTTCCATCGAGAAATCAATAATTTTTCCAAACCACACTCGTGGATTCAGTCCATGATAAACTGACTCAAGAACAGGAACGTAGAACCAATTAACTACCTGTCAACTGTTGGAGAGTCTATTGTAATGACAGACCGAGAAGAGTCGTGCTGAGTGAGTTTTTATCAGTTACTTCAATTTAAATCTGATGGAAACTGGCCTGAGTGAGTCTATTATTCTGACTTGACGTTTTTCTAACGTCACAACAAGTTTCTTTTTCTTTTTAAGAGACGTCTTGTCTGACAATAAATGATAGAAGTTAATTACTCTTGTCTAATAAATGACAGCTGAGTTTTTGAAGACATATTTTCGGTTGCAACTAACCCATCTTATAAGTCTTAGGCACCCAACCAAAACAGCTAAAGAGACAACATAAAAGTGCTTTAACGATTCAAAAAATGATTTGACGCCATTTTAGAAGAAAAACTTCCAAGAGTGAGCGGGAATTTGATGTGTATGCAGTCATCAGTATATACAAGTGAAAGTCATCAAACCGTCTGATGGCATTATTGTCCATCTGTCACGCTAAAACACGGTGGGAATTTACAGAACATGCGTGCACTCTGACCAAATTTGAAATACATACACAATGGATTTAGGAGAAGTTTTTGAAGAAAAACATTTATAGCCTTTATTCAAAGAGAAATTTTAACAGGTTTTGGGCGGAATACAGGAACTATAACCCAAAACTGGACCTTTACCGTCCATTCAATTTGCATGTATCCAATTTGTCTATATATTGCATGTCTTATATGTTTATATATAATTCTTTAGGGGTACGCTTGAAAGAAAACATTTTTTTTCCTTTCAAAGAGTCGAATGAGAACTGATTTTTCCTCACCTTGAGGATTTAGAGATGAAAGAAGATTTTACCCCTTCATTAAGTGAAGTGAGCTGTTTCCCGTCCCTCTAAAGACCAAAAGTGGAATTCTTTTTCCACTGTTAAGAGATAAAAAATATATGTATATTGGACATTTTTTTACAAGTCTGAAAGCCGTTGTTCTTTTTAACACTTATGCAAATATTTGAACTGACGCAGACGAGTACTTCAGCTAGCGTTTATATATTTGCATGGGTATCATAGATGCAATGTTTACCTGCTCTTATACTTATGAAATACTTATTCATTCCATTGTTTTCTGCACCAACCAACGTTATATATATATATATATATATATATATATATATATATATATATATATATATATATATATATATATATATATATTGCATTATCTTTTATGAAAAAATCTTTTTAAAATGATCTCCTGTCATTACACGGTTAATGTATCATTGACCTTAGATGTAAATAGACTAAACAAATAAAGAAAATGGGTTTACTGCAGGAATCAAACCAGCCACCAATAGGGTAGCCGATTCAACATAGCGATCCTCTTACCATTGAGTTCAACAGCATCCAGTAATATAAAGGCCTAAATAAGTGCTTCAATTTCAAATTTTCATTTTGTTCACTCACGGTCTATACATGCTCTATTTGTTTTTTTCAATGCAGACCGTTATATTATTAAGAAAGAGATATGTGACCCAATGGAAATGATTATAGATAGCGTTATATTATATATTATATTGAAACTCTATTTGGAATGATCCCCCGTCAAATATTTGTGATCTGAGATGAAAACCCCCATGGTGACCGTTCGAATTCTTATAGATATTTCTGCGGTATGAAGTTGATAAATATTTTTTCAGTCATTTTGGATGCGTAGCGTATGAAATTTTACTTCAATAACATCAGACAAACTTCAAGTTTATTAAATACATTTATTTGAGTTGTAGACGATGGAAAATATTGACAGTTATCCAATATCTCAAAAGAACAATCCGAAATTATAAACATAACAATCGGAAATTTTTGAGTTTCTTTTACTTTTATGCGCGTAAATGGTTGTTAATCTATCTATCTATCAATCTTGTTTTTCCAATATACATATGTATAAATATGTACATTTTTTCTATGAGTGCTTAGATGCATGAACAATTTATAAGTATTTAAAAAAAGGACTCAATCTGCCTATGAGCGAAGGGGTCCATTAAGGATTTTGATCAAGTTAGCTCAATGATTTGACAATTTTTCCTCATAGAAAATTGCCTTCAGCTTTCCAATCCCCTTCATCGATTCAAAGCAAGATTTTAAAGAAGTTTCAAAAAATTGATTTTTTTAAATTCAAGTATTTAATTTTATTGAAAGAAAAATCATTTTCAGGAAATTTAGCATCCAGCCAAATGCTTTGCTTCGTTGTTTGCTAGAAATTATGTCTTTTTTTGCGTAATATTCCCGTGTGTAGCTCTTAGAACCAAGCAATGAGAAAGATACAAAGATTGATAGATATAATCAACATGCTTATTATCTCACTTTTCGACGAAGGAAAGGCAATTCTTGAAAAGAGAAGGAGTAATTTTCTTGAATTGTTATGATTTATGCAGAAGCAAGAACTTGATAGGAAGCACATTGAATTAATCAACTTGATAGACAGAAATGTAGCAAGATCTAAACGGCAAAATGGAATAGTTGTTGTATTTGTGAAAAGACATTATGTCTTATCTTTCGGGAGGAAACGATTAAAAATGCTAATAGGGTTTTTGTTAACGACTAGCTTTTCTGTTTGTTTTGTTTTGGCTCAAAATTTTTTTGATTTTTCTACTGATTTCATTGTTGATTTAATCTTATTTTTTTCAGGGAAATCGAACTTCAACTGAGGCTGACAGTAGCATGAATACTCTTTGGAGAGGTATGAATCCGTTTCGTCTTACCACAAGTATGGGGAAAATAGCGTATGGTGAAGTGAGTGACACCACTTCGGGTGCTTGTCATGTCTACGTCTATCCCACCTGTCGCTAACCTCGAAAAACTAGCTTAGATCGATTAACTTGCGATACGTGAAGGCGGGTCAGGGGCAGCTAATACCACGGCCAGGGTAAGGGCATCACTTTAGTCACATGGGAAAATGATTATGTATACGGTCATTGGTGATTTAAGCAAATGAGCTCCTCTCTCTCATACGCATTCACATTATCACTTATTATATTGAAATGCAATCCAACCATACTATGAATACTCACATTCATACACATTGATACCTCATCCCTTTTACCTCTACCTTGAAGCGAATTCCAGCATCAACCCCATTCTTCCCAAAGAATTCACCAACAATCAGAATTTTATCACACCCATTGGATATGAATCCAAATCAAGATTGATTCACCAATGACCTTAATGAGTTTAACCCCGTCTACTGGACAGTGGAAAATGATGACCAGGAACAGAATCACATGAGCCATCTGAAAACATGTACGAAAAGGGCAAATTAAAAATAACTATACCAATGAAAACAGTTTGGCTTTCCTTTTTTCACTTTTCTTAAATACATATATATATAATTGTGTCACCCAGAAACAGCGGTTTCGTTGTATTAAAACTCTTCAGTGTGGCCATAGACTCGATATCCCTTCCAGTACCGCTAGGCAGGGTCGAAATCTTTGCATCAGACCCAGAGGAGAATGCGCTACCCCTGCCCTACGCAGAACAGGATTATCAGTAGGACCGAATTAAGTGATATATTTACTCACGCATGATTCCCAGTTTACCAGATAGCTCCATTCCAGAGTTGACAGAGCATTGCATAGTTGCTTATAGCAGATGAGTGCCCTATATATGTGAGTGAAATATACTTTCTAACATGAATATTTAAGCATTATATCCTCTAATTGTCCGGAATTTTTCTTTTTCACTGTCATAGCGTTTTTTCAACTTGAAAAAACAAAGGGTTAAATTCTCTGTGTTATATTGTTTATTTCATTTTCAATTTCAAAATATATCCAACTCAACTTATTCATTCAATTATTTTGTCTCTTTGTTTAACTGCTAACCTCTTCCAATTGTTTTTCAGATGTTACAGTAAAATCTTCCTTGAAAAAGAATATTTCGTTTCATTCTTTAACTAATGTTGTTGTTATTTCCGTCGAAAAGTTTTCTTATTTCTTTTTTTTCTTCAATGATTTCATCAACATAAATAAAAACCGTGACCAAATTATTGTTTTAGCCAATGAGAACGAAGAATTTGATGAAACTGGAATTGAAAGAAAGTGTTGCTGAAAGCTGATAAGTACAGTTTAATGCGAGTGAGTTAGTCTAGATATATTGACTCAATTGAATGACTTCTTATAGACAATACAAGTTGGACAAAGCATTTCTTTACAACCACTGAAATGAAAGAATCTTCAACATTTGATGACAAGCACCCAGTCTCATCTCTTCAATGGCTCCGGAAAACAACCCTGTCAGGTAAGAGGAGGGATTTGAAAGTAACGATTGATGATGAAATGCTAACATTTGCGCAGTTGTAAGAGGGTTATCGCATATATATATATATATATATATATATATATATATATATATATATATATATATATATATATATATCGGCTTCCCCACTCGAATCTTTGACAAAATATTGGACAATTTTGACTGATTAAGTCCTTTCATTACTTTAACCTTCGATGCACTGATCTTATTTTCTCTTCAGATCATGACAACCATTCAGATCTGACATGGAATATCTTGCATAAACGATGGAGTAATCACAGAAAGAAGACAGTTTCCTGAACACACCAATCTTTCCCAGAAATGCCTATCTTACAATATTATATTTCAAGCCTTGCCACTCAAACGTAAAAACAAACAAACTGGAAGTCTAATTGATTGAATAATCATCAACGCATTAATACCGAATGAGGCGCCTAATTGATGGCAAATTTAATGCACCTTATGATATTTTCGAAAAAGATCTAACCAGTGTTCGACAAACTTTTTACCTATATGGGTTGGATTGTGTATTATTGATCAGAAGATGGGCTAGATAAATGCAATAAAAATATGGAATTTATCTATTTACATCAGTTATGTACTAACAGCACTTTTGAGTACCACATAATATCGATAATTTGAGACCCGTGAGTCCCAGTAGAACTCATTGTTCAAAGTTTTGTTTTTAAAAGAAATAAGTATTTATCCGAATATTCCTTCATCATTCAATATTAGTTGTCTTCTATTGATCACCAAATATAAAAAGATATAAAATTACCAAAAATTTAAAGAAATGAAAAAAACTCAGGTCATAAATGATTAAGTTTATTCCGTTATATTTTGGCTCAAATGAATGAATAACAAAAGGTAGAAAATCATTTGTGTTGTACTAAGAATGTCAATAAGCATTCTGTAGAATTCTAGTCACGATTTACTTCAATCGAAAAATCTCTTGAATCTCATAAAAACACAAAAAATCTTTAAAAGATAGAAAATAAGAACAGTATCCCATACATGGTCCCATGACAGTCAAAATCCCTTTTGCTGGCCCGGTGTAGACTAGTGACCGTTGGTTATCTCCCCTTGATTTACACTAAAAATATCAATCAGCATTCTAAATAAAAATTTTCTCTAAAAATATGAATCATAGCCGAGTACAGCACCAGGTTTTGGAAAAGATGGTATTGAAGGCAGGAAGATTGTGTTTCATCCAAATTAGCTTTCAGAATTCTATTTCCATTTATCTGGGCTTCAACCATCACACAGGGAAGGACGGGGAGGAATGTTTTGCCGTCCACAGTTTTTTGTTTAGTATGGGGGTCCTATTTGCTTTTAAAATCGGCATTCAAGAACCTGTTTACATTGATCTTGGATCACCACCTGGCATCTGTGAAAAAGATACTATTCATCTCCGACAGGTAACAGGTGTTCATGAAGCTACTCTTTAATCTTGACAACAAATATTCCCTGGCTAATTTAGAGTGCATCTTACAGGTAGAAATGCAAACAAATATGGTTAATTTTTGTCATATGTCGTACAGAAGTTGAAATAGTGATCGCAGTATCCAATCGTTCTTTTTCCTGTTTACAGAGTCCGACTACACTGACTGGTATTATATATATATATATATATATATATATATATATATATATATATATATATATATATAATGCCAATGTCATCAAATTTGTTGGTTTATCATAATGGATCGTCTTGGTGTGGATTCAAATTTGCCAACCAAAACTGAAGAGTCAAGACTGTCCTGCTATTGTCTATATTTTAGGGGGGGGGGTAGGTTTATGCCTGCCATAAAGGCATTAGTGCAAAGGGAACGCAAACTGCCTCAGCCAAAATTCGAATTCAGCCCTCCTATTCCATTTCCCGTACTGCTTACTGGATTAGGTAATATTTAAATCAAATAGCTGTTTATGCTGTATTCCTAGATCTATTTTGAACAGTCAAGTGTTAATTTATCTTTGTCACGAAGGCGAATACTGTTTGTTCACAACTGTAAAATGAGTATCAGTTTCAGTAAATAAGACAAAAATAACAGAAAAGTGAATATTGATAGTCATGGAATTGCAATTTGTGACGTTCGTTGGTTCACTTGGCTGCACTTTCTGGAAATGGAAGAATCCGGGTCTGTATGATGAAATGGTCTCCAATCAGTGTTAGTCTTTCATTTGAGTGATTTCAACTGATCTGCAAATCAAACTGAACACAAACATCTGGCAAGAAACTGAGGGAACTAAGGGCGGTCGCCAGGGAATAGACGTAATGGCTTTAATTGAAGGAAGACCTAATGTTTCAATAGGATGTTTCAACAACTACAACCGCAAAATAAAGTAAATCATCATCATCATCATCATCATCATCATCATCATCATCATCATCATCACCTTGAAAATCAGTATTTGATTCCTTTGCTTTTAGCATTGAATATATATAATGGTAAAAAAAAGACTGAGGAATTTGTGAAGTAATATAAAGTTTAATCTCAAAACACCGGACTACTTTAACTATCATCACTGATTATTACTCTTTAAAATAAAAACGGACCAATGTTCTATAGTTCGTCATCATTCATGATATGTGCATTCTACCAAGAATTACTGCGTAATGGGACCATATGCTAAATGGGGTCTAGTCCAAGAGATAACAGTATCTTAGTCGACTATTCTTGGATTTCAAGACTAGAATATATCGCATAGACTATGTCAAAAAATATCTTGTATACCCAGAAGACAAAGATGTACTGGAGAGTGTCTTCGTCCGTTCTGGTACACCTAGGTGTAAATGATAAGAAAAGTGAAAATGTCCAGCATTTGTTTTGATATTGACCATCATCTTTATAATCTCTGAGGTGCTGGGAACTATCTGGAGATCCTCAGGATGAGACCAAAACAAAATTGGATTCACGATAATTCTTTTTCAAAACCTGATTCAGCAACTGATAATTCTGGTGAGAAATTTGGTAAGCGGTGGACACCTATTGTATCGTAATGGTCAAACAAATCCTTATCTCGCCATTTATCTCGATAGTGACAATAACAACCAAAATGAGGACACTAGTCACTGTAAATTAATGAATGATAATGATAATTCCTCATCTCAAAATTTGAGACAAAAGAAAATCCATTTGTTCTTCAATTTCAAACAGCTGTTCTCATACAGGAGAATCTACATTTTCCTTATCAGTAATGTTCAAATCTATTCCTGAAGATGAAAGGCATATTATGTAAAGTCGAAGTAAGAAAAGATGCATCAAATAACTTTCTTGAGTAAAATCTATTTGTGTGTCAGTCACAGCCATTAAGTAACTCTGTTGGCCTAATAACCGTCTTGTCTAGTTCATGTTTGACTGATCAAATGTGAAACAAGACATTTCTCTGATCTTTATTGGCTATAAATAACAGTTTCCCTACACAAATCGAACCTATCAAAGGTTTATTATCAAGTCTTCGATTTCAAAGTTAGCTTTGATCGACTGATCTTAATATAAGATAATGCTTCTAATCCCTTATTCATCAATTTTGAATAAAATTTCTAACCAATAGATGATCGGTAGATTGCCTTATGGAATGTCGAACGTTTACTGCCAGAAGCGTAGTTGAAGGAGAAGGGGACAATTTGAAAACGTCCCTCACCCCATATCTACCATCAAAGGAAGTCCCCAAAAGCTCTATAAATAGTAGTTTTCCCTTTGCATTTCTATTGACACTAAACAATGAAAAATCATATATTTACACATGTGTTTACTTTCGTGGAAATCAACTATCGTTGGCTTTTCAAAAAAATCCCTCCAATCTTTTCGCTTTCACGAAAAAAGTCAAAGGCGAAAATAGAAGTCAGCTACACGTTTAGCAGCAAGTCGTTATACGGTGAGAGTGCATACTCATTACTTACGTTCAACATTCCAGTCCCCTATGCCTCCCACCACTTTAACCTCTTAAGACTCAGCCTAACATATCATCATTACCAATTTTAGGTTCGAGAACGCTCAGAGTTTTTGCCCTATAAATAAATCATAAATTTTATTTGCTTTACACCATTTTGACTCACAAAAGATTTCTATAGGAACACACTTCTTTCGACTAGCGAGCGAAGCCTCCACTAAATAGGTAAATAATCACATTTTGTACCGCACCGGGGCATAGATAAGCACATGACAATGGTATTTTGCGATTACACCATCATTATATGCCCTTAACAGTCAGTACCGATGGTAACTTTTAGAACACTCATTACCAAAATGTTATAATGAACATTATTATTAATAATGACACAAAGAGAAATAATTGTTGACAGAATTCAGGAAAGATGGAAGGGAAAATAGGAATGGACTGTAATTAATGAATTTCTTCCCTAATCAAATTTGAATTTTTCCATTCCATGTTCTTTTTTTATTTTCCCCTTTGGTTGATGGATGCAGGGATTTCAAGGCCAGAAAATTTTAGGCAATAATTGATGGAATATTCTCTTCAGTTCGCGTATAAAGATCAGTTGAGTCAAAAGCCAATAATTATTGAGTGTTTGATGATTTAGCTAAGAATGAATAATGAGAAATAACAGGTTGGGGATGCAAATTGAATGCATAGTTACCATTCAGAATTCTGAACATTCGAGTATCATAGATTTTGAAAGTGTAAGACTGTATTGGTTCCACTGATATTTACCCTTCTTAGTCTACTCTGATACAGGCCCACAAGCGTGCAGCACTAAGTAATGAGTGAATTATCTACACAGTGGTAATGATCTGTGAGACTATTTCGTGAATCATTACCCGATGGCAAAGCTCCCTACTCTATTTGGTTGTAGGAAATTAATTTTCCCATAATTTTAAAAACTTCGATATTCTGAGAACATTGCCCAATGTAAATAGTACCTAGAAAAGCCCGAAGTGTACAGCAGTCAAAACATCCAGACTACAACCAGGGTGGTCAAGTGCACTTTAGTTGTGCTGTTATCGTAAAATTTGAAGAGCATTTTGCTAAGCCAAAAGTACTATATTTTATCAAACTCCGCCCATAAGATCAAAAGTTATGAGAGTTTGAAAGATTTTTTCATAGAAACGCCCTTCGTTCAGCTAGCGTAGTCCACCTATTCCCAACAGTCTCCTTGGCTAATAAAGTTCACAGGAGTTTGAAATTGCAAAATTTGATTAAAGTAAAGACTTTAAAAATAGTTTTTGATGAATGAAGCAAAAAAAAAAATTTATATCAGCCGATCAATCATCATCAGATCATTTAAATAAATGATCTGATTTTAAATACAGGTAGACAGTTGCCCGACTCGAAGCAAGCGTTCGCATGCTAATCTAGCTGACGATTCCTTTTCATAGTTTGTGGATGAATAAGCATTCAAAAAGGAGGAGTGGACCGACCGAAATAAACATCACTGTGTATGCGTCAACTCACCACTGGGATTATTTAGTTGACAGTGATACGCCATTGAGTGAGCATGTGTACTGTGTGACCGTCGGATTCAGTGTTCATTCTCCATGTCTGGGGTAGGGTTTTGTTTTGTTTTTTGTTTTTTTTTGGCAAATTATGTCGTCAACCAGGCTACAGTCCAACAGGCTGCCTTTGACTTCTGACTTTTTCCAAAGAGATTTCCGGCAGTGGACAATGTTGAAGAGAAAGCGACAAGACAACAAAAGGCGATTCCGAAAAAGAACTTTACAGACTGTTTTGAAAAGTGGAAGGGAGATCAAAATGAATATGTGAGCTCCTAAGGGGAGTAATTTGTCTGAAACTAAGGCACCATTACCTTAGGTAGGCTATTTTAGTGAACGATAAATGGAAATTTGTAACTTGCTGTTTGTATGTTAGGATATACTTTTTAGAAAAAAATCTCTTTCAGGGTCAGCACTTACCCTCAACTATTCTTGATGGACAGTCATCTATAAACTTCCAGTTGGTTGGATCGTTGTGACAATGTCGAGAGAATGTTTCATTCGTGGAGGAAATTGCTGCAAAATGCTGCGCTCAGTAACCAGATATCAAATAATCCAATTAAAAATGTCCTTTGCTGATGTACTTGGGGTCGAGGCTGAAAAGTGAAGGCGTGTAATGGGGCCTTCATTGACCCTGGATTTAATACGTTTATTGGATTATAGTTTCGACCCTAAAGTCCAATGTCAGTTATGTGCTTGGATGATAAATTACATGATAAAATATACAAGTGCTAGAACTTGGCGGAAACCATTGTCTATGAATTTAGGAAGAAAACCCTACGTACGGGCATGCTCACTGGCACACAACACATGCTATCGAAATCATTCGATTTCAAACACTTTATTAAAAATGAATTTTATGGCTCAACAGTGAATATAAATTCATAACGATTAATCTGTTGAATTTTTTGCTTGATGTGATCAGCCTTTTATTGCTATTAGAAAAGTGCCCACCCCAAAGTCTTCACAATAAGCATCGTACTCTATAAAAACATACACACACACGTGCACATAGAGATAACAAAATATGTATCGTTATTGATATTTACTAGACTTATCCTATAACGGCACAAACCTAAATTGCAGGAAATATGCTCGGGAGACGTCAGTCTTCTAAATGGAGAGAACCTACATCCCTTGAAAGTCAGCATCCAAAATCCTGGTTTTTGCCTGGGATCGAACTCTGACTACTTGCACCTGTAGAAAATAAGAAATCAGCTATGAAGATGGACCCTATATTTATTTGTTCATTTATTTTATTCATATTTGTTGTAGTCACTTCTGGGAAATAGAAGAGATATGTCCGAAAAACACCAAGCCACTTAATAATAATGGAAATATAGCTTATCAATGGTAATGACGCCTTAGTCGTCTTAAAAGTACTTTACGTGGGACCTCACGCAATTATCCAGAGTCGTTTTCACTTTTCAAAACAGAGTGCAAAGTCCTCTTTCGGGGTTACAATCAACTGCCTCATCGCGTTCTCCTTAATCCAGTTTACTGTGCTTGGACGGTGATTCTGGCTCTGGGAAAAGCCAGACAATTCAGAGAGTCACACTTAGACAGAGCTGGGAAGGGGTGTTGCAATGACTCAATTGATTGATGCGATGTTGTCCTGAAAGAAAGTTTCATCAGACGTGAAAAATGTCTTGCAATGTCATTGTGGTGCACTAACTTGCTATATGCCATTTCACTGCCGACTGTATAACCCCACGGGAAAGTGTTTGGAAAGTGTTTGGTAACTAGTGCAGTAAGGTCCCCAACGATTAATTGCCAAATTATATCGAGGCCTCACAACCAGTTCTCAATATATTAAAGATTGCTGGATACCTTTCGGATAAACTTTTATCTCTAAAAGCCTTGTTCTATAGATTATTTAAGATTAGAATGAATATTTATGTGGGTATAGATATAGTAACTTATAATAATTAGCGATAATAGTTCATGAATCAGTCTAACGAGCAATTATCAATCGGTACTGAGTTCGATCCTCATTGGATATTTCACATTTTTTACCTTATGTCAGACTAAATTGGGTAAATACGTGTGCACACGTGTGCGTTTGAATGTTTAAGAATATATTGTTTCTTACCAAACTGTTCTTAGCCATCTACCAATCCTCTTAGCTAGCTATTCATGATCTTATAATCTACTAGTCCCCCTCTCTCTCAAAGGAATATATATATCATCAACTTTCAATGTTTAAAAATTCTCTATCGTGGGCGTCTCAGGGCCAGTATTTTCTGAATTTGTCTAGTTAATCTCTCTATCTTGTATTCCGTCGGCCTCGGTTTCGCGTACAATCTATGGGGATTCATGTTGTGAGTCGAGATGTCCATTGGTTGTCGGTCATCCTTGCAACATTGCCTGCCCATCACCATTTAAGTTTTTTAAATAATTTCTATGATGTCTCAGACTCCCGTTTTTTGCTTCATATACTGTGATGTCTTCTGGCCATGTAAGGTTGATAATGATTCTCTCCTGTGTGCATTGCATGCTTCTCAGTTTGCAGGTCTGTCTTTTGGTTAGGTTCTATTTTTCAGTTCCATAAGTGACTATCAGGAGGATATATTGGTTTTATACTCTTCTTTTTAGGATTATTGGAATCTTCTGGTTTTTGAAAGTTGAACTTGCTTTTTCCATTCCAGAGTGATTCTTCACTTAATTTCCTCTTCTTTTGAGGATCTCATGGAGATTCATTGTCTGAAGTAGATGTAGTGGTCAATCTTCCCCAGTTCAACATGTTCAATATTGACGGTTATGTCCTTATTCTTAATCTGATTGTTTCACATGATTTTTGTTTTCCTGAAGTTCATGTGCGGGCCAACTTTTTTGCTTTTTTCATATATATATATATATGTGTGTGTGTGGGGGGGGGTTGTAATCACTGAGTGACCTCTCAAAACGGATTTGATGGACTATAGTCGCTATAACTTCAACAACAATAAATTTCTTGAATCCTAAAAAGAAAGGATCTACAACAAATGAACCCTCCAGATAGTCAGCTATGGTGCAATGGAACCTAACCAAAAGATTGACACTCAAAATGAGAACCATGCAACGTAACTTGTACAAGAGTGGACTATGATCAACATCACATGGAGAGATTGCAAAACAGCACAGTATATTAGAGGGAAGACAGGAGTCCGAGATATCATCGAAATCATTAGAAAACTCAAATGGATAGCTGCGTTGCAAGAATGTCAGACAACTGCTGAACACCCCAACTCAAAATGCAGATCCCCATTAGATTATATGCGAAAATGTGGCCAGCATAATATGCGATGTGTGACAAACTAGACAAGTTCAGGAAGTATTGGTCCCTCCCCCATAATAGAAAAGTTTAGAAAATCTAGAGGAAGGTCTATGTCTAATGAGAGACACTAAAATATAACTTGAATTGTTTCGAAATGTGTTTGGGGTAATCTACTCATTGTTGATTCTTCAGTAAATACCTTAATGGAATTGCCAGATTCTCAGCAAGGCAAAGATCACTGAGCCTTGTTTTAGGTCACCCGGTATATCGTTTTCTAGGGGTAAAGCAGTGCATAGAAAATAAAAATCATTTTCTTCTCAAAACAGTTCCAAAATTCATTTTCCCATCAATTACAAGTTCCAATAAATTTAATCCCAAGTGATCAAGTTAAACCAAAATAGTTTCGTCAAAATTTATGGACAAGGATTTAAAATTCAAAAATAAACTTGATATCTCAACAAGAAATGTAGAAATGGAATTATACGCAGAAGAAAACGGCAAATTACGAATGTAATCGTTTATTTTCGTCTGGATCAGAAAATATTATTGTCTGTTAATAGACATGCGCTCAGCACCTTCAAAAAAATCTCCTACGTGTGCATTCCACGATGTGAAATAATTGGATAAACTTCGACCGTGGTCTTAGCGAGGATTCTTGTCCGTTATCTCTTCGCGATCCCCATAAAAAGAATCAAATTACTTGAATAAATTTCTTATTTGCGAAAATAACTTCCCAATTTTGTTCCTCTGTCGACTGCAAATATAGCTAGAACGCTTTCCTGAAAGTTCCATGATTTCAATTGCATATAAATTATTTTCTTAGAAGCTATCATATCAGTGGAAATAAGATTCTATCCTTCTGCTTAGCCTGGCCTTTACATTCGATTTCACCCAATTTCTCTCAATTTTGACGAAAGTCAACAGCTCTATGAATGTCAAAAGGTTTGTTTTTTTTTCGTTCAGACCAAATTTGAATCGGTTAATGGCGCTCATATGAAAGGAAGGGGAGAGAGAGAGAGGGTAATTGAAAAGAGGAAGAATGCAGTCTATACAGTGCTTATGACTAATGTATTCACTTCTTATGTATTTTCATAACTTTTTCCTCTTCCAGTGAGTTATGTTTTGACGTTTATATTCGGTACAATGGTTATATATTTGTGTTTTGGACATTTTCACGGGTATTAACCATAAAAATCAATTGGAAACGAATAGTTTTATTACGGAAATGAATATTCACAAATGTCACTTGATGCTATTGCTTTGATTTCAAGAGGAATGAAGGTCTATGTCCAACAATGGACGCAAAAAGGAATAATAATAATAATAATAATAATAATAATAATAATAATAATAATAATAATAATAATAATAATGATGATGATGATGATGATGGAGAATTTCGAATGATTACCGCTGGTGACAGAACTTTTAAAACCAGGCTGGAAGCGAGTAAGGTTAGATTTGATTCTACATATGACCCCAAATAGAATAAATAAAGACCAGGATGAGTGAGACGATAAAATTTTATATACAATAACATAATGGATTCTTGGAAAAGAATCTTTATGCAATGAAAAATTAATGATAATTCATTATACAGAATCATAGACGTTTCATTTATGTGCTTTGGTTTTATTTGCTGTCGAAATATAAATAGGCAGAATCTTCTCTTATGATTAATAGCGTGATTCCTCGGTTTACTTGTTGTAATAATGGACTGTTCCACTAAGTGGTAAATGTTTTGTTGATAAAAAAATCTCACTCACAATTCCAAACTATGAACTCTTCAACAGAAGCAAATTCATTATTTCCCTTAAAAAAACTACTTTCATGGAAATTTTAAAAAACATCCGTGAATGTTTTCACAAGTACAAACTAGTAATGATATATTTTTTCTGCCTCATCTTTTGATGTCGAAAACGGAAGACGATGGCACGAGAGAAAATGAAAGCCTAGGTGGGAGAGTAGTGTGGTATTTCCACTGAAATAATAGCTTATAAGAATAAAATTTTTATACTATGATTATTAGTGATTCTGGATTTTACAGAATCAAAGACCTTTCATAGGGGTCTCTTAAAGCCCAACCGGTGTATTGCACCAGGATCCAAGGAACTAAAAGGGGCAACGTGAGAGTCAAACTTTAGTTGAAATTTCCATCAATATTGTTGACTGGTGAATGAATATAAGTATGGGTTTATAGCAGATGAAAAAAAGGTGGCTAAAAGACAAAGGTGTTTGTGCAATGCATGTGTGTGTGTGTGTGTGTGTGTGTGTGTGTGTGTGTGTATTTGGGGGAGAAAAGCTTTGCAATGACTTATAAAGATTCTCTTGGGTTAGGTTCTTTCCATGAGTGAATTTTGGTTGTACTGGCAGTGAAGCCAAATTGGAAAGTCATTTTTGCAAAGAGGAAATTTTTTCTGGTAATTTGATTCTTTTCCTTCTGATCTAGAAGGAATAAAAGATCAGAATCCTCTCGAAACCAAATTGGAAAGTTATTTTTGCAAAAAGGAAATTGTTTCCTAGTAATTTGATTCTTTTTCTTCTGATCAAGAAGGAATAAACAATCAGATCCCTCTCTAGGGGGTTTATTTAATTATTTCCCCATTGTGACACGCTCACGTTTGAGACCCCTGGGAAGGTCCTGAGTGCAGGTCTAATAATTGATAAAAAAAACATTTACTAATGAAAATGTGTCATGTTTGTTTTGAATGCACAAATCCATAATTACATTCCTAATTCACGGTATCTTCCTTCATATAATTCCATTTCCACATTTTGTGAAAAGATGTCAGACTGTTTTCATCTGTGTTTCTTCTGGGCTTCAATTCTAACAAAATTATTCTGGTTCAACTTTAAACCTTTTGGATTAGTTTTATTGAATATTCAAATTACCAGAAAAAATGAATTTTGATTTTGTTTATAGGAAAAAACAATTACCATTTTTCAAGACTAGGACAGTGTCTTCCAAAGGCACATGTAAGGGTGGGGCTTGAATTTATGAGGAGCCTGCCATAATTGCCGTGTAAGAACCCGCTGTACGAAACAATGTCTTCAAAGAATTTCGGTACTTCAATCCAGTGTTGATAATTTAGATATTTTATATCTAAATTTAGATAGATATTTAGATAATTCTGATTTTTTTATTTCTCAAGAAATGTTGATTCAAAAACCTCAGACTTAACACAACACTGCATTGTGTACTGCTTGATATATTTTGCAAATGTTAGCTTAGTGCAGTGGACACTGAGTGAAAGAGTGAAAGAGAGAGAAAAGGAGAGAAACAGACATGAATAATTTCATAATGAAGATGTAGATATCTGGGTGCATAATTCGAGACTTTTTAATACCCGTTATTTTTTTCTTAATTTTAACTATCCTTCTTTGTTGGTGTTGTAATGCAACATTTCGACTGATGCATTCTCCAATATTTTTCAGGTGAATCCCTTATCCAGTCCATTGTGATATATGTCAATTCCTGGAATAAAATGTCACATTCCAATGGTCCTGTTGCTTTTTCTCCCAGATTCACTCGGGCGTGTGACTGATGCTATTTTTGTCATTTCGGGTGGGGGGCATCGTGTCCGTTGCTCTTTGATCATTCCTGAAAGAAAGAAAATAAATTGTTTTTCTCACTTTTTTTGCTCAGAGTTTTGTTCAGTCTTTATCTGTTGGTAACTATTCGTTTGGAAAAAAATTACAGACGAATTTAAAATGTTCAAAATATCCTAATATCGGATCAAAATGGCTGTTTTGTTTTTACTTAGAATTCTGATTATTGGGTCAACCAAGACAGATGATTCCTCCCAACGGAAATTTAATCCAGAATGATTGCAATTGTTTGTTTACTCTGGTGGTGGTGGTGGTGGTGGTTGTTGTTGTTGTTGTTGTTGTTGTTTGTGTGTGTGTGTGTGTGTGTGTGTCCGTCTGTCTCTGGGGGTGCAAGAAAGCAACTACTTCACAATTGTATTTTGAGATCGAAACGCATTTACCCGTGAAAATAAATAACTTGATCTGCTTTTCTTCCCGATTATGAGACATGAAATTTCAGATCAAAATACATACCATAGCCAAGGAAAAGTAGTTATAAGAAATCATATTTTCCAGAAAAAATGACTGACGTCCCCCAGTCAGATGAAAACAGGGATCACTGTAATAGTCTGGGCCAGCCAATCGCTTTTATGCCCATATCAGGGGTCCCAGCACACGTGAACACGAATTTGGATTGGAATATCATTAAATGAGTTTTTGTATACCTGTCAGAGTTGTATTCCTATCTTACTGGAGTCTTAGGAGATTTATCAAGGAGTTCATGACCAAAAAAAAAACAAAAAAAACGTTAAGAATGGCAGGTCTGAGTAAAAGTTTTTCTGCATCTATTTTATTTGTTTTGAATGGAAATCCAACTTTCTTGGTAGTTTTTATCAACATTCCTATGTTTGGTGTTCTTGCAAGTTTATAACAATTGATAGTAAGATGAAGCCGGCCATGTTCTTTATATTCGTTTGCTTGGAATAGCTGCTGACTGGTGAACAGTGTTTGGACGGTTCATAAAATATGGCTAAAAATGAAATATCAAACCAAACGTCACATTTTGCTCCTGGAACTGTTTCATGGAGCCACAACGAAAAATAATTCAAAAAACAAGGAAATCGTTTTACTGATTTATGCATTACGTTTCGTACAAAAGTCGCTATTGACATCTTCAGTGCCAATTGGCGTCCTTTGACAATGAACAGAACACATTCATTTAATTCATTTCTGGGTTTAAAATGGCATTGACACACAAGTAACAACAGAAGTGGTAGTCGTAGTTACATAATCAGCAGCCAGCAACTCTTTGTAAAATATATTGAAAAAGTTTTCCTAACTTTTTATCAAAATCTTTGCAACGTACGAGTCATATTTCCTACAAACTAATGTACGTACAGTATGTTTCTCCAACTGTCAGTTTCTATAAAACGAGACTTCGGTTGATGATTTTCTAGTTTTTTTGGTTTCGGTGAATACATATTCGATTTTCTTCAAAAAAAATTATCTAAAGATTTTATGAACTAATTCTTTAAAGATGGTTATATTTTTTGTTAACATCGTATTTTTAGGAGCGTCAGTTTTCTACCCTTTTCTTCGAAGGTTTTTTTTGCTGCTTTTAAAATATGACTTGAGTGTATTATTAGTCCAAATAAATAATTTGCATGATGCAAAATCATAAGATTTGAACAGATATTCTTGCTTTCTAAAGTTTCTCTCTTTGAGTTTCTCCATTTTTATCTCCAATTACTTTCATTCCTACAACACACATATGTTTGCAAAGTGTTGTGTAAAAGTGATATTACACACCTTTGTGTCTCTGTAATTGTGCTAAATACGAAGAGGTTTGCCGTGGGGTCTTCAGGTTTGATTCGTGCAGCTGCTTATTTTCTTCATTTTTATTTCCAATTATTTTCATTTCTACAACGCAAATATGTTTGCCAATCGTTGTGTAGAAGTGATGCAACTCATCTTTTGGTCTCTATGATTGTGCTGAATACGAAGAGGTTTGCCGTGGGGTTTTCTGGTTCGAATCATGCAGCAGCCTTTTCTCTTTCTTTTTATTTCCAAATACTTCTATTCCTACAGTACAAATATATTTGCTTATCCTTGTGCAAAAATGATGCAACCCATTTTTGTGTCTCTATATTTGTGCTGAATAGGAAAAAGTTTGTCGTTGGTTTTTCAGGTTCGATTCGTGCAGTAACCAGTTTTTTTCTTTTTATCTCCAATTACTTTCATTCCTACAACACAAATATGTACGCCAATTGTTGTGCTGTGACCCATTTTTGTGTCTCTATATCTTTGCTAAATAATAATGCATCCAAATAATATAACCCAATTAAGTTCATACACATCCATTTCTAAAAATAATTGACTGCGTTAATAGACAGATATGGACATTGAATGAATATTGTGATAATTTGGACATACATATATTTATTTCTGTGTAATCATATATATATATGTGTGTGTGTGTGTGTGTGTGTGTACACACAAACACACACACACACGTATATATATATATATATATATATATATATATATATATATATATATATATGTGTGTGTGTGTGTGTGTGTGTGAGTGTGTGTGTGTATTCTTTGCCTCTGATTCTTGTCTACACTGAAGTGTTGATTTAATTACCTGGCTTTAGAGATTTACATTTTTTTATTGTCTGAGATGAACCTTTTTGTTGCTATTCCAGAGGTGTGGGTGGTCTAACAGTTAACACGATGGAAAATAGAATTGGCTAACCGAGTTCAAGTTCAAGCTGAGATAGTTTGCGTCCACTTCTCGCTCGTACCTTTGAAAAGGGCAAAAATCCAGCCCTTCTACCCTCTCTATGGGTAAGTTACAGAACAGGCAGAAATCATCGACCTCGCTTTGCAACCGGTTTAGGATACGGACTCTCCCAGCATTGTGATAGGTGGGCAGTGAACAAACTAAAAAACATGCTCCTGATATGTATGGTTAATAAGGCTATGGCATGTTGGGCTGGGTTGTTGGAGTTTTGGGTGTTGAAGGTTACCGGTGACTGAGATAAAAGGCAAAGAGGAAGACATTTTTGACTGCCTCTATTAACGGCTTGATGCCTAACAATCACTGGACGCTATTTTTGCTATTTGCCTTTTTTTTTGTTGAAGCAAAAAATTGGGGTAAAGCAAAAAATAGGGTATACTTCTATTCCATTGTGATAGAATGATTTTTGTCTGGCGAAATGAATAAAAACTGAAGCAAGTTTCACAAAAAATCATACACTTTTGAAGAGGATGATGCGAATGTAAACAAAATCAATATCAGTTTTATGAACAGCGTTCTTAATGATGATATGCTTAAAATCATCTCAATAATACATATTCAAATGTAAAAACACTTCTTTTCATTTCTAAAATATTTGATAATATCAAAGAGAAATTTGAAAAATCTTCCAATTTCCACATATGTCTCTTTCTGAATGAAACTTTTGCTTAGGGAAACAATATTGATTCACAGAAACATTTTTCTCATTTTTTTTTTTTTTTGAGAAAAATTGTCTTGTGATAAAACTTGGTTTTTCAAGCATTATTGTGGTTTCTTTGAATTACTCATGGATTTTCTTCTTCTTTGAGGTGATTTTCTTGTTTCATCTAAAATTGTTGGACCTGAAGTTTCAATTCTAAAGATAATATCCAGACGGCAACTAGGGATAATTTGTGAGAAAGGTAATTGGAGAAAATTGGGTGCATTCGCTGCAACTAGGAAAATATTTTTTTGTAGTTTTAGAAATAATGATATATTTGTGTAAAGACGGCAAAGGTTGCAAGTATTCATTTTATACACTACTAAGCGTCTACATCCTAGGGACTGAAAATCTATCCATGATGGGAACCTGACCGAATGATTGACATTGGATCGGTGGAGCTGATCGCAAAACTCCCCTTAGAGGTTAATTCAATGTAAAATTGACTTTATCCACCCTCACTTGGCCGCTTCTATTCAAAGATCTATTTATTTCGTGGTTGAAAGTATGGAAAATAAAATCCGTCCACAGAGTTCGAACTCGAACGGAGATTCTTCGATTTAATTCAGGTGCACTGAATCTCTTAGACTTTCCAAAAATTTATCGGTTGTAAGAAGATTGAAGGTTTTATAGAGGTTCAGTTTACAATCTAATGATAATACCGAACTGGACCCGTTCGACTTCACAAATCTGAGAATATGGATTTCTTTTTCTGTCAGTGATCACGCCAGTTTTCAAGTATTTCAAGAAATCTGACCCTAACCCCCTCAAAAAACCTGATTTTCTATGAGCGAAAACCGGGAACCTCTTACCCAAACCAATATACGACAATAAAACGTAGTCATTCCTTAAATACAATTGTCAACTTTGATGTGAAAGCTACCAACACCAAAAATGAGTGTACGTATCATCATTTTTAAGAAAAGGTGGGGGCAACAGTTGGTCAGGGTTTGGAGGTGGGCCTGATCAGGAGGGCGTGTCCCCCTGACACTTTTTTTAATTTTATGACATTTCTATAAAATATCATTTACATTCCAGTATTGTTATATTTTGCTTCCATAAACTTTTCACAAAAATCTTCACCAACCAGATCACTAAAACACTAGTTGAAAACCAACCACAGGAGCGAGCTAGATTCAGATGAAGTTACTCAACCATGGACCATCTCCAATCAATAAATCAGTGGAAAGAGAAGGCAGCAGAATATAAAATGTCACTCGCTGTAGCATTTATAGACTTCAAGAAGGCATTCGATTCCGTAGAAATTCCCATGGTCATGGAAGCCATCACCCTACAAGGTGTAGACCCTGTATACGTCAAAGTACTGCAACATTTATACAATCACAGCAACTCCTTCATCGGGCTACATAAAGACTCTGAATCCTTCCAGTTCCAAAAAAGAGTAAGACAAAGTGACTCCAGCTCACCCAAACTCTTCACAGTCTGCCTCAAAATGATCTTCCGGAAATAGACGGTGAATATCTGAGCAACCTCAGGTTTGCAGACGACATCGTCTTTTTCGCAGAGAACCTACACGACTTCCAACTAATGCTAGATGAACTAAATGAAGAAAGCAAGAGAGTAAGCCTAGACATAAACTTCAGTAAAACTAAAATCATGTGTAACAAACACTTAGAGAATAAGGACATAACTGTCAAGATAAAAGATGAAAAACTGGGGAAAGTAGACCACAACATCTACCTAGGACAACGAATCTCTATGAAAGCCAAAAAAGAAGGAGAAATCAAGTTGGTGAGATGAACTAGACAAATTCAGAAAATACTGGCTCCGTGACGCCCATGATACAGAAATATGGCTGATTCTCTTAAAGTCTACGTCCAATAATACAAACATCTATTTGAAAAAAAAAACAAAGAGATGATTTGTCAGAACTTCGGGAAATAGAAATTCAGCAACAAATACATTAAATACAAGAAAACAAATGATATCATTGAATTCATCACATCAATTTATGTCAGAAACCAGCAAATTGTCAACTCTAAAAGTCTTGCAATGCCAGTTTTCAGAGCCTTGTTTATTTCAGATTATTCTTCCTTTATCTTCTGACTTCCTGTTGTGCTGGTACCTGCTTCCCGTCTTGTACATCTAGTTAAACAGTTTTCATTTTCCTTTTTAATTCTGTAATCTCCTCTGTCATGGTGCATTGTGGGATATCTTTTCTCTTTTTGCTGAAGCCTTTTAATGACATTCACTTCCATACTACTATTTATACTATTATTATTAATATTCGGAATTACAGGATATTATAGAAACTAGGAAAAATATGCACGAATAGTATTATAAGGAAATACAAGACGTGCATATTCAGGATTTCTTTTTCAACAAACCATTCGTGCAGATTCCTTTATTTTTCCATACTTTTTGGTGAGGATCATTGTCAATGAGAGCAAATTTTGTTCTGCAAAGATTGTTGAAAAGGTTTATTAAAATTAAAATACTGAAAATAACACTGTATATTGATAATGATAGTATTAATCGTATCAAAGTATTCAATGTTTGAATTTTCAAAATTGTATAAAAAGCTCGTAATAAGTTGTTATTTAATGGTCCAAGAAAATTATCTTTTATATTAATCAAACATTCCTCCATTCATTGGAGAACCTGGTGTCCCGGGAAACTCGTGTTTTTGGTGTGTGTGTGTGTGTGTGTGTGTGTGTGTGTGTGTGTGTGTGTGTGTATACATGCACGTGCGTGTGGACGCATGCACATCAAACATATGTATCTCAGCAGCCATGGAAACCATTATAGGGATTCAAAACGCATATATATATGGTACAAATCTCGCTAGCAGTGTAACATAATATAATAGTAATATATTAATAATATAAAACCACTTCTGATATGTAATGGATTTATTCCATAGACTGCTAGATACATACAACTTTTTGCTATTGAAGTTAAGTTTCTTTTAGAGAAATAAATAGTAGAATGTGGATACGCTACACAAACTAGCTCATGTTTCTGCCCTCTCCAGGCCTACTATATATATATATATATATATATATATATATATATATATATATATATATATATATATATATATATATATATTTGAATATCTTTAATCATGTTTGTGTGCACAACTGTCAGTGGTAAAAGAGGGGTAGGGTGAGAAAAATAAACTTGAGATCAGCAGCAGTACCATCACCAATCTCTTCTGAATGAAAACACAAATGAAAATAGTCTGATACTGTTCTCCTGTTTCAGTGGTTTAACAAATGTTAAACTTTTTTAATCATAACTCAACTTTGGCAGCAATTGTACGACATTCTGTAAACTGTCCAGATTGTATTTAATAAATAAGTCCTCATTGTAAATGATCTTTTTTTTTTTGCAATCTTTTGTATTGTGTACGTGTACGAATAACAAACTTTTCACTGTGTGGTCACATTTGTATTTATTATTCTCTGGGCAAGGCTGGGTATCCCTGCTGGTACATTTTATAAATAAGTATATTTCTTATCAGCTCAGTAAATACCTACACTAATCAACTTTGTTTCAAAAAGAACAACTTCAGATTCCTCAATCTTTAGCCTGTTATAGATATTTACTAAGCAGAGGCTAGTCTGGTATTAGGCTGCAGTAATGAGACACATAAGTGAGAATCAAATCCAGTGCTCGAGAATTGTGAAAGAAAAGCCTCAATTCCTGCAATCTATGGTTTGCAGTATGTTTTTTATTCTGAATCTTAACTATTCAACTTCTTTATGCAGTAACACATTCTTTCTGGTAATATTCTTCTCTCTTCTTGTGTCACTTGAAGCAATGCATATTGAGAGGAAAAACATCACTAATGAGATTCACATAAGCAAAATAGAAGGAAAAAGAAAGAACAAAATGATTTTCTTCATTTCCCCCACGAATAATCTGCAAGAATAGATATTATGAATCCATGCGTATACATCGATAGGCTGGTATTTCTATCTCTGTACGTAGACAGGAAACGATGCTTATTTATAAATATATCAGAGGTAGGACAATATTCCGGCTTTTCAGTTATGAAAATATAATAATCAAGTCATCGTAGATAAATATGAAAAACTACATAAAAGTTGTTTTCAAACTTCTCATGAAATGTTTCCGGTGAATAATTATCACAAGTTTTTGTCATTGTATAGTTTGAGATATATATATTCTGATTTTTAAGATTTTTGGGACAATGGCCTTAGTATGAAGTATGCACTCGCTGGGGGTTTCTTAATTCAACAATATGATAGCATAAATGAAAAAAGGGTTTAGTCTATAGTTTTGTAGACATATTGCATAAACGATGAACACATCTGTTCGTCCTTGTACAGCAAAAAATGAATAATTAGGATTATTACCCTAATACAGCCCTATTCATATATGACTCTATTCTATAAGTAATGTCTGAATTTATGGTCAGAAAAATACAGAAATAAATCTCTAATTCAATTATATAAATCCTATCATTTTCCATAAACTCATTTGAACGATTAACAAGCATCATTAAAGTATAATTTTGGAAGCTCTGACCCGAAGAGACCAGGGTTTGCCACCTGAACAATGCAAGCGATCATTTGTCCTCGTTATAATAGTGCTCTGTATTTTATGGATAATTATAGGATGTGTGATACCACTTTTAGAGTCTTACCATCCGGGAAATCCGGTAATCTTTTTATCAGATTGGTTTTATTTAGAGCAAACAAAACCATTGCTTTATGAGGACACTGCAGACGGCACTAAAATAAACATTTGACTTCTTGCCAAGAATTCTAATTGCAGAATTCCAAGTGCCTATTTCAGAATGGCCATCCTACGTGGCATTAATTAGATTACCTGTGCCAGAGTAATCTATCATTTCAGTAACCTTTTCACTTTGGTAATGAATTATAAAAAGCAGAAGATTGATTCAAAACTGGATATTTCCAAGGTGTGAGAATGATCATGTATGAGTGTGTGTGTGTGTGTTTGTGTGTGTGTGTGTGTGTGTGTGTAAAGGTAAACATTGTGAATTGTTTCTATTAAATCAGAATGAGGTTTGGTGAAATGAAAAATTATTTCCTCCTATTGCTATGAGTTATGTCTGCTTACTGTATTTGGATCTTGATCTTTGAATCTCATTTTGCCAATGTAGCAAAAGGAATATCTACAGAGCCAAATATTCAAGGTTGGTTTTAATGAAAGAATGTGCATACAAGTTATTTGGATTAGTAGAAACCTCAAACTGAGAACCGTGCACGTGAGAGAATCACGCTCAACCTCACATGGAGAGATCATGAGACAGTACAGTATATCAGAGAAAAGACAGGAGTCCAGGACATCATAGAAACGAGAAAACTCGAATAGCAATAGGCAGGATATGTTGCAAGAACGGCAGATAACCACTGGACATCACGACTCACAAGGTTGATCCCAAGAGATCAGGTGCTAGGCTGTGGCCGACAAAAAGTGAGATGGTATGTTGAGCTAAAAAAATTTAAAAAGTACTAGCTCCACAATGCCCATGATAGAGAGGTCTGATAAATTTTGGGGAAGGTCAGTGTTCGACGACGGACACTAACAGACTGGTGATGATCATCATCATCATAATGCCAGATATAAGATCTTTTGGCTACTTCGTTCCTAATCAAATCTAAAAATCCCAAAGACATGTTTGTTGTTATTACAGAAATTATTTGAACTAATATCTTCATCTTTATTGTATTGATCACTACGTTTCAGTTGATGCATTTTATGGCTTTCTTAGTGCTAAATGAAGTATCATATTTATTTTTGCTGTTTAATTGATGCTCCCCTGGACACTCTAGTGTCTGAAATTCTGAGATGAAGTAGTTTTCATTATTCCGTGAAACAGAGGAACGAGTAAATCATTTTTTCCATTACTAATTATCAGCCTATTCATTCTTCGGACTTCCAGGTATTGTCTGAATTTATGATATGAATTATTTTCATTATTTCGTAAATGATATAGATTGATATCCTTGATGAAGACACTGGTCTGAAGAATACATGGTATGAGACAGAAGACTCAATCCCAAAGTGTATAATTAATAAGACATTGAGGGAAAATCTTATTTTTCTTGGTAAAAAAACGACCGAAAAAAAGGTAGTCATTAGTAAACCAACACGGTTAATCCATTATAGTAGCGCTTGGTACACAGACGTAACTATATCGCCACCCATTTCTCCAGATGATTCCAAACTTCAGACTTGAGAGTTCCCCAACACCAACGATGGTGGAATGAATTGATCCGGTTGGTACGTTAATTCTTTTCAATTTTCTTTTGTTGCTATTTTTTTCTAAGAGAAATAAGATTTTTTTGGTAATACTATGAATTGTACACTTGACGAGGGCCGAAGAATGGCCTGGACGGAACATTGTGTTAACAAAATCAAGTACATGAGGGAGGGCATCATCTTTCCAAACAAAATTTGGAAACCAATTTTGATATAATGCTATATAGATATTTTTTATCAATCCCCCACACTTGATTATATCTATTATAGCTCATTGTATATATGTTAGCTAAATAAATGCAAATTTGGAAAATTGTCGAAAGCTCCGAACCCAAAATTAACGTCTACTTCAACTGACTGACAAACCCTCACCCCTAACCCTATGTCATTATCTCGATTATATTAAAAAAGCAAAGTTACCGGAATGTCCTCAAGGTTTATTTCTCTAAATTCATTTAATAAACAAAAATACGGGGAACTGTTATAGTAATCATTTTTTAAACCGGTGGCAGCTAACGGAAAATACTCGAGAAATTAGTGAAAATCGAAATCAATGTCAACATCTTGCGATATAAGCACATTAATCAACTTTGCCCAATATTTCTAGAGCTTTCAGTAGTATCAAGCTTACCTTTGAGCTTTGTACCTATGTAAACTTTGAGTCTTCATTCTCAACTAGATTACCCCTCCTACCAAAAAATGATGGTGGTATCGAATTCATTTCCCGATTGCCCTACTTGATCTGCATTTTCTTGTTAATGTTCAACCAGAATGAGCTCGGAGTTTCCAAACATTTGCAAAAAAGAGTGACTACTTTGTAACTAGCATGCAGCAGTTATCTCCCTTGACAATTGTTACAGACAGAAAATATTGTCAATCACGTGGTATATCATATAAGTAAATATGCAGGAAAGAGTTGTAAGAGTAATACATCTTTAAAACCAGAACGAAAGATCTATCCAAAGATGGCTGAAAGCGTATTTTGTATTCTTAGGTGTCAGACTTCAGAAAATTTAATTTCATTTCTCACTTTCTGTTACACTCATCATCATCATCATCAACATCATTTTTTTTAATATCCGTCGTTGGACATTGACCACCCCCAGATCCACCACATTTCTCTCTCGTGGGCGTCGTGGAGCCAGTATTTTCTGAATTTCTCTTGTTCATCTCTCCATCTTGTATTTTGTCGGCCTCGGTTTCGCATGTGGTCTCTGGGGATCCATGTTGTGAGTGGTGATATCCATCGGTCGTTTTTCATTCTTGCAACATGACCAGCCCAATACTTCTCATCAAAAAAGATATATTTCTCAATTAAACAGTAATCCTGATATACGGAACACGATTTTACAATTACTTTTTATCGTCTAACGTTATAAGTCAGACAAAATGAAGTCTTGTAGAAAACATTGTAACAATGATGTCACCCACCGAAGATTGCTTACTTTATTTAAATAATCTGAAATACTTTCACTGTAAAAAAAAATGACGAAAGTCTTCCACTATATGAGTCAAAAGTAAGTTTTATTCTATTGAACATTCTTCCCAGCATGCTCAAATGACTTAATGATAAACTGATTAAAGATCTTATCACTGGTGTCTTATTTAATGGACTCTGAAAAATAAATGAGTATTTGCATGAACAGAATATTTAAAACGAATATGTACATCGACGACGAACCCACAACTTCGGCTCCACCTTTTACGGTGGTATCACAACTCATGTTGTCAGTCAGCCATGAACCTCGATGGAAATCAGGTTTTATTCACAACTAATTTAATATAATCATCCAAACACGTCATTATATACTAACAGTTTGAATCATATCTCCAGTCTCCTATACCGAATTTCAGCTCAATCTGACAATCTATAATTATGGTGAGGAATCAGTTTCCTAAGCAAGAACAGCGAAAGCTGTAGCCAAAGTAAGGGAACTTTTTATAGTCTGATGTATACATAGGATATGCCTTGATCTAAAGTCCCCAGTAACAAATTTCAACTCGATCTGACAATCTATAAGGCAACATTATTGTAAAAATTTCGAATTGTGCAGACTCCCTTACCAAATGGGTTCTGTCAGTAAACTTTCCTTTGCTCCGATGATTAAAAGAATATACGGTAATTAATTGTTGGGAGTCTTTCCCGTGACGATTTTATGTAAAAAAAATTGCACGAAGACGTTTCCTGTTTCAAAGAACGAACAAAAAACGTGTTTTGTATTTCTTTCCTGGGATGCTTTTAAATGTCTTTCATGCGGGAAAAGTTATTCAATCTTATTCTATCCTCTAAGCCGAAATTTTTTGATCAAGTCCCTCCGGTATAACATTGTTCAATTTTTTTTTTTATTATTATTATTCTGCAGGTATATAATTGCAAATGTCTGCCATTGTTGATTTGCACAGATAAAATAAATAATGATGGCTGGAACCTCGTTAACAATTCAAAATAAATGCCATACGAACGTCTCTAAAACAACAAAGGGCAAAAATGTGTCAAACCCAATCATATAATCGGTAATGTAAACACGTTAGCGGTGAAAACTATATTCTTCTTTTACAGAGATTGAGATTCTTGTTTGTTTTTTCTATCTTTCAATACATAAAGTAAATATGGGATTGTTACACACAGGAATCAAAAAAAGATTTACTGAGCCAATCGCATCTATATGGATATAGAGATATAAAACGTTATGATCATATCATATTTTTGAGTTCTCAAAAGCAATGATATCTACCCAAGTAGTTTGAGCTAATTTTCCATTAGTATTTCAAATTTGGACATAATACTGCTCAAGCTGCTAATTATGTTAGCAAAGCAATTGGACTTTTCAACGTTAGTTCAATAAACCTAACGGACTGCTTTACTGGGGGAGCAGAAGAGTGAGTTCATACCTTTCCAAAAGCTATTAGAATGAAATAATCATATACAAACTAAACTAAAGCTCGAACTCAATTCCCCGATTCATTTTCCGTAACTGTTTGGCCACTTGTGATTTATGTAAATGTATTTATGTAAATTCATGTAAATATATAAATTCTTGCAGCAGGGGGCTCAAGGGCATTCTAAGCCCCCGTGGGTAATTTCTTTTTTTTTTCAAATATGTGCGTCAAAACGATTTTGAGCGGGTGGAGTACAGAGGGAAAAAATTCTATTCACTAATGAATATATAAAAAAGAAAAGATTTAAATCAGCCAAAACAGGAAAATATCTGATCTAGCATTTTTCATTTAGATTAGAGACCCTCTTGACCCTTTGAATTTGCGTTCTATTCTTGATGGTTAAGAATAATTAAAGAAAAGCACAAATGGTTGTCTATGGCCCAGAACTGACGAATATGTGTAATTATTTTGGTTTGTTATAAAATGCAATTCCTTCTTTACCGTGAACCTGCATTCAGAATCTATTCTTACCTTCTTGTTACATGAAATACGCTACTTTTGCCCTGACTTTACGATACTAGATATTAACATTTACAATTATGATGCAGGTTTGACTCGTTGACCGTTTCATTATACAGAACCTAATTCGTCTCTCAAGTTACAAAGCACATCAGGGATGCGTCCAACATTTCTTGTCCATAATTTTCAATCATTGGTCGACGATTTAAAAGAATTTCTTGAAGACATACAGAAATTAGAAGTAACAAGCTGGCTTTTCTTAGTTTTATGAATTACCTCCCCTTGGCAGATATCTACCGTGCTAATATTCACCATGGAATCTTGTTGTATTGCTAAGAACAATAAATGTCAGGTTGCTAGCCTCATACCCAATATGGATTACCTTAAACAGGGATCAAACTGACCTGTTATTCAGCGTTAATGCAAAGCGAATGCAAACTGTCTCTATTCTCCGATCCCATTTTACCTGCAGTCAACTGTTAGGCCACACACACCCCTCAGAATATTTTTTGTTATATTTTGATGAATGGACATAATCAATGAGACGATTTGGGAATTGGTGCCTCCTGATGATAACTGCTGCTTTATTCATGAGTTAGGCACCAAACTGAAGCATATTTGATGGTCCTGAGAGAACGGTCAACGTTACAGTGGAATCTGAACGTCTTGTCAACAACAATAAATGTCAAAAAATTCAAGATTTTTCTACATAAGAATTTGGTTAGAATGATGCTTCCATTTTTGTCATGTTATACACTATGACAACTATCCTGTGAAAACGATTCCTATTTTATCTAATATAACTCATTCTGATATGATCAACCCCCTCTCTTCCACCAATTCAGATTTCGCCCAAAATGATCCAGGTGTCATAAATCAACATTTTTGTTTCAACTTTATTTCTGTTCGCTCTTTTACTCATTCAACTATTTTTGTAGCAAATTAGGGGCGGGGGATCGGCAAATATTTTTTTGTCAGATCTGCATCTGTTTTTGCAATTAACTTTGCCTCTCACCAAATTAAACGTCGTTCATACAATCAATGAAGTAGTACTGTAAATGATCGAAAGTGTCTAAAGTCTTTTACAAGATGTTTTGATGGGAATTTCTCATTGCATAATGTTCCATCGTTCAACCATTTTACATATGCCTGCAAAGTTTCGTCTAATTCAGTTCTGCAAATCTTTTGCAAAACCTTAAAGGAAAAAATAAAATTTGTTAAGACTTTGAACCCAGCTTTTTTTCAGAGCAATTTTCATGACCATGTAAGATTAACATTATTCGGAATAAATTTCTCTACAAGATGATGTAAAATTATTCTTTGGGTTGACGGATATCACAGGTTGCGCAAAGAGGGTATACGCCTGAAGAGAGGATGCTGTCTTTCAATTGCTTTTGAAATACTAAATATTCAATACTTCTCTAAGTTGTAATAAAAATGTCCTTGTTATATAGCGCTAAAAGTTGAAAATATTTCCTCCGACGAAAAGTAGACTTACAACATCGAACAAAATGAAAAAAATAGAATAGAAAATATTGCAAACTTGTAATGCTTCTTCATGTCATGGAACTGAGAAGAAAACTTACTAAGTCTAAAGCAGATGATAATGATTTCAACCGTATGGAAACTCGAAAGACACAAAATAATATTCTATATCTAATAGGTAATTTAGATAACTATATTTATGTCGCGTGATAAGATTGAAAAAGAACACCCCCCCGAAAAACTGGTGGAATTTTGTGAAAATGAAAAAGAAAATACATTGGATACATCGATTCGTTTCATTTTTCTGTTTTTATTTTATTTCTTTTTTTTTCTTCAAACTAAAACAATAATAACGATTTTGGTAATGGCAGTTGGGGAAGATATTAAATACAAATGTTGGTAAATAGATTTCTTGATTTAGTCAACAGACAAAAATGGATATTTCGTAGTATCCATTTTATTAGATTTTTATTATCAATTCATTTGTTCATATGTACAGATAATGTTAATTTTAGAAGTGTGTATGGTAATTTATTTCAGAAAAAAATGCCTGGGTATCTAAATATATTCAATTTGTTTCTGTTGCAGGTGAATGAGTTACATACAATACACTTTCATTCACTCTCTTCATTACATACATAGTTACACAACAAATTCTGGCATTCGTAGAAGCGCAAATTTGGCCCTTTATATACATTACACACACACACACACACACACACACACATATATATATATATATATGTATATATATATATATATATATATATATATATACATATATATATATATATACATATATATATATATATATATATATATATATATATATATATATATATATATATATATATATATATATATAGCTTATTGAAAGCTTGCCAGCTGTTGCATCATATGAATATTTATCACATGAATATCTCAGACTGGTAAAAGTCCACTGTAGGGGAGCTTAGTGTAGGGAGTATTAATGACAATAGAGATAGCATATAAGAAGAACTTTCAATCTCTGGCTCCACATGAGACTTAATGTATGAATTTACAAAGCTTGGTCAGACACAAGGCCACAAAAATGGAACACATAATATCGATTGAACTCGCTCTCATAGCATCAGCCTGCGAAAATAGATTACTAATCTTCACCCAGTTGTGTATGAAAGGTATAATATGTATATTTATTTGGAATGTTTATGCATGTAAAAAAACACATTATCCGAAAATGTGTGTGTGCGTGTGCGTGTATGTATTTCTGTAATTGCATTGGAGAATAAATAAAAATTCATTCTTTCCCGCTTAGTGTGACACGTGGGACTACGAATCTGTCTCCATTTCTAGAACGCACCATGGATATCCATTTATTGTTTCCGTTGCAATTGCGTTTTTTTTACGGGGCATGGTGCTAGCCAAACGCTTAAGATAAACTTCCTTACAGATTTAGGAGGCTTCAACTGCCCTGCTATCTACCCATAACTGAGGGAATCATCATGCCTCTAACAATAATGCCACTCTCACCTCCCAACAAACATATGTGTAATAGTTATTTGCACGTGCATGTATGAGCATTCGTATGTGTGTGTGTGTGTGTGCGTGTGTGTGTGTGTGTGCATCTATATAAATATGGTTATAGGTACAGTAATGTCAACCCAAGACATATACATGTTGATAAAGTTCCAGTGGCTTTCTTACCAGGAATCATAATTTATTTGGATACAATAATCCAAAGTGGCAACATAAATATTCAAAAAATCGTACGTTACATTAAAGATTAAGACTGTTAAGAACATCACTAAATGAGCTATTTCCATATCACTGAGATGGAGACAAGTGTTCTAATTCTTTACTACTTTGCAAAGAATAAGTTTCATTATTGATTTATTAACTACAATGTGTAGAAGACATTATGAACGATAGATCACAAAGCAAATGTTAATGGCTAGTTATTTCTAACAATGAAATTAGAAAGGACGTTAGGCCAAAAATACAGAATACGATGACACATTTATATGAGAATCGTAAATTTATTGATTTGAATGATCGAAAAAAAGAAGAGAAAAATCAAATAATTTCCTTGAAAGTTTGAAAGTTCTTAAGTTCTTTACGACAGAAATTTTTTAGTACCAAGAAAATAATCTCATATATTCTGCGAAGCTTATCAAAATTACTGCAGTTCTTTTTTTTTTTTTTTTTCTACCTGTTGTGAGCAACTGGATCTCCGTACAGACTCTGTTGGTGAAGTGCTTCTCGTTAACGTCATGACATTTTAATGACTGTTGTGGACGAGAGAGTTCGGTTTTCCTTTCTTTTTTTCAAGCAGGAGTCACTTTTTGGCGCCAAGTTTAAATATTATCAGTGCTTTTCTGAGTGTGCCATTCTGTATAAATATATTCTTAGGAATTTAGAAATCAAGCTGAAATACTTTGTATATGTGAATCGAACATTGTTAATGACATGAATTTATAACTCATCCTGTGAAAGAATATGAACACACTTACACATGAAGGTCTATCTATCGATCTGTCTTTAATGTAAGTGTTCAATTTAAACAACAATGATATTTTCAGAAATTGATTGAGAACGAAGCAACACGACTATAAATAAAGAAAGTGAAAATAATATAAAGATCTATTTATCATAGATGTAAACTCTATCTTGAAGCAAAGATTCGGTTTTAATTGACATCAAAATGGTGACTTTTTTCTTTCTAAATCTTTTGTCCATCATCTGCAAAAAAAGCCTTTTCAATAATTTCGGAATTGAAGAAATCCTGTGAAATAATATATATAATATATATATATATATATATATATATATATATATATATATATATATATATATATATATATATATATATATATATATATATATATATATATATATATATATATATATATATATATATATATATATATATGTATATATATATATATATATATATATATATATATATATATATATATATATATATATATATAGTATACATATATATATATATATATATATATGTATACATATATATATAAAGAGCTATACAGCAAGCAATCGAACTTATTTTTGAATTGTTACTTATGAACTTCATTTGTTGATCACTATTATTATTCTTTGATTAGTATTTTCTTTCATCTTAACTTCTGGTTGCCTTTTATCGCAACTTACTCGGGCCGTCAGTCTACAACATTGTAGAATAAGATCTCGGTGAGATTCGACCTTGCGTCTTTTTTGCCCTAGAAAATCCTACTTAACCACCTTAGCTGCTCTTAACAACCGAAAGCGCCATACTCGTCACTGTTTTTACACTAGTAGTATTCATAACAGCAATATTTTCTTATTTTTATACGTCAACCTTTATAATTATTAATGTTTTAGTGGTATTTTCTTTCGTTCTAAAGTTGTTCTTTATATGCAACTCACTCGGGGCATGAGTCTACGATAGTGAGTAAACAGCTCAGATAAGAAAAATATACTTTTGTTACAAATACTATTTGCGTGTTCACTTTACATTGAAACTTTCTTGAAAAAGTTGGAAGACGAAACTATCTACGTCCTCATATTGGGAAACGTTCCCTCGCTGGCATGTCACACTATTTGACAGACATGAATTCAATCAGCCAAGAGGGGTTTTTCCTGATGTCACATGATATTGTTGAGAGAAAAGGGCCCACTCAAGTAATCCCCTCTTTGAAATGCAATGAAAACCCCGCATGACTCCCCTATGGTCACTTTACAAACTATTTCTATTGACCTGGAGAGGAGATGGGTATCATCAAATAAGTCTATCACATCAGGTCCCATTGGCCCTCTCGATCTTGTTCCTTTCTATTAGCAATAAATGATATTTCTTACAAAGGGGAAAGAAAATTATCGATTTCCCATGCGATCAATAAAAGTCAACATTCATAATCGTGTTTTAATGACATAATAAGTAACATAGGGGTTCATTTCCAGAACAGTTATCCTGTTAAATCACAATCACATGCCAGTCTCTTCTTTTATTTAATTGCATAAAGTAAACATCAGGAAATCGATATTTCAGGCTGATACTTTTCTCGATATTTCGATAATCTTTTTCGGCATTTGATTTTTTATATTCGATATTAAAAATCAAAATAGAAATGTTTTTTTCTTTTTCCCCTCTTTCGTTGGCTTCATTTTGCTTGTTGATCGCTCCTCCAATTTATTAGTAGAATGACTTTTTTCTAACATTGAGTATTTCCTTCGAACTGATGTCATTGTGTTGGAAAGGCAAACCGGCGTACTGGCGAACAAATTTTGAAGTAAGGGTGTGGTCAGTGACATATCAGATGAGGTCACAAAATAACCAGATTGCTACCATGTCATTGAAATAAATTGAGATTTTTTCCGTGAAACTTTCCCTGTATTGAATAATCGTTAATTGTACATTTATTAATTATCCGTTGATTGGTAGATAATGTTGTTTTGACAAAAGTTTTTGTGAGCAAAGGTCGCTTCATTGCACTGCATGCAAATGGTTGACTAAGACTCTTCAGTCTATTCAGTTGTCATAGGGGGGCCCAAGTTAAAATAATCAAAATATCTTTCAATTTGAATTTCCATACTACGTTTTATTTACCTTAGGTCTCACTCCTGTCTCCTGGGTATCTTACTATGCAACGGAATTGATACTCCATGAGCGAAATAATCGATAATAAATTTGCATTAAAATGTTTTCATCATCATCATCATCATCATCATCGTCGTCGTCGTCGTCGTCGTCATCATCATCATCATCATCATCATCATTTTATCGTCTGTCGTTAGCCATGAACTATCCCTAGGATTCGCCAGACCTCTCTATCATGAGCGTCGTTGAAAGTGCAATGATATCACTACTGCTATACACTTGACCATGGCTAGTACCCTTATTGTAAAGTTAATGTAAATGTCATTTACTAAAAGAATTCAAGCTAAAATGTAAAGAAAAAAAGGTGGAATAAATGAAGGGGACGGAAAGCCTCTCCTCTACATGGTTGCTGTCCGCCCCTGTTATTATTGACCATTTCCGAAAGATGCAGTTTTTTATTTGTATAAACACAACAATAAACTGATAGAGAATATAGAAAAGAAAAACAGATTTGTCCGCTGCGGCACCTCAAAGGTTTGCACGGTACCCCTGAATCTAAATACTTTCCTTGTGGGTTTTTCACCGAACTCCTATCTGGAATTGACTTCATTTTTCTATCGTAATAAGAACAAAAACAAGACCCCCCAATTAAGGGTGTTAACTGATTTGTAAAATTCACATTCCCCAACTGCGATTTGAATTTATGACTAACCAATGGCCAGGATGCTGTCTGACAGACTGATCTGAATTGACAAGTCTTATATACAAACAAGAATTTAACAAACAACCACTTTCTAGTGTTAAACAATAATAAAAAATATTCACTAAAGGATATTTTCCTCAGGCACAAGGCCAAGAAGGCAAAGCAGTTATTGAGAATCAAACTTCCGATGCTTACAATAGTTAAAGCATCTTGCATAATACACGATATAATTGTCAAGTTTATTTCATTCTGACAGGAAGCCATAGGAACTGGTTAATCCAATGAGGATCAAACTGCCTAAATTCAAATTTGTCCAGGTACCTATCTTGCTGACAACCCCTCTATAGCAAGCATGTCAAAACATGAGATATTTACTAAGTTTATTTTGTTCTGATACGAGGCCACAGGAACTGATTAACCCAATGAGGATCAAGCTACCTAAATTTAAATTTGTCTTGATACCCAGCTTGATACCCAGCCTCTATAACAAGTGACTCAAAACATAAAATATTCACTAATCTTAATCTGGCACAGGCTAGTCCCCCATGGATTCATTTATCTTGACACATATTCTAATGACGAATTTTCAAAATATCACGTTACTGTTTTTTGGATTTGGGTGAAACAATTCCATTAGTTTCCTTTTTGAAAAAGACCATCTCATAACGATTAAAATTTTAGTTTTGTTTTTTGTTTATTATGCAAGGCTTCTCAAATCCAAAAGAAGTGAATCCGACCTTTTCGTTTCAATTGCTTGTCTTTGTTTTACAATTTTTAAGTTTTATTGGCAACAAGTTTTTACTTATATTATCATTTTTTGATTCATGAAAAAAGTGATTTAAATTATAAGACAGGGTAAAGAAACCTCGGGGGAGGTAATTCAGTCTTTTTTATCAGAAATTCGTTTCAGATGCAAGCTACCTATGTTGGACCTGCCATGGTAAGTGGTACTCTGGCTCGGGCCACTATAGCAGCGTGTTTATTGAGGCTCTAACTCGCTATATATGATCTATTCGCAGGGCTGTCTTCACGGTTCCTGTCACCTAGAGCAAGCTGAATATCGGCATCTTCTATTGCGTGATGGACCTTGTCGTAGGTCACAACAATTTTTATTTTGTCAATTTTTTGTTTCAGTTTTAGCACAACAGAAAGTATTTATCAATCGGATATTCCTGAAAAATCTGACATCATATGAACGGAATTCTCTATCTTTAACCAATTTTTTTCTTTCTTTTATTTATCAACTTTTTCAATTTTTTCTTATGTGGTAACGATTGACTGTCTGTGTTATTGGTATCGTCAACCTGTCATGTTTGTACGCAGGAGGCGAATTGGAGTCACAGGGAGACGTTAAGGATCGAACCTACAATCCATAGCCTGCTTGTTGAACCTGATAATTATTGCCCTCCAGCAAGCACCTGAAGCCCTGGAGAACAGACTAACAAACCGAGAGAATAGGCTACAAGAAATTGAAAAAGAAACAATCTGTTTTGCTCGACTTCCAAGGATAATTGAGGCAAAAGGAGACAACTATTCATATTTCTGTTGATTGTGCCGTCAAGAAAATTGCTCTTGGTTCCATTGCAGGAGACTTTGGTCTGAGAGCTCAAATTTGTGGAACCAGTTCTCAATGTAAACGAGATATAATCTGCTACAAAAGAATATTGACTTGCTGCATTGCGAACTGCACCCTGCTCTCAAATCAAATTATGATGGACGAATCCACCAAAATTTATGTATAGAATCGTTTTCAGACCTTTTTTTTTTCTTTGGTAATAACAGAACATGTCAATTCAGGAAGTGCTTACTATGCATTAAATTTTAAAAAGAAAGACATTTATCATGGAAATATTAAATCGATTTCTCAACTCTGGTTATCAATATTCATTGCATATATATTGCAACAAACAGGAAATACAATGTAGATTCAGGATTATTTTTCAAATGTATATACCTATACCAACAAAGTTTAAGGAGGTATATATTCATTTACTTGTGGATGTCTGTCTGCCTGTCTGCCTCTCTTTCTATACAACTTTCTTTCTTTCCAAATGTCTTTCTTATTCTTGACATGTCATTTAAATGTACTTAAATTCAGTCAGAACATAACAGAAGGATTATTAACATGGTTTACCGAAACCTATAGACTAGATGTACTCTATGTAGAAAAGTACCTCTTTTAGTAATTGGTCTTAGCCTTAAGGGTCTTCCTGATGCTTTTAAGGAACCTTCTGATGAACGCTTAAATTTGGTTTTGATGGAATCGGGTGCAGTACAATGACAGGATCTTTAAATCGAAACCCACTCGCAATTACCTGCTCGTTGATCATCCCTAGTCACCACAGGTAATTGCTCTTGGCTCCATCCCACCAAATCTTGGTCTGGGGTTAAAGTTATGGAACCAATTTCCAATGTAAACGTGATATAATCTGCTACAAGAATGAATTGACTTACAGCATTGTGAATCGTGCCTTTCTTTTAAATTGAATAAAGATGGACGATTCTGGCAAAAGTTATGGATTGTATTGCTTCGGTTCTTTTCTTTCTCTCTTTCTTAAATCGGAAAATAACTTTCGTGCTTTGAATCTTGAAAATCCCATTAATCAGTTTTTTTTGTAGCGTGTTCAATTTGGCATGTAAATTTAAGCTTAATTGGTTCCCCATCTTCACATTCACACTTTTCAAAATTTGGACTTTTTTTAGTGATCCCTGTCTAACAAAAGGCTCAAAAAGTAACTTATTCATCAATCACCTTTATTCCCATTTTTTTTTTACTTAATCACCCATAACCCATCATGCTGCCAAAATACATAGGTCGCACAGCCAGTTGTAATGAGTGAATTATCAGTTCTGCTTTATTCAGTTTTTGTTTTGTTTCGTTTTGTTTTTTTTTTGTTTTTGTTTTGTGTGTGTGTGTGTGTGTGTGTGCGTGTGTGTGTTTAGGTGAAAAGTTAATTTCCGGAAGACTGCAAAAAAAATGTTCTTTCTTTGTTATCTTTTACCGCAGCAAGGATTCTGGTTATTTTGCTGAACAAAAGTTGTTTTCCTAATCCAAATGTTTTGAATCTTCGACCGGAACAAGGATTTAACTTGTCTTCAACCAATTTCAAACTCTTCCTCCGATTCTTTCGAAGACTATCTGAATTATAGTATCACGCTATTTGCTTCCTGTGATGGAATCCAATTACATCTTGGACATCTCCAAAAGCCATCCTATGATTTTAGACAGCATTGAAATCGATCATAATTTTTTATTTTGAATACTAAACGTCAAGGGAGTCACGATATGACTTGTTGCCCTGGAATCCAAAGTGGAATTTATCGATTATTATCGCCTGTGTACTCTATTTAAATTTGCTGTTTTTTGTCGATTATTATCGTCTGTTTATCCCATATACATCTGCTGTTCCTTGTCCAAAAGATAGTTTCGTATTCCCCATTAGAGCTAGAATATCGATGCTGGGATCTGAGTGAAAATATGGTATTTCATAAGTTATTTTTTTAGGCAGACAATTTTTCCTCTTGTGTCGTACTGAACTTATTGAGTTAGGAAATTCTTTGCAATCCGAGCACAGTCACATCGGAATGATGGTCAATCACCAATCAGTGACTCTCAAGGCATGTTTTGCATAAATATTTCCAAACATGCTATGAATACTATTGTAGCTATCTACATATGTGGAAAAGTTAACCGTTATAGGTGGTTCTTATATTGAGTGAGGGAGAGTAGTGATGTAGTTGAAGTTCTATGTAGCGGCAAGATAGTGCAGTTTGGGAAGGCAAGGGATTTTTTCTCCACATGTTTGGTTTTTCCCGCCGCACACCTGGCCACTATAAAAGTTGAAGGTGGAAGGGAGACGATAGTTGCCATGGCATAAGGGAGAATATGTGTGCCGAGTATGAGATTAAACAAAGTTTGTATTCGTAGTAACAACGCAGAAAAATGTTTACATAAACAAATAAAACATACATTTAACAAAGAGACATTTATTACTGTAAAAGACTGAAATAAATGTTAAGAAACATTATTGCAATCCATCGTTTATAGAAGACTAAAGACCTATTTACCTATGATTGTTATTCCTATACATCAAACTGAAATATAAGAAATATGACTAGTTCAGGAAGCATGTGACATAATGGATCTAATGTCCTTAAGTTTATCTATCAAATGGAGTTTGATGAGTAGTGCCTATTAAAATGAGTGGTATGTCTAACAAACTAGAATATCGAAAGGCAGCTTGTTCAGGTTCAGGTGCAAGAAAGAACTAATGGGGCGAAATAATAAGTGCAGTATTTGCGTTGATGCCAAGAATAAATTGCAGTGCCTGCGTTGAGTAGCTACAAAGCTCTTGCAAATTCTCTTATCGACAAGGATCAGTGACAGAATGACGATATATTTAGTCACAGTCAAAAGATGAAAACTACATCGGCAGTAAAGTTGAAAAGAACAAGGAGAGAAAGGGAAAGAGTTAGCCGACAAAAAGCTGGAACAAATGGGCAAGTGAACACGCAAGTTCAGGGTTTTTATATGGAGTAGATGGGGGGAAGTGACATTTTCTATATGGAGGCTAGATTTAGAGTTTTGTAGCTTAAAGTAAAAGGCTGCTACAATGCAAGCATATATTTGGTGCTTTTAACGTATCCTCTCCCCAATTATAGCTTCATATACATATATATATATATATATATATATATATATATGAGCTGTAATCAGGGTAAGGATATTTCATATCATACATTGTTTGATTCAGTGGCACAGACAATTGTTCTGAAGGAATCAATGTATAATAGTAACAATGTACTATTTAGAATAAAATGATTCTCTATACATTCACTGATAATACTGATACAGGATAAGGAAGTTATTTCACCACAATTGCCGAGGCAAACCACCCATAGGCTCATTTTCTCTATGTCTGCAATCTTTCTATACCAGATATAAAACCGTAGTCACGATGAATGGCATTGGAACCGAGCACAGGGTGAGTTGGGTACATATTTTTCAATTTCTAATTGATCTTATATCCAAGATACATATAAATTATTTTAATGACTACAAAAAATGTGTTGGGTTTTTCACTTTTATCCCATGAAATACGAGGAGCTCCTCTTCTACCATTTTTTTTATTCATTAATTTATTTTGTCCTGTTTTTAGTTTTGTTTTCTTTGCGTTTGTGTTGTGTTCCTATTGTTTGGTCTTCCTAGAGGATTGTAAATTCCATTACAATCAGAAAGAACTTGTCTGACAACACCAAGAATTATAGCAACAGGCCTGATATTATGATTTATGCAGATTTTCCTGATACACTGTCCGGTCAACTTCAAGAATTCCAACAAAAACTTTCTAAGATCAATTTAATTTCTTCTGCAATTTCCACTTTGAATCCCAGATCACATTACTTATCCTTCCCGTGTCTTTGTAATACTCATTATCGATTACAAGATATCCTCTTCTGTGCAGAGAGGTTTCTTGTTTTGTGCATCAAGTTATTATGAAATTGCACCATACTGGTTTTTCGTATCTTTTATTCGACGCAAAGTTCCACCTTTGACATTGCAATCTTTCCCCATCATCAACCGATTGTCCACTTCTCCGTCGCCATATCTGACGACATTGTCTACCTATTTGTCATGTTCTCAGTTTCTCTTCCTGAACGAACTCTGAAACTGGTGATAACAGGTACACGCATGTGTACGATGGGAGATAATGACGCTTGAGATAATCAACCAATAATTAATTGGTCCGAGTAAAGGTAACATCTTTTTGGAAATACCAAAATCTGTCATGCGGAAACGATTGTCAACTTTTTTTCAAAATCACCAGGCTTTGTTATTTCGTTGTACATGTCTATGACAGAGAAGTATCCGTAAGGAGGCGTGAGGCGAAAATACCGATATCTTTCTTGTTAAACCAATTCTCGATATTTCTTTGAAATATCTTTTCAATGAACTTGAGAATTGTCGAGAACCGAGTGTCCTGATTATTTTCTGACGCAGGATACAATGTAATCGTATCTGCTGAACCAATGAATGGCTTATCTATAAGGACTCTTATTGCGAATAGATTTTGTCCTGATGGATGTTTCTCATAAATATCTGTTAGTCCTTGTCAAAAAAAAAACACTTGATTTTGTTTATTGATCCAATCATATGAGAATGATCACAAGTTGGGAGATTTTAAATGTCCCATCGTGCATTTCCAATACGTCTATTAAAAAGGGATTTATGTAATAAAGTGCAGGGTAACGTAAAAGATAAAATACAGAAAACACAATCAACCTACCAAGCTCAAGTTTGAACTGAGGTTGCTAATGATTACCTAGCACTGATGCCTCTGCAGTTTTCCCCGGGTATGAGTGAATAGCAGGGTACTTGGAATCATTTAGCCCTGTAAAATGGACCATCAAAGATAACTGTAATCTGATATAAAGAAACCCCGAAAGCAGACTGGTAGTAAACTTTACATTCTTCCTGACAACTTCTCCAGTAAAAAAATTCTGCAAATTGTGATGTCTCCTAGTGCTACTTTCAGGCAGGGAGAGTGGGATCCACCCTGTGCAACGGTCAAACCATTTCGAAACCATTCATATACTACCATGCCAATCCCAGCACAGTCACATCACACACACACACGCACACACACACACACATATATATATATATATATATATATATATATATATATATATATATGTATATATATATATATATATATATATATATATATGTATATATATATATATATATATGTGTATATATGTATATATATGTATATGTATATGTGTGTGTGTGCGTGTGTGTGCGTGCTCTCAGGAGCACCTCCCCGAAACAAAGATACGTAAGTGTAGCAGATTTTACCATTAGAAAATTGCAGATTATGTCTAAATCAATAAAGCAAGTATCTGCAAAATCATTCCGCACAGTCATGTGGAATCATTTCAAGTAGTGATTTAAAGAAAAACACAACATTTTATTTTCTCTATTCGACATGTTGTAGAAAATAAATGTAATGATTCCCCAATCAAAAGATCTTGTTTAAAATAAGAAAGATTATATGTGTACGCAAAGTTTTACCAGCATCAAATCAAAGGTCGAGCAAATGGGAATGTCTACTATAGATATAATCATGTCTGTTATATTCATATTGAAAAGAGAGATTTGACAAAGACTGCTGGTCAGATTTTTTCAGGAAACTTGAACATGGCTGGAAAGCATAATTTGATAAGCTAATCCTGCTGAACATTGCCATAGAGCTTTGTTTTGAAAGCTCGTCTTATAGACCATTGTCAGCACTAGGAGTTCGATTCCTTACTGAGGCTGCTATAATTGTAGCTTTGTGCCGGATAAACTTCAGAAAATATTCATGGAGTGCTTATCAAGGATGGTGCTAAGAAATTCAGTCTTGCAGACCATTGATAGTGAAGTGGGTTCGATCTTCACAGAGTGTCTCACCATAGTGGCCTTGATTCAGATTGACCTAAGCTAAGTAATCTATCTGAAAGTATTCAGCCACTTTGGATATCGGTTGCGTGGTCTTGATGTGATTAAGCAACTTGTTGGAAGCAACCTTAATGTGCGTGCGTGAATATGCATCCTTCCGTGGGGTTACTCAATCGGCATCGAGATACCATCAAGTGAACTTGTGCACTGTGTAAACGTTGCATTCCCAATGACCAATCGAGTAGATCAGCGAATATCCATCAACGGCTTTTGGAAAAAGCATCGATCTACCCTCGGTCCCTGATTTGGTCTCCTCTCAGTTCTTTCCCCAAAACTAAAACCTATCGTTAGAAGGGGGTTGAGATTTCTGACCATAGAATACATAATGAGGAAGTGACTAGGCAGCTAATTGAGATTCCAAAAGAGGACTTTCCAGTCTATATGGGGAGATTGGAGTGGTTGGATACACCTGGTATATAGAAAAGAATCCAAAACTCTTCCAAAGAGTATAATCTTAAACAAACCGTGTTTTTAGAATTTAGCTCTCAAAGTGGTTTATAGCCTTATTGAGATTCTGAGTTTCAATTTGAAAAAAAAAAGTGGATCAGGTGACCGTATAAAGGTCATCGGTGGATGCCTTTTCTTCTTTTTCTTCTCTTTCTTCTTCTTCTTCTTCTTCTTGGATTCTCATTATTGCTTGTAACTGGGGCCACACCTAACAATATATATAATGGAACCCATCGAACAAAAGTACATGTTGAATTCGTATTTATTCAAATAAATTCATTCTGTCTTTTTAGGGGAAATTGCTAAAAAGATCTAAACCAGTAATTATGAATATGAGGAGTGCGCTACAGAAATATACAATTTAAATATACGGGGGGGGGGCAATTTGAGTGTGAAGAGCAGGAAAGATTCATGACTAAAACCAGAGTCTGAGTCATATTAAGACTTGACTGGATAATTCCAAATTATGCTATATTGTTAATTCCTTATAATGAAATACAATTAATTTCTAATTACATAATGTTATAAATCAAAGATTTTTTCGATAGATACCAAAGTAATTAATGATTAAGTCATCAACTTTGCGTGATATAAAACGATGAGGTAATTGCATGGTTGTTACTGAATTTTACACAATACAGCATTTTAGTGAGTATCCCAGAGTTCATACATCAGTATTTCATGAAGTATTTTATGAATGACTTGCCACATGATGTATTTGATTTTTTTCTTCAAGTAAAAGGGTCATCAAATATTTTGATTGACAAGGTATGTCATGGAGTCAAAATGAGTATGGTCCACTGTTCACGTCAAAAAGAAGCCAAATTGCGCAGATTCTATCGATATTTGATTCAGTTTATATATGTAGTGTTCAGAGAATCACCATGAAGTAATGATTAGTGAAGACCAATAACTATTGTAGTGAGTTTATCCTTACTAAGCCAACCTATCTTTACTAATCTAACATTAGTATATATTGCTTACCGTGGCCTTAATTAACAGTTAGCAAGAAAATTTCATTGACCATTCCATACACTAATATACTTAGCTTTATACCGTACTAAGTTCATATTAGTAAATATTGTGAGTTTTCCAGCCTTTGTAATTATGTCTTCCATCTCTTTGTTTCCTTTAATCTATTTCATGCAACCTTGTTATAAACAGCGAACACTACTTCCAATTATTAGGTTCTTAGAATAATGCGAAAAAAATAGCAAAAATGTCCATCTTCTCTTTAGTCAAATGATGATTATTTGTAATTACCTTTGTAATGGAGGTTTATATTTTGTTTTGGGATTTATGTTGCTGAGTTCCAGTTTACGCACGCTCCCACGTGAACAGGACTTGACACAAGGCCAGCTGAACGAGGGTAACCTCAGACAAAATCACAGGAACAATCAAAAAGAATCTTGCAACCGCTTCGATGAAAGACTCATGGTTTGCAGTCTCAAGACGCATCAGAGCAGTATCACGCCTCATGAGGTAAAATTCTATTAGCTATGGCTCCATATACGCGTCTATCTTGTCTGAAATGGTCTGAACAGACCTTTAAAATTTGGATGCTGAACTTTGTGGTCGAGAAGCTCGTCTCACAAGACGAAACTATTGCAAGATAAGTGAATTCGATTTTCACGAAGGATTCCACAATTTTCCTTTCAAGTTAGAGGTTGGTCGCCATCCTGAGAAAATGTTGTAGATCACTGAGAATGTATCAGGTTAATCCTTTCAGTATTCAATATCCTCAACTACATCTATTGACTGTCGTTCATTCAAATCTAATTTCCGTACAATTCTTTCTTTGATACGCCGTATGGTGAAGCTGGGTACATTGTCAGTGATGAAGCCGAAGTCATCGGGTTTTCTGACTCTTTACGGGGAATGATCTCTCTCTCTCTCTCTCTCTCTCTCTCTCTCTCTCTCTCTCTCTCTCTCTCTCTCTCTCTTAGCAGCTTTCAAGATCTGTCTGGCTGTTCTTTCCTGTTTACCATAATACTTCTGTCTACCAACGAAATTGGAAAAGGTATAAGTATTACTTCACGTTTCTTTTGTTATCTCCAGAAATTACCATTGGAATTTAATAAAATTTCGTAGGAGGGTATATCATGGATTTAAAAAAACATAGATAGAATATTGGGACAGAACAAAGAATTAATCTACGACTGAAAGATATATTCTTGTATATCGTAAGTATAGTACAGAATATGGAAATTCAGAACTTAAAGAGATAGTTCTTCTGCATGGTAGCTATAAATTAATTGATTTTTATTCAATCCCAGTGGTAATGGCGATGGCAGAAGTATACACTCTTTTAGTATTTCGTACTTTTAATAAACTATCCGTGGTGATATTTCCTTAAAAAGGGATTGACGTGTCGGCATTGTTATTCTATCCCGAGGAATGAAGAAGTTCCATTTTCTTTTGATAAAAGACATCATTACTTCTTCCAAATATATTTCTATTATTTACGCCGGGGAAAAAGTTTTTTGTGAGTTGAATTTTAAAACAATGGAGACAAAGAAAAGGTCTCTATTAAATGATTTTAAAAAATGATGCAAAAATTCCTATCTTCGCTTTCGGTTTCTGCTGGACTGCATCTCTCCAGATGTGAATTACGTAACTAAGTAATGTATACAAAAAAGACAGCTTTCTCCGGGCATCATTACAGCTCCAATAACATTCAGAAGAATTTAAGATAATTATTCTGAAGAAACGATATTGATTTTCAGCAAAACCATGTTTATATAATATCCATTAGGATCACTCCTTGGGATTTTTGTCTACTGTGTAGGCTAATGCACGTACAAAAGCATTAAAATAAAGACAGTCAAGTTTTTTATGGGGATTATCAGAAAAGATGCTTCTTTTAATTAATCAATACAGGCTATCATACTTGTTTGGCACATGGGTGTAGCTGGAGATTGGAGTCGGGCCCGGAGTGTTGATAAGTTGATACATAAGTTGCTTTGTGAGTGATCAATGACAAACTTATTGAAGCATTCGTAAAAGAAACGATTGAGCCAAGAGTTCTACTTTGTTTACATCTGTCAACGAAAATGGAAGATATGTATGTATTCACTCATGTCTGTCTGTAGGTTTGTCTTTATGTCCATGGAATATCTCTGAAGTTCTCCATAATTTTCCATCAAATTCGTGGTAAAGTGGATGATTAGTTACAGAAGAATTAATTATTCTGGAGATCGATCAAGGAAATAGTCTCTGATTGAGAGATATATTTATAATTCTGCAATAGAGAACAATTCATGATAGCAGAAGATGAATACCAATTTGAACAAATTCCTTTAGGGAAGTAACTAATATCTGCACATTTAAAGTGGTCTTCTGTCTGATACATTTAAACATTTGAATTGCTTGAATTCATTTTTAAAATAGAGGGTCAACTGATCTGATTTTCTGGCGGATCCATGAAATTTCTTTGTTTTTTAGTGCTAAAGGCGTTGGCCCTCTGAGTGCTTTATCATCTTTTTATTTATTTATTGATTTTTTTAATTTATTTATTTATTTTTTTTGCATTCATTGGTTTTCCTTTATTATATCTGTCAACGAAATAAATCAATTTTGTCTACTCACAGAGAATTGCCAAACATTCTGCAAGTAGGGGACGCAAATATGGAAAATCGGAACTTACACAAATACTTCCTCTGCTATCAGAACCGATTTTCATTCAATTTCAATAATAGCGATGGCAGAGGTATCCACTCTTTGAGGCTCTTGTAATTTCGATAAACTATCCGTGGTAACATTTTCTTTGGAAGGGATCGATGAATTGTTCTATCCCAAGGAATGAAGAAGTTCGATTTTCTATGAATAAAGACATCGTTGCTTCTTTCAAAAATATTTCCCTAATTTACGCCAGAAAGAATTTTTTTTGTGAGTTGGATTCAACTCACTGGGTTAGCACAGGGGCGTTGGTGGAGATTTGGAGGGGGTTTGAGTGTTGATAATAATAAACGATTGTGCCGAGATTTCTACGTGGTTTACGTCTGTCAACAGAATTGGATGAGATATAAGTATCCTGTAATGCCTGTCTCTTGGTTTGTCTGCGTGTCCATGCAATATTTCTAAAGTTCTTCATAAGTTTCCATGAAATTCATTGTAAGATAGGTTATGAGTTACAATAGAATTATTCAGTTTGGAATTGGCCACTGATTGATATATTTCTCATTCTGCTGCAGAGAACGATTTATGTCAACTGGAGATCAATACTAATTAGAACAAATTACTTGAGGGAGGTAACTGCCTGTATTTATTTTAGAATAAAGTGACTGCAGTACGGGAGGGAATAAAGGACTCAAGATGCAAGTCGGGATTCAAAATCGAACCTGTATTTCTCTTCTTCAGCCGACCGAAAATACATGTATAGTCTTCCACTGAAGACTAAACAAAATCTCCATTCAGAGAGAGAGAGGGAGCGATCAGATCTAGCGAGCTAATCGAAAGAAACAGAGAGAGAGAGAGTGATAGTTCAATGTTGCTCTACTGCAAGCCGGACCAACTGTCTCTGCTCTATCTGCTCTGCCACTCTGTTCTGCTCTGTCTGACTCTGACTGACTGACTCTTTAAAGGCAAGGGTCACTTTTCTATTGCTATTCCGTTTACTAGATTAACTTGTCCTCTTTCTTTTACCTGATATCGAAACCAGATTATCATCTACCTTTTTCTTTCTTATCCATCCCTACTTCCTTTCATTTTTCACCCGACTGAACTTATAATTCATCTCTTTTACTTCTGCCGTTGCTGTTAGAATCCTCATACACCGTCCCTTTTTTATCGACCCGTTTTCACTTTCTTTCTCCTGTGTCTTTTTAATTAGGCGGCTGTCACTGGCTATCGATCTACGGGGGCTTCAAGCGATCATGCTCTATCTTGACCGTAAATCTATTTATGATTTTTTTTATAGTCCTTTTGGTGTCTTAAAAAAGTTACTCTGTAATTTCTTATCTTTGACCAAATATTTTAGTCTGCTTCATTTATATCCACACCAAGAGTACATTTAGCAAAAAATTGCTATTCAAAAATAGAATAAAATATCTAAGAATAAAATCAAACATTCGATTAAATAGTCCCCAACAACACCCATATTGTAACGATTACAGGGTGTCTTCTATTTATTATTATTATTATTATTATTATTATTATTATTATTATTATTATTATTATTATTATTATTATTATCTATACTATTTGTCATTACTTATCTCAAAATCCCAAACATTATCTCCAAAAATTGCCGTATTCTTATAAAAAAGCAAGATCAGATGGTATCGTAATCATCAGTTTCTGGAAGTCCATTCTCGGACATAAACTTTCCTCATGGTCGAGACATTCTCAATTTGTCCAAATTATCTGACCATCATCTTTTATAAAGACCACAATATCTGTCATGATCTTGAGAGATCCATGTTGTGAAGAGCCATGTCCAGCGGTTCTCTGACATCCTTGCAACATGACATATCGATTACCATTCAAGTTTGCTAATAGTCCTTAGGATGTCCCTAACGATACTTCGAATGGAAAGATCACAAAATAGCAGAATACATCAAAGACTACAATTCTTTAAAAAATCTAATGCTATCAATCCCTGAAAATGACTTTCTGTATATAAGAATCATTGATATCAATCGGTCTAGAAGCTCTTCTGGGTTTTTCCCTGGACAAGAATGATACATCAATCACAAATGACATTATTTTAATGACTGGCGATGGCTCTCGGAGTCTTTTTTTTTATTTTACTATTTTTCTCATTGCTTGGTTTATTACCTGTCAATGAAGTTGGAGGAGGAATGTGTATTCATTCGTGTCCGTCTGTCCATCCATATGTCCACATGATGTATACAAAATTCACATTCAATTTCAATGATATTCTGTGGAAGACAGGACAGCAGCGAAGGAAAAAGTGATAACATTTTGGGATAAACTAATGTACAGTTACCTCCCCTACAAAGTAGTCATATGTCTAAATATACAGTATCTCCAGGGGTTCCAAATGAAATTCATTAAAATCTTGTGGTAAGATAGATAATGGGCTACTGAAGAAGTGATTGAATTTTGGGATGGATCCATTATTTCTTTCGGTTACCCCCTTGCATTGCAGCTAATTATAAAGATCTCTGTACATTTTTGGCAGAGGTATGTTTTCTCTGAGAGCTCATTCGTTTATTTATTTGTTGGAAAACATCTGCACTGATTCACTTTCACCAGTTTCGACGAAGTTTCTGTTGAAAGCCCATTATCAACTGGAAAAAATTGAAAAAATCCAAAGAAAAATTTGTTTAAGTGTGCATGTTTGATATTTCTGTTGTTTTTCTTTGTTGTTGTTGTTGTTGTTGTTTTGGATTGTTTTGAATTTCTTAGAACTGTTAGCCATTAGAAGGCAATTATAAATGAATAATGAATTTTCAAAGAGACTCATTTGTTGTCATCAGCCATTTTCTGCCAGTACTTAACAGAGTGTGGGTGTATATCTCAGATAGAAAGTGAAAAACTTATAAGCATCATTGTAACTTAAAATGTACAGTTAATGACATGGAGACTGTCTCTGAAAATACACTTATTTTGGTGTGTAATGTATATCAGCTTAAAATTATACGTCTCTTTTAAACAAAAATATTTGAAGCTTAATTCCAATAAGTTACTTCTCTTGCCTTTTGTTGTACACTAAGAAGTACGAATTTTCAATAGGCAAGTGCAAATCAAGTTAAACACAAACTAAAAGATCAATTTAGCATATATTTACATTATTAATTGAACTCCCCACTAAAAGTATATCGTAGTCGCTCGCTGCCTAAAGTTCATGATGTTCGCGTCACATGTCAATTTCAGTATGACGGCTGCTGTGTACTCTCATCCTTCTTTATATTTATGGGATTATTTGTCCCAATCTACTGTCATAATACACTACATTTATTTGTATATCTATTTTTTGTCTGTACTTCCCAAAACCAATCCAATAAACATTGTCACTAAAATTATGGATATTATAGAAGTATTATGTCATTTGCATTTTTTCCTTTTATTTCGAATAGAAAATGCAACGTGTATCCTAATATTTGATATATGACGTCATTTTGGACACAACTGGCGCACTAGTTTATCAAACCTTTCATTTAATTGAAATTTCTAAAAGACCCACAGAAAGACAACTTGTTGGGAAAAGAAATATTTTGAGCTCAGTAACGAACCAAGAACAAGAAAACCCCATTAGTCCTCAAGAGAGTGGAATACAACTAATGCATTCTCCCGATAGTTACCTATGAAGCAGAAACATGGAACCTAACAAGAACATTGACCCTCAAACTGAAAAGCATGCAGCAGTGCAAAAGATAGAATCATGCTCAACCTCATACAGAAAGACCACAAGACAAAGAAAAAGAAAAGGGGTCAGGTACATAATATAATCCATTAGAAAACTCAAATGGTTGCTTATGTTGCGAGAATGTCGGACATCTGCTGGACATATAACATCACAGCACTGATCCCGAGCGATAATATGCGAATCTGAGGTCGGCAAAATAAGGCGCTACGAATTAGACAGCTTCAGAAAGTACTGGTTCTACAGCACACATAATTGTGACATCTGGCGAATCTTGCAGAAAGTTTATATCTATACTGATGGTAAAAGATTGGTGATGATGATGATGATATCAAAATAAGTAGAGTTACTTATGAGGCTCTATAAGGCTGCAACAGTGTTTCATTTGAGTGAGGAGTACGTTGTTCATTCACCTACAACTTATAATATCAAGGAAAATAGGGAAATGCTAAAATTTTATTGTGACAATAGTGTGTATCACTATAGTGATGATAATTTCTTTGTGTGTAGGTATGTATAGATGTAGAAGCTATTTAAGCCTGAGTCTTCGGGTTGCTTTTTTACGTCCGAGTCTTCAAGATGCCCTAGCTTTTGTCTTTTAGAGTGAATTAGTCCAAGCTTGTATTTTTGCTTCCTTCATTTATCAACAATGTGCCAACTACAACTTGTCCCCTTAGTTTATTCATGCTAATTTGATAACGATAAATTCCATTTAATTGTATCATTTGATCCAAAAACCCCGAGTCAGGCGTTTATTCTCTGGTTCATGTAAAAACCACGCAAGTGTTTGTTTCTATCAAATTTATTCAAACGTTACACACCAGTTTCCAGTGAAATTATTTCTCTAGATCTGTGTCAATTATCGTTCCCAGCAACCAGCAGAAGTTTCAAAACTCAGTTGACATGCTCTGACGACCAATTGTAGGTTGGAAGATTAGTGGCAATTTCAGTTCTTAGAAATCAGTAAAAGTCTCACATCTCAATTAACCTGCACAGACTACCGATGAAAATTTAGAAGATTTGTCGCAAATCTCGTACTTAAAAATTAGCAGAAGTTTCACATCTCAAAAGACCTGCTCAGTCAACTGGTCAAAGTTCGGAAGATTTGAGGAAATTTCTGTTCCTTGCAATCAGCAGATGCCTCATATCTAAATGGACTTGCTCAGACGACTGATCAAAATTTGGAAGATTTGTGGCAAATTCCGTTCTTACCAGTCAGCAGAAGTCCCACATCTCGATTGACCTGCTCATTTGACCAATCAAAAGTTAGAAGATTTGTTGCAATTTCCGTTTTTAACAATCACGAGAAATCAAACATTTAAATTGACCTGCTCACATGACCAATGAAACTTTGGGAAATTTCAGCTCAACTGACCTGCTCAGTCGATCAATCGAAAGTTGGAAAATTTGTTGCAATTTCCGTTCCAAGCAATCTGCAGAAGTCTCACATTTCCATTGACCAGTTCAGTCGATTAATCAAAAGTTGGCAAAATTTTATTGTTTCTTTGTGTCAATCATCCAAACAGATGCAAATGAAACTTTTCATTCCAAATGATTCACTAATCATGGAATGCTTTCAAAATAAATCTTCAACATTTTAGAAATAATTCTTCCAGCAAAGTTTCCAACAAATGTCTGGAGTCTCAAAAAAGACAAACAAATCTAGGTTCTTCGAATGTAGCAAGTATAGAAAATGTGGCCAAGAAGATCGTGTTGCTTTTTAAGCTCTGAAATTATGGACTTGGTGGATTGAAAAATCCCCGAACATATTTGGTGTTGGACAATCGATGGAAAAAAACTTTCATGATAAAGTTTCTCTGATGGCTGACGATGTCAGTCTATCAAAATAAATTGCTTCAGATAATCTGGTTGTGTTGCAATACTATGTTCAACGAGAAGAGGAAAGTGAGGTCACGTGTACGCCAAGCTGAGTTCCTTAATCACATTTGCTAAATAAATCACTTAGAAAGAGAGAGAGGGGAATGAGAAAGAGGGGATAGAGATTAGGGGAAAGAGAGATCAAGGGAACTAGAAAGAGAAATAAATAGATCGAGAAGGAGAGTGTGTGTTTGACTGTTTGGACATTCTTAATTGATGCTATCATATTATGGTTTAATGTTATCATCTGCCAAATGGGATCTACCATAGAATCTATACCGCAGTATTTATAAATAATTTATGTACGTACGTCTCTAAGTGTCTTTGTCTTTAAACATCCATATGTATGTATAATCATTCTGTGTGCTTGCAAAGGAGTAGGAGTGTCTTTAACAACCCCCTGGGCCCTCAATAGGGCGGGAATCAAAAGGTCTGAAATGGCCGTTCATCCATTGCATTTCTAAATACATTATTCGTACATACATAAATTGCAAAACAATAATGTTGCCTTTGGGGTTGTGTTCCACTATTCAAGTGATAGTACATGTCTATTTATTGAAAAATGCTGTAGGGGCCCCTCAAGAGGCCAAAACCCATGGTCTCTGATTTTTTAACCATCTGCAACTACGTCAGTGTGTATGTGTATAGATAAGTACACGTATGTTCAAATATTATTCTGGATGTTCGAATATTATTCTGCGTATATATATAAACACTTTTATGACCCATTTAGATGTAAATATATGTGCATGAATTTTTGTTATTTACAAAGCTCGGCTTAGTATAGCACAAGGCCAAATGAAGTCGAAAAGATTGTGATAAGGTAATCTTTTGAGTGGGGGGAGCCTGCGACGGTGGGCTACACATAGCTAGAAAACCAGACAAGCATGTGCACATGAGCACATACAATTGATATTTGCTTAGTTTTGTATGGCACAAGACTGATGGGAAGGATATCAAGAGTTATGAAGATTGTGTTGCTCCGATCTACCAAATGGGTGGGACCTACCTGTTTGCTATCTAAATCTTTCTTCGGAATCTTACTAGAGAGATTAGTCAATGTTTACCAATTTATGGTGATAAACTTGATTTATCAATTCGTTGATCTCAGGTCAGGTTATCAGGATTTAGAGACCAGTACGATACTTGTTTGGTTAGCTACTCGATGTTGTTTATTTTGACACACTTTGGAAATGTAGCAGAAGGCTGCGCAAGATATTTTTAATATACCTTGCGACATTGAGCAGGAACAGTGAATAGGACGATGGATTAGGACCAAATAACAATAATCACAATAGTAAAAGATGCTTAAAGAAGAGTACAATTGTGAAGAAGATCATTATAGTTCAACTTCTCATTAAAATAGGCTCGGAAAGTTCATCAAATATTCAAAGCTGTACGTTGAAGAATTGCTGCATAAGTAGTGAATATTGAATTACCAAAGTGATGTGTGTCGATGAGCGTGTGAATGATGTGAGAAGTCCATTGATCTCAAAGGCCATTGTCAATACTGATTAGCTTTGACGGATATCCTGTTTTTAAAAGGTTAAGAGAGGCCAAGACAAGCTCGATACAAAGTTCTAGAAAATGTTCCCCAGTCCTACATCTAAACAGACGAGAATATTTGTTAATTTTCCGCCAAATTTCATTAGCAACAATAATTTGCTCTTTTGAACCTATATGTTTGTAAAAACTCCTTTTGGTTATTTGACTTTGAAAAGTAAGGATGACCGTTCCATGTGACCCACTCTCTTAATTATTGTCAAACTCCTAGAGTTGATTTTATTACCGTGAATTGTCCGAATTTTGAATTTAAGAAATGAACAAAAGAGATAGAGGGTGCAGAAAAGGCGCTATCACGGTACCATTTCGTGTCAACAAGCGTTTATAATCACAGATTTTTTGAATTTAATAGTGTTTTCAAGGGTCAGTGGTTTTAGGCTCACATCTGGGCACCAGAAAATATTGGGGTCAAATCAATCCGACTACAACACATTTCTTTTCTTCTTTACTGGTGAGGCCAGTGTCAGATTAGCTATTGAGTTTGGTACACTTTCCTTCTTTTTGTTTCTCTCTCCCTTCCTTCCTTCTTTATTTTCGAGGTTAATGGTGGATCAACCTTTAGAGTGAGTTGACTTTTGCTCTCTCTCTCTTCCATCAAACTCCTCACAATTCAATTTTGACTGTATTTTCGTATGTAACAATAATGATGGATGACCATGACCAGACCAAAAAAACATAAATGTCATAACAGTGACGCAATGAAGTACGACAAACCGATCATGAATTCTCTCCTACTTCAGGTCAACTTGTTTTGCTAGAGTTTGGAAATCGTGATTATAAGAATCACAAATGATGGAGTTTAGATTGGACACGAAATTTTGAAATGATATTGAATGGGAAAATGAATTCTGTTCCGTTTACCTTTTAGATTCTAATGAAGCAAAGTGGTTTAATTCTAGCGCAGCCAAGCTTGCCCTCGTTCCTTTTCCAGATTCTCGGTCAAAATCCGGTGATATTTCAAACTACACTGTAAATTCTTTTCCAGCTTTTAATGTATTATATTAATACTATATTGTTTCATTACATTGTTTGGTTGATACACTCTGGACGGATTTATTATCTTTTTGCTACTTTAGCTGTTAAACGTAAGACAGCGTTAATTTCATAATATTTTACTTTTTTTAATTCACATCTTGTCCTCATCTTGTCCTCCGTGCACTGCTGTGACTAGTACTCGCTTCCCATGAATGCTATTTAGTTTCTGGGGAATCCCAAGAGTTGTATTCTTAGCCTACACACATCAACAAAAAGAACGTAGGTTGAATCATATTATTTCCCATTTCGGGTGTTTCATTCTTTACCTGATTGGAAAGTGCATAAATTAATGATTACTAAGAATTTCTATTGAAAAAATGAGAAAAAGTCCTTGATTTTAATGAATGATAAATTCGAAAACATCAAGTGTGAATTAATTTGACTATTGATAATCCAGAGTTAATTCACATTGATTCCCTCCAAAATCAATTTATTACCTTTAGACCCTAATTAAAATTGCTCACAAACGATGCAAATCTTGTAATTTCCATTCTTTTACAAAAGACAGTTGAGAAAAATGCTATAATTCCTTGAAGTTAATTCTTACATCATTTTTTTATTTTGAAAATATAAAGAAAACCCCTGAATAATTATCCGATTATGTTTTTTCTTTCTCTCCCTAAAGTTAACACGTACTTATATTTATCTAAAGGTGGGTAATTGTTATATCATTACTATGATTTTTTTTCCTTTTTCTTCCAAGAAATAATCGTAGTATAATTGTAACATCCCTACCATGACTGTCTTTCTCTTCTTCCTAGAGTTAACATTTACTCGCCTTTATTCTTACATCGTTACCGTGACATTTTTTTCTTTTTCATCCCAGAATTAAGGTTTACAATGAAAAAACAAGTGTGTGGATGTTAAATTGCTTTTGTGACTTTTTTCTATTTCTTGCTGGAGTTAAAATTTACTTACCTCTATTTAAAGGGGGGTAATTGTTACATTGCTCCTGTGACATTTTTCGTATTTCTTCCTAGAATTACAATTCATTTACCTTTATTCAAAGGTGTGTGATCGTTACATTGCCACTGTGACTATTTTCATTGTTACAACTCTACTGTGACTCCTTTTTTTTTCCACGTGAAGTCACGATTTACTTCACTTTAACTAGAGCTGTGTAATTCTTACATAGCTACCATTACTTTTTCTCCTACATTTCCTAGGCATAACATCTACTTATCTTTATTTGGAGATGTTAACATTACCTCGGTACTGGGACTTTTATCCTGTTCCTTCCAAGAGTTAACATTTACTAATCTATATCTAAAAGTTTATAATTGTTAAATCAGTACTATGACTTATTTTTCTTTTCCATCCTAAAGTAAACATTTGTTATATCTATAGGTGCGTAATTGTTACATCGCTACTGATCCTTTTTTTTTTTTTTCATTTTCTTCATAGAGTCAACCTTTTCTTGCCTTTTTGAAGGTGTGTAATCGATACATCGTTATGGTGACTTTTTTCCATTTACTTCCTTGAATTAACATTTTCTTACTTTCTCAAAAGAATATAATTGTTACATTGTTATTGTGAATTTTTTCCTTTTTCTTCCTAGAGTAAACATTTCCCTACCATTCAAAGATGTATAATTGTTACATCGTTATTGTGACTTTATTTCCATTATCTTCCCAGAGTTAACATTTTCTTATCTTCTCAAGGGTATGAAATAGTTACATCACTATTGTGACTATCTTATCTTCTCCGTAGAGTAAATATTTTCTGACTTTTTGTGTGTGATTATTACATCCATATTGTAACTTTTTCCATTTTTTTTCTTAGAGATAACATTCATTTACCTTTTTAAAGATGGTTAATTGTTACAGCGCTATTGTAACTTCCTTTCATTATCTTCCTAGAGTTGACATTTTCTTTTTTAAAGGTTTGTAATGGACGTTCAAAGACGACTACTACTACTACTACTACTACTACTACTACTACTACTACTACTACTACTACTACTACTACTACAGATGATGATGATGATGATGATGAATAGTTAAATCGCTGCTGTGACTTTATTTCCATTTTCTCCCTAGAGTTAATCTATTTTTACCCCTTAAAGGTGTGTAAATATTGCATATTGTAATTGTTACATCGCTATTGTGATTTTTTTCCATTTTACGATTGAGTGAACTTTTAAAAGTATTTTATAAATTACACTTTTTTTTTCTTTCCCTTCTGCAAAGTTTGGAAATTTTCCAGGAGGCAAAGAGAAGAAATAGCTTTGATCATCCACTGTAAACAAGAATGATTCTGCTTTTGTAGGTAAAAGCAGAAATCTATGATTGAATATAATCCAATGACTTCTGCTCAGATACAAGAATAGCATCAGTCAAAAGTTGATTTAATCTCCAAAACGGGGTCTAAAAGACAAAATAGATTCCCGTCAGATAGGTGAGATCATTCCTTGATTCGAGTGGAGATAATGTTGAAGTTTCAACTTGTGATTTGTATCATTATTTTGCTGAATCAATTGCCAAACTGAGATGAAAAGGTATTCAAACATGTAAGTTTGATGAAGTGATAATATTGTTTTTACATAGAGGAAAACAAGATGGACTAGAAAAAGGTTGCAATGTTGAATCTAGCTGCATATCATGGGGATTTTTCATACCATAAACGCTGTATCTGATTGTATTTAAGACCTCCTTTTCGCTAAAAATATTTCCAGGATCTCATATGCAAAGTAGCAGTATCTAGTCGGCTGCTTTTGTAATTTATACCAATATTACTATAGAAAAAATATTATTCTAGTTCCATGTTTTGTCCAAATTTTTGCTGTTACACCGTGGCTAAATATTTCAATAACATTAAATGATTACTCGTGAATTCACTCATTTCTTCTTCAAGTCTTTCCTGGTAAAATGAAGGTTGGTTGGTGTTTTATATGCCATCAAACAAATATTACTTACCATAACATTTAGTTTCCACTGTCTCCTTCGAAGTCGTCATCTTGGGCATGTGTACAGTAATCTCACAAATTCGCTTCACTCAATCTTCACTGTTTAATCATAAATTAAATTTTCCCTCTTTTCAAGAAAGGAGGGAATCCAGTTGAATCCAAGTTAAAAGTGATTTTGGAAATGACGATGGACAGGTCATGTTGGAGAGGTATCAGGCAACCACTGGACGTTGCAACGAGCCACATTTGCACAAAGAGAAAATGGTCGAAATTGTGGCAGAAAAAAAGATGATGACGATGCTGATAACAGCGGTGATGATGCGGAACACCAGGATCCAATGCGGCATTTTAAAGGATGATGACGATGATGATGGCAATGATGATGACTTTCAAAATGTCTCATCCGACTGTCAATCAATAAATCCTTTCTGGTGTGCAGGTTAAAACTAAGTTTAGATTCTTAGACAATGGGAAAAGATAAAGATTTGAAAATTAAGCAAAACAAATCTGGAGGGAGAAAATCATTTCCTGAATATATATTTCCCAGCAAAAATTGGCACTAAATTTGTACATATCCAAATCCTTGGTTGACCCAGTTTTTATAATGTTAATTTGTTTTTAATAATAAATCGACTTTGCTTTGTTTTCATGCTAGTTGAGGAAAGAGAGGGACAGTTTGTTCTAAAACTAGGAGAATGTTTGCAGATAACTAACTCTGGGGAATGTGCTCTCTGGGTGAAATTGCAAATTCCTGGGCGTCATCTTATAACTCTCATTTATGATACACAGCCATATAATTGGATTATTGCCTCTAAAGTCATTAGGGAGTTAGAGAGTCACACAGGATCCCCTAATATCCAGCTACTAACATGGTCACGAGAAACTGGATAAATCGAAACGAGGAGAAAGTTGCATGATTGATAGTGTCAGAACCAGTGCGTGTTATGTGGAAAGTTTTAAATGAAAGAGAACTTTTTTTCAATGTGTAACGTAGAGGAAGCTTAAAAGCAAGTATACACTTTTAAAAATCATTTATGTTTTAAAATATTTTCTATAGATAAAATACACAAACATAAATCTCTAATGATTCATACGGAACTAAAAGAAATATCTTTGTGAAAATATACAAATAAAGGATTGAACGGATGCAACTAATGTTGTCCATTGAGCAACAGATAGTTACCTGAGTTACGGTTCATGTAACCAGAAGTTATTTTATAACCTTTTATAACGGTAGAGCTTAATCGGATGTGACTGACTCTAACACCCATCTCTATCCTGCATTGCATTTGTCAGATTGTCAGGGTCACAATCTCTGCACCTCTGTCATAATTTGTCGATGTATAATCTTACTCTTCTCTGTCCACTGTGTGGTGTCCAAAGAAGCTGTTTTGCTGATGTGCAAAACGCAGGCGCCTCCCTCTGATGACCACTAATATCACAAGAAGCTTTTTGTACAGTCTTTGTTTAGTTGGATGTTGCTTGCAAGAGACATTAGGCGCTGCATGCATCGTGCAGGTGTAGGCACCGTTGAGCCTTGATTCGAGCAGTTTGGTAAGAGTACATGGTGTTGATTGCTATAATAATACAGTCTCTACAATGGCTGGGGAAAAATCCTCTCCAGATCACTGGACAATTATGATTTCCAAACAACACCGAGACCATCTAGGACAGCCCATGCTTTTGCTAAACATATATTTACATCCTTCTCTCTGGAGGTGATGTTACTGCCAAGATAAATGGATGTGTCCACTGATTTTATATGGTGACTAGCAATCATGCTTATTGTGGCCTCTTGATTGCAGCTGACATATTTCGTTTATGTGTCGTTGACAAATAGACCGATTTGTTCTGACGTTCTTTCAAAGCTATGAAGATACAACAGGGGCACAAATACAAGAATGATGCAATCGAGATATAACATGAACGACAGGAAATCTCAGCAAATACAACAATATCTGAAAAAAACTACTTTGTATCAGAGCCAAACATTTATCACATGCTTTTTAAATAAATAATTTTCACTTGATAGAAAGTTTTTTTCTTTTTTCTCCTACGGAAGATGCAAAGAGATAAGAAAGTATTTACAATTGCTGCCAGTAAACTGTTTAGATTTATCTTTGGCTGATACATGCTCCCATTCATAGCTACCATAACTGAAAAACTTCTTTTTTCTCTCATCTTCTCAACGTCTGCAAGCATTAAATCATTTCTGTAGAAACGTGAAAATGTTTTTGAAAAAACGAAGAGACTGAACAGCTTCTTCTTCTACCAAGGTCATGGGGGTGCATATGATTGCTTGATTGATTATGACTCCGATACTATATTAAACCAAAAGTACATTATTTTGATACAGGGAATCCTAATAAAGGGACCTTACCTTTCATGCAGGTCAGTTTTAAGATAAATGATCGAAATGTATGCCAACTGAACTTGAATTTCCATTGTACTGACGTTATTCCATATGAAATAGATATTTAGGTAAGTACGAGAAAGGTTGAAGAAATGAAAGAGAAAAACAATAGAACATAAAACTTGATCATAGATTTTTATTTATTATCGATGTGTAACCATGATAAAGTTACTGAACAGTATATTTGGAATATCATAGACTATCCTCGTAGGTGTTATACATTGATAAATGGAGGATTGCATCAAAAGTATAAATTATCAGGTTCTTTGAATCGATTTGGCGAAAGAAGAGGAAAGTGTATTGATATATCTGCTGGCAGAATCTCAAGATTGATTTCAATTGTAGTCATTGATTCCTGAAATCAATTCACTTACGTTCTCCGTATATTTTCTGAATTTAACGTTTAGGTCAGGTCTTAATCCTCTTGAATCAGGGTGGTAGCCCAGGACACAAAGGCCTCAAAACTGTAAAATATTGCATTCTAAGTATGCTTTGAAATTGTAGGACTAGGTCAGATCTGTATCGACTGTAATCCGGGTCAGTCCATCCAACCTTTGCAGTCACCTAGGACGCAAAAGCCGCACAAGCACACTCTAAAAGATCAAAGATTGTCTGAACAAATGTTGGAATTCTAAATTACTTTTCTCGAAGTTATAGTGATACAGTAAGTGTAAGGGAAGTCTGGGCCACATCTTCTCAGGTTGAAGCGTGGTTTACCCGACACCCACCCACACATCACTTTTCAAGATAATCTTTGAGACCATATGGGATGAGAATTTGGACATTGACTGGCTGATTGTTCTTGGCAATGATTTGTTCAAAAAGAGATATATAGTTATAGGGAAGGCCATTTCCCCACTCCTAAAAGTAAAGGAACGCCTTTCTCATGTAATACCACAGCACGAGGCAATTCTGCATTCCATCGTTGTGATAAAAGATAGATAGCAATGATGTTGGAATAGTCTTGTTGTACGACGTTGTAATCTCTCAATTGCCTCGATATTGTAGTTTAAGTGTTGGTTCCATATACATGAAACATATTTCAAGTGAGGTCTGACTAATGTCTTGTATAGTAACAGAAATGCATCTATGTCAATGAGTTTGAGAGTATTCCATAAGTATCCCAGTGTCCCGTTGGTGCTATTTACTGTTAGTTTCGTATCTACGTGTACTACTAAGTCTTCTTCCACATCTGTTGTGTCTAATGTATGGAGCTCTCTTTCATTCGTCATCACTGTGTATTCTATGTTGAGTTATTTCTAGCCAGATGCATTAGTTTGCATCGTGTTACGTGGAACTTCATTTATGTTTTATTGGTCCACTGCTACAGCACTGTAAGGTCTGTGATGAATTGTTCGCCAGCTTCATTTGTAGTCAGAGACAAGTATAGATTTGCATCGTCTGCAAATAACCCAATGAATGAGTTTACTTTGTTGGGAAGGTCATTAACAAAGAGAATAAAGAGTACAGGGCCCTGAATACTTCCTTGGGAGATGTCAATGAGTATTTGGGATTAGTCAGATCCTAAACCATTTACCACTACCTTCTGTCTTCTATTTCTTTGGAAGGCTTATATTCACTCCTGTGCATCTTGCTCAATTCTGAAGATCTTTACTTGTTTTAGGGGTTGCTGGTGAGGCACACTGGCAATGGTTTTGCGGTAGTCCAAAAATAGTATTTCAAATTATATCTGGTGCATCAGTGCTTCCATCCATAGGTTCATGGCCTCCAATATGTTCTTTGTCCTGATTTTCCTTCTGGTAAATCTGTTGTCGGTTAGTCATTACCATTTGCTTTGATGAAATATGATTTGTTGTCATATATTTTAACAGGCTTTATAGTCATACGTATTTCGATTGGATTTGCTGTCATATATTTTAATGGGCTTTATAATCATATATTTTGATGGGATTTACAGTGATATATTTTTGCTGACTTATGAAGCAATGTGAGATTTGGGAAATTTGCTGATTGCAAAGGTGGAATGACCAGAGATGTTTTATCATTTTACAATGGTATTTTTCATCCTAAAAACTTTGATTTACTCTGGAAAGAAAAGATAGAAAAATATTTTATCTATTTCAAGACGAAAATCAATATATTTATTTGTGTACGGTACGACCTCGTATATGATATGCATTTGTATATAGTTCTTCCTTATTTACATCTCTTTGATTAAAATTAAGATGAATTCTTGTTCTAAAAATTATGTATTTTCACAAATTCAAGTTGTTCATTAGAATCTTTCACAAGTTTTACTTTTGCACTATTTTACCGATGCTGTTGAAAATTACGGCATATTTGAAATGTATGAATACACATTGCATTTCAAAAGCAACCCGATCAATTAAATTGAATGGGAGGATCTGTAATGGGGTAAAGAAGAGCTAATAAAAATTTTGAGGTGGATCCAACTTTTTTTTTTTTTTGATTAAAACTTAATTCTTTTTGTTACTTTCTTTATACATTTTTGTATAAATTCATGCCTGTTCCATGGATATTTTCAAGTTTTCAATAAACTCCAATGACAATTTGTGGAAGGTCGGACAATGGAGTATGGAAAAAGTGACTATATTCTCGGGTGGATCCATGCACAATCACTTTTCCTTACAATGGTTGACTACTTTCTAGTTATATATGTCATGATTACTGATTAAAACATGATATTAGTAATAGTTATTTTGACTCAATTTCTCCATTCGATTATTACTTTTTGTCCTTTCTGGTCGACAGATCCTTTTGACTGCTAAATTCGGAGAACAGTTGCGATATGACTATAGTTTTGGGACCTTTTTTACCTATTAGATTGCTGTAGCCAAATATGTTAAGGCATCGTCCACGTAAAACATGCTTTCGGGTAAAGTTATTGTCTTTTGAATGCAATAATAAAAGTAAAATGAAAAGGCAACATTCAATCCGGCATCTGTGATCCAGAATGATTATATTCATTAGGGAAATCTTTTGCAGAATCAAATGGAAGCTGAGGAGTCAAAAAGAAATATCAACAAATAAAATTAATCAGGTTTTTTATCTTTTTTTTTTTGGTTTTTTGGTTTAATTCAATTATAATCATTTTTCATGAATTTACATCAACATTAGAATAAAGTCGGTTTGAATATCCTTAGTATACGAATCTCCATGAAACCCATGAAAGAGGAAGAAATCAAGCAAAGAATCACCCTAGGATGGCAAAACTTTGGAATAACAAGCTCAACCTTCAAAAAATAAATCGATCCCAATAATCCTAAAATAGAAGAGTATACAACCAATGCATCCTCCCAATAGTCACTTATGGAGCTGAAATATGGAACCTAACCAAGAGACAGACTAGCAACCTTAAAAGCATGCAACACGCACATGAGAGAATCATGCTCAACCTCATATGGAGAGATCACAAGACAGCACAATATATAAAGAAGAAAATGGGAGTCAGAGACATCATAGAATCTATTAGAAAACTTAATTGGCAATGGGCAGGCCTTGTTGCAAGAATGACAGACTACTGATGGACATCATAACTCACAACATGGATCCCCAGAGATCACATGCGAAACCAAAGCTGACGAAATACAAGATTGAGAGATGAACTGGACAAATTAAAAAAAAACACTGGCTCCGCAACACCCACGATAGAGGAGTGTGGCGAATCCTGGGGAAGATCTTTGTCCAACAACAGACGTTAAAAGACTGATCATGATGAAGATGATGATGAGAGTAAATGGCTAGCAATTTTAAAAGGGTTGATATTTTGGAAAATGGAGTCATTTAAATCTGATAACACCAGGTAACATTAAGAAAAGTGCATACTTCTGCTAACGTCATTGTCACAAGAAAGAAAATTCGATTCATAAATAGGTACAAGGCAGGGAGAATAACTGTATCAGTTTTGATTTTCCGTATTTCGGACTATTGTCTCAATATATGAAAAATATCTATCAATCAAAAAGGATTTATTTGATCCACCCTTATTTTTCAGATTAAACCATGGTCTATCTATCCACAACATGTAATTGAAAGTGAGGACTTTGGGGGATATTGTATGAACAGACACAAGTGAATAGCTGCACATCGTCCAACTTTATTGCTAGGGATTTTTCCTAAATTGAATCTTGATCCCTCATGAATTTGCTTCAACTTTATTTTGTTTGAAATATCCTCAGTAAATTAGATCACTGTCAGTTTGGAGAGCTTAATATCTACCAAATGGGTTCGTTTAGAACTGATAAAAATAAAAATCATTCAGATAGACATGACGTTGACTGAGATAAATTAAATCAATTTGATTTTTATTCGTCGATCTAATCATTACTCGTATATATATACGATACTTTCAAGATGGAATCTTTCAAATCATATGCTGTAAATTAAATCGCTGTCAGTTTGAAGAAATTCATATCGTTTTATGGGATCGTTTAAAAATGATAAAAATTTGTGAAAAGTTTACGGCACAAACTTATCGGCAATATACAGAACTGGAGAAAGTAGATCATTATATATACTTAGGACAACGAATCTCCATAAAACCCTCAAAAGAAGAAGAAATCAAGCAAAGAATCACACTAGAATGGCAAGGCTTTGGCAGAGCAAGCTCAACCTTCAAAAATAAGAAGATCCCATTAATCCTAAAAAGAAGGGTGTATAACCAATGCATCCTCCCAATAGTCAATTAAGGGGCTGAAACATGGAACCTAATCAAGAGACAGATCCGCAAATGGAGAACTATGCAATGTGCACATGAGAAAATTATGCTGGGCCTCACATGGAGAGACCACAAGACAGCAAAGTACGTTCGGGAAAAGACAAGAGTCAGGGACATCATAGAATCCATTAAAAATCTCAAATGGCAGCGGGCTTACCATGTTGCAAGAATGGTGGACAACCGATGGATATTGCGACTCACGACATGGATCCCCCAGATATCACATGCGCAACCGAGGCCGGCAGAATATTAGATTGAGAGACGAGCTAGATAAATTCAGAAAGTATTGGGTCTGCGATGCCCATGATAGAGAAGTGCAGCGAATCCTGGAGAAACTGTATTTCCAACAACGGATGTTGAAAGGCTGTCTGAAATGTTACTGTCTAATCGCGTTTGATACACCGGCTTTTGAACGATAAACAAAGTCAGGCAACGTCGAGCCTGGTCGGTACCTAGAACGGTGACCATATAGGAATAAGAGTCGTGGTAAGTTACAAAGGATCATGTACAGGCACTTCCATGGTGATTCCATTAATCCTACTCAGGAGGGGACCAATCTCAGAGTTACACTCAATAACGTAAGCCAAAGTCTCCCTTTCATCTACCCTGAATCCTCTGACTGACTTGGTTGCAAGAGACAAAATAAATGAAAACCTGTCCAATGGGAGCACGAGTATAATGCAATTCCTACTTTTCCTGCTGAAATGACAAATATAATTTTTAACTTCGCGTACGATGCATCCCACGGCTTTTCATGCTTCAGATCTTCTTTTAAACGGCGACTGTGATCTCGTATCCTGTATTTAGTTTTCTGAGAAGAATCAGAAAATGACACTGATTGTATTTTACTGATAGTTATAACGAAGAAAACGAATAGTAATCAGTTGCATTAACCTGTCATTGCATTAGCCGGATCAAGCAGTGTTGAATCTTCAGAAAGCAACTCCTAGGGGTACAGCGAAAAAATGGGCAATGGACAGAAAAAACACTTCAAACTACCGATGTAATTTGTATTAAAGCATCGCTGGATCAACAAGGTTTACGGCTGCTAATTATGTTAGCCCCCTAAAATATAAATTATCAGAATTGGTCTCAGGAGATAAATCCTGGTAAGTAGCGAGTTCACTGCTCAAGCATAAATACAAAGTTAGTACACAGTTGGTTGGACTGTTAACAAAACGCAGAAATAAGAACAAAGATGTTAACAACAGTTCCAGGTTTAATTCGTGAGTGAATCAAATTAAATGAGGACCAGAGTTTCTACCGACACAGATATGTGGAGGGATGTACCAGGATAAAGATTCAGAGATAGGAAGGATGAAGCGAAAAGAATGTCACTAAATAAATGTGAGATAGTTCATAGGATGTCCTTCAATTTGGTCATCTTAGTTGTAGCCACTATGAAGTTATCTTAGGAAGTCCGACCTAATTACGATGAGAGAGCTTAATTTAGATAGGATGTGTTCTTGAGATGAATATGCCATGATGCGTGTGTAGAAAGAAAGTGTGTATAAAAACTATACTAAGCATCCTAAGTAAAGAGAGGGAGAGAGAAAAAACGAGCTTACCTCGAGGCCGTCAGAAGAGAGAGAGAGAGAAAGATTTACCGCCACAGTTTAAATATCGTAAAGATAACGATCAGCTATTTTATTGGTGGCTCTGTGTGTCGTCAAAGAGGAAACGACGAGGAATTTACCATTCCTACAGAGATGTAGGAGTTAACAAGTAGATCCTTACCAAAGGGCAGATAACTCAGTATATGCATGATTTTCTTCAGCTGGAAAAAGTGGACACTACAAAGGCAAACACGTTGTAAATAAAAAAAAATGTAATTCATTTTTTTCTCCATGTCAACAGAGAGAGACCCTTATTTTCAAAACATGAAACTATGCTAGGGTGGACAGTAAGAAAGCGTGTAAAATTACTGATGAATGTGTTCTGCCACTCTTTGTAGATCTTTTCGGGTGTCGTCTGCCGAAATAAATGGTAATCTCCTTTTCTTTGTCCTCTTAATCTTAATTAGATCTTCCGATTCATCGTAGGCTGTGACAAAAAGACAATTCCAAATGTGACTCCCATTGATTGAAGGCTATGACAGACTTCAATATTATTGCTCCATCCTAAGCCTTATTTCGTTACAAATCTACGTATATATTATCTACGTAGTGAATCGTTTATTTTTAGTGAAAATTGTTACTAGAATATATACAAATAAGTATAGAGCTTTTAGATACGAAGTTTCCAAGTTAGCTGCATATTCAATGACGTCACTTCCTTTAGTTCGTGTCTATAAAACATAAACTCGTGTCAATTAATGCTTACTTCATCTCTGGTCTCTCAAGACTGGTCATCTTCCAAATTTTCAGGTCGGTGTGTCTCCTATTCTTTTACTGTGGCAATATCGTCTTTTTTCTTAGTAATCTTCCTTGATGTAAGAATCCAAAAGGGCTCCCTGTTGACTCAACGCTAACGCTGCCTATCCCTTATCTCATCCCACGTCTTTTAGCTCATTGCGCCTTAAACTGAAACAACCACTCTTTTATGATTTACCTTGGTCAACGATACCACTCTTTATTAAAATAAACACTAATCAGGCTTCATTGATAGATAAACCAAACGGCATTTAGACCCGTTATGTCACATGTTTCCGTAATCATAGTTCTCTCCTGTATTACATTCCAGTGTATAGGAATAACATAATAACTAACTTTTTCCTCAACATTTCGTTTATAAAGTAGCTAAGTAGTAATCTAAAACAGATCTGCTCTATCACAGTCGATTAAAAGTTTTATACGTTGACTCATAAAATGTACATTCTATTTATTTGTCCGAACGCTCTGCACCTGTTTTCATTCTTCATGGTGAGATCTTCATACGTTTGATCATTCTGTTTCCATACATTTATGATTGCTGCACATGGTTGTAACAAAGAATGTTCACATCTGGAAATGTCATGGCTGAATATCAACTTCTGTCTTTTTCCTCAACTCCCCTTTGTGACATCAAAAAAAGTCTGAATTTTTTGCAAAATATGTGTGAATACCGCAGGACACAAACTAAGGGACCAATTTAGCATGGACCTAAATTATAAAATGACACCCCAACCAAAAACCCAATGGAAGGTAAAAAAAATATTTTTCCATACATAATAAGGAGTAAATATATAAGGTTTCAGCTCTCTAGCTCTATTGGTAGAGCTTATATGCATGGCAAATATATAGTCAGCCAACCAGATCCACTCAAAAATTGAAGAGACCTCTGTTGATGTTGACAGTCTTAGTTGATGGTTCCTAATAAATAAACAAAATAAAACAATACGTAAACCGAAACATATACTTCATCTCAAAAAATGTTAAACAATAGAAGAGATGAATTAAAAGTCCAAAACAAAATCTTCTTTACTGCTCTGATTCATTTTTGCCTTGACTCAAAGCCAAATTCCCAGCGAATGTAAAACAGATTTTGAACATTATTATTCAAATAACTTATAAGTTCCATCTATATAAGTAATTATTAGTAGATGTTATTGATAATACCCAAGCTGTCACCTGTTTGGCTGATCTTTGGGAAAAGTAATTACAGTTTACTATTGTCAGCTGATCTACATAACATCTAGAATAATATACACACTTACAGTTCATTGGTATAAATGTTTCTGGGTGTTAGAAATCAGATGATGCCACAAAATTATTTTATTACAAATGATGACTTGAAATGATTTAAAACACTCAATAGAAACTGTCATGAGACCAACATCCTTTAGCAGCATGGATCAACTGAAAAATTTGAGGAAGGGGTGATCAATGAATAAGTTACTAAAAAGTCTGAATTTTCAAAATACAAGCAAGAAGACAGGCATGAGCTGAGGACCAATTTTGCATAACCACTCATTATAAACTGAAACTGCCTCTAAAAACCTATTATGGGGACTATTTTCAAAAAATAAATTTCCCTAGACGTGATATTTTTTAAAACATCATATTTAACCCCCTTAGACCTACCAGGGTGATTGGAATACTCTAGTGGTGTAATTCATTCAGATCAAATGGCATCCAAATCTTTTTCCGCCCTCTCATTCCCAATTCCAGATCAGCAGCAGTATATGCGGGTATCCTCCAACTAATTATCTTGTGTAATAATTTGGTATTAATCTACCACACCTTGCTGAAGCCCAACCAAGTACTGTGAAGCATGACTTTCGGCTCCAAGAGGTATTTTCACTTGCATACCTGGTTTTGGATTCACAATTGTTCTTTCAGAATGATTAAGTCACAAGGTTAAAAATCACCTGCTATTTTATCAACAGCATTGGGGAGAAAAAAAATGATTCATGCTTTTCTCTAGGGCATTACTTCTCAGAAATATGTTGTTTCCTTGGTGAGTACATAAATATGGCCAAATAGATAAATAAGATTTAGCTGAAATGCAAGTTTGGACATCTGACTTAACACAGAGACATGACTTGATTTGCATTTTGAATTCCACATTCACTTTCCAAGAAATCATAGACATTTGTATTTTATGTCAAGAGTAAATTATGTATTCTTGTCTTCAGAACAAATAATGCATAGATCTGCTTATACATGCATGTAAATTTGTTCATCTATCTATATATACATCTATATATATATCGATTACAAAATTCACTTCCATTTATGTATATATAGATAAACATATATATGTCATGTCTATATAACTATTATATAAGGTATATAGAAAGCAAATATATGAGTAATATATATATATATATATACATATATACATATACATATAAATATATATATATATATATATATATATATATATATATATATATAGCAATGCTTTTATCAGTGTGGATTTTGTTATAGTGCAGTGAAGGTATTGATGTGCAAAATTACGTGACTAAGTGTAAGCTGGGAAACAACACATGAAATCATCATAAGACCTTGAACAATGTGGTTTTGAAGCGAAAATTATGGAACTAATTTGATACATTAATCAATGCATACCTACATATATTATCGTATATACAAAGCATAGATAGAAGTATTGATTTATTAGACGTATACATGCTATTTTATACAGACTTTATTTACATATATATTAACATATATATGAGTATCATACATAGATATGAATATATATAAAGAATATATCTGAATGATATATATATATATATATATATGTTTATATTATCCGTATATATATCCGTATATATGTTATAAGCAATGTAGTAAGAAAAGAAGGTGGTGTTCAATCCATACTGCTGGGGTGCCATCTTATTATAACTATTTTGTTTTGAAATCCCCCAAGGGTTGCATGGTAAACAACTGATGAAGCCAACAAAAGAAAATTTGTACATTGTACAATAATAACAATACGTATGTGAAACAGAAAAAAAAACACAGAAGAAAATAACATAAATTGCATTGACAGATAATGAGAAATAAACAGCCGACGGGAAAACTCCTTTGGGAGGAGATTCCCGCAAATATTGATAAATTATGATTCACCAACTATATTTTTTCAGTTGTTGTTGGTGGCTTGGGGTTTCTGCATTTTTCCATGAGATTCCTGGTTTCATCTGAGATTTTGCTGATTATCTGTGTACTCATTGGTTTAAAGTCGCGACTTCAATTATAGAGGCTGTTACTTTGTTGTTGAATTCATCTATGACTCCACAAGATCCTATTACATATGTTTAAATACTTATTGAATAAATACAAATATATATACAATAATTTTTCATAATTATATGAACAAACAGAAATTTTGCTTGTATGGCTTGGTCTTGAGTGTCAAAATAGAAATTTTATGCAGGAGTAAACAAATTTTATTACAATCAGTACAACAAAGCTTGCATTCAAACATGTTTTGTGGTTTTAAATGCCATATTTCAGGATTTTTTTCTCATCCAATCAAATACTGTGATGAATTAAACCTATAATTGCTTCTTGATCCCTCTAAATTTGTAAAGATTGGGATTGAATAGGCTAATTAAGACTACTATTTGGAAAAGTTGCCAAACTTTTTAGTTGAATAGTCATAACTTCGCTCAATTGAAACAACCCAATCACAAGTAGAATAGAGTCTTTGAAATCAAACTATTCAAGCAAAATCATTGTTTGTTCAGATTCTTATGACACATAATATTTATACATATATATATATATATATATATATATATATATATATATATATATATATATATACATATATATATATACACACACATATATATATAAGCTCCAGGAACAATTAACCTCAAAGCCAAAAGGTTCTTTGTGAAACTGTATGAAGAATTAACAACATAGCCAAAGTGGGAATCAATTCTGTCTCCAATCATTATGGAAAAGAAAGGTTTTCAATTTTAACTTTTAATGGTTTGATGTCTGATTCAATGAACTCTATTGTCTGTAAGCTGTCATGATATCTATTTTCACAATTTACTTTCTATCTCCGATCATTATTGAAAAGAAAGCTTTTCTATTTCAACTTTCGATGGTTTGATGTCTGCTTGAATGACCTTTATTTTCTTCAAGCCGTCATGATATTTATTTTCATTTTTATTTTGTGTCTCCAAATATTATTGAAAAGAAGCTTTTCTATTTCAACTTTTGATGGTTTGGTGTCTGCATGGATGACCTCTACTGTTTGCAAGCTGTCATGATATTTATTTTCATATTTCATTTTGTGTCTCTAATCATTATTAAAATGATATGTCAGTGTCAACAAACCATGTGAAATTTCCTGAAGTGATAAGAAGTACATTTCTGTAACATCCATGAATCTTAAGGAGCTGTTTTGAATATTCTGAATGTTTACAAGATTGATTCTGAAATGTTGTCTCCTAAGAAATCTCCATTTGTAAACAATTTTTTTAATGATTTTTATTCAGGAATGCTGAGTGAAGAACACTTGGCGGGCAGGGATGTTGAAAATACCTTGATCTCATTTTGCCATTAAATCCTGAAATTTCCTTCTTTTTCTTTTTAAAGATTTATACTTCGCAAATAGAAGTACGTTGTCAAATGTTTTGGGGCCAAGATCAATTATGGAGTCAATCACTTTGTTGTTGGATTCATCTATGATAACAACATTGACATCAACGAATTCAACATGAGAAGTTATTGTATATATACATATATATATATATAAAGCAAATTTTCTTTCATTTGCATTTTGTATGATATTTTTATCTCATATTGAAGGGAAGTTATTAAGAACTTGACTTCACAAGATCCTGTTACATACATATAAATACTTATTGAATAGATACAAATATGTATACAATAATTTTTCATTATTATATGAACAAACAGAAATTATGCTTGTATGGTTTGGTCTTGAGAGTCAAAATAGAAATTTTATGCAGGAATAAACAAATTTTATTGCAATTTAAAAAAAAAAAAGATTTGAAACTGTATATATTAGAACAAGAGAATGTTGCATCTGATGGTGTATCCCAGATAGGGGTGGATCTGAAGTGTTTTCTGACCCCAGGGGCTGTTTTGTATTTATTCGCATATTTGCCAGGCTATGGGTATTTACTAAGCTTAATGTATACAGCACAAAGCCAAATGGAGGGAATGGGAGTAGGAAGATTATGTTGCACCAATATTAGTAGATATCTGCCAACCTTGAAAATCAACTTACAAGAACATAGCGTTTACATGTGTTTGAACCACACCAACTGGAAAGTGGACCACTTACACAACTATCTCAACAATAAGGCTAGTCTCTTATTCACTGAGATTGGTATGGCATGAGGTGAAGTGGGTTGAGTTTTGGAAGCTTCTGCGACACCTATCTTCCAAATAAAAAAGATGTGCTTGCATTGAAAATCAGCATTTGACATCCTGGCTTTTATGCGGGGTTGAACGATGGCCAGTTAGAAATACATATCTGTTTAATGCAATGATTGATTCTATTTTATCAGCCAAAGAAAAGATCCGGATATTACCAATATCCTGTGAGTTTGAATCAAACTCTATTGCTAGCAAGGGGTCAGGATGGATCACTGATGAGCAGTCATCTTAATCTCAGTACTCCTTATAGAACATATACTTATAGGTCAGCAGAGATATTAATTTTTTCTTTTGAACTTCTGTCAAATAGGAAAGTTGGACTCAATATTCTAAAACTAGTTACTCTCTTTTGGAAAAAATCTATTGGTATATTTAGATTTCGACCAGAAGATTTTCCTTTGAAAAGGAATTACTGAACTTCTTCCAGTCAAAGAATCCATTGTTTCAACTAATGGAGAAGAGGTATTTTTATCTGTAAAATTTTACCTTTAAGTGGAAGACTCTATTGTTATGGAAAAAGAAACAAACAGAAAAAATCTCACTATTTAGTATATCAATAGGTGTGCAAAAATGTTGACCGATACTTTTGGTGTTGTTTAACAAATTCTTAAACAAGGAGAAATGACAAATTGTGATTTCCCTTCCCTTATTTGGACTTAGTCTCCTGATTTGTAGGTGTTTTATCGTCCTTTCAGCTTTTCAGCTGATTACATCCCTCTTGCCATCTTCAGGTGATATTTCCATTTCTTAAATTCTTCTTCCATTCAATCTTCTTGTCTTTCTATCCTCATTTTATGTCTTTTATCATTATTAAGCAACTGGCTTTAAAACAAAAGAAATATAAGTCAAAAAATGATTATAACTAAATGCTTCATTCAGGAAATTTGAATGATATTATACCTAATATTACTACTATAAAGCAACAGAAATAAGATGATAGGAATACAGACGAAAAAAAAAAATAACAAATTTGATCTCCTCAAGGATTTTGTATCCTAATTCGTAGGTGATTAATAACCCTGAAACATTTCAGCCGGTCACTTCTGTCATCTTCAGGTGGTTTCTCCATTTTGTCATTTCTCTTCTTCAAAACAATATTCGTGTCTTTTTATTTTCATTTGTATTTGTTTTATCATCCTAAAACATTTCAGCAGGTTACTTCTCCTGTCACCTCTTGTCATCATTTGTGAGTGTGTTATGATTATCCAACAGCAACAACTGAAATTAAGATGAAAGAAATACTTATCAACAATTTGTACCTACTGAATGCTCCATCTAAAAATTGGTATAATATTACAACTAATGTTACAAAAGTAATAAAAAGCAACAGAAATAAAATGAAAGGAATACAAGTCAAAAATTCAAAAAATAATAATGAAGTCCCATATCAGACTATATCAAGCTTTGGTGGATAGCCTCTTAGTCATTTTACCAGACTATTGGGGGCAGTATAATATTCACATGTATCTTTATATCAAATGTCCATATCATCTACCAACATAATTGGTATTAATTGATTTTTGATTGAATGTATCAAAATCATTATTTCATGAATACAAGAGAAGTTCTGTCAACAACTGTTAAGAAATCTCAGATAAGAATAAATCATTTCTATACAATACATTTGATAACAACAATTTTTTTGATTCCACTCAAGTAAGGAATCTTGAAATTAGTTAAATCAAGAAATTGGCATGTTCTTAAATCAAATTTACAGGTATGACTGATAGGGTTGCAACTTCAATGTAGCGTTGCTCTTACCATTGAGATAAACATTAGCTGGTAAAGCAAAGGCTCAAATGACTGTCTTAACTCCTAATTCTTGTCTTGCTTATTCACAGTCTAGATTTGGTCTATTTGTTTCTCTCAACACAATTATCAAAAAATGGATATACAATCCGACGGAATGATTATGAATTGCATTATATTATATATTCATGTATTCATAATTATTCTTTCAGATCATATACTTATTTCCTAATAACATAATTGTTGCATTGGTAAGAGCAACGCTATGTTGAAGCAGCTACCCGATTGATTGCAGGTTTGGTTCTTGCAGCAGCCCCATATTCTTTAATTGTTCATTTTATCTATGTTGTTGGGGCCGAATGGTATTTTCACTGTGTAATATTGGGTGATCATTTCAAATAGAAGTTTCTATATAATATAAAGCAATCTATAAACAAATTTGAAAAAACAAAATGGTAAAAATGTAATTAATAACTTTTGAGTTATTAGAATTATCACATACTTACATCACACTTCGAATTCATTAAATTCTCAACTAATACAATTAATAAACTACTTTTCAACTGATATCAATTAAAAAAAATTGGAATTAATCTGATCTGGAAGAATAGATAAACAATAAGATATAATTGGTTTACACCTAGACTCAAGTCCAAACCCCCAATCCTTTTCAAAAATAAAAAGGCCATGAATCGAAATGGAAATAAAATATAGAATATACGATAAAAGTATCTAGACTTCGCAACCTTTGTTATATTGAGATGAATAGGAGAAACAAAAATAGATTTCAGAAAAAGAAGACATAGTAAAATTGAGAGAAAAGATTGTATTATTTTTCATTAGATAAAAGGGAGATAATTCTAGAGATCATCTTCAAGCAGAGTGAAAGTGATAAGCATCACTAGTTTTAGAAAATAACTCAATTTGATAGGATAATATAAAAAAACATTGAGTGAAAATCAGCTTCTTCGTTTCATAATTACAAGAACAAAATATACTGCCAGTTGCTGAAGAGTGCGTGAAGCAAAAAATGTTGATCTACACTGGGTAAATATCCCTATAAATTATATTTTAATATACATATCTATTCATATCCATATTCATATGGAGGAGAGAGAGAGAAAGGGATTACTTTTATATGCATATAATGTTCAAACTTATACTAGATCAAGTGTATTGTAAGCAATATTTCCAGTCATGTGCTGTAAGGTATTTGATCACACACCTGACATGACTGTTATATGCTTATGGTACTCATGACATAATCAAATTTGATTCAGCCACTTTTTGCATATGGACACTGGTCAGTCTAAAATGTATTATTCACATTGATTCAACAACTGATATTCTCCATTCCTGCTTGGCATCCTACATAAATCATTTTCTTCCTGATATCCCAATTGAAGATGAAACCATGTGTAACATACAAATCTCAATGCTTCTGCAGGTGCTGAGTTAGTCTTAGTGTTCCATAATGGTGCATAGAACTTTATGATTATGAAAGATGGATTATCATTATTATCAGAGCTAATTCAAATTCTGGATGAATAATGATATTGAACTTCTAATATCAGAAGATATCATTATGGTTTGTGATACAGAGATGATGGTGAGAGTTGAAATTCATCATGATGTCTGTGTAACTTAAATTAGAATAATTCACAAAGGTGAAAGGCTCATTTTGCACTTGAAACTCTGAGTCATTTTCAATTATTAGATAATTAACAGAGTATACATAAAAAAACGATGGGATTATTTACAAATGGATCTGCACTTTTGTCTAGGATGAGAGTGTTTGTGTGATCAGCCTTGGATCAAAGTATTACTCCCTGACACTTCTGCCTTGAATCAAAGGGTCTCTCCCCAACCCTCCACCTAGCATCAATGTAGTATCACATTGAAAGTTTTACACATACACACAACATATATATATATATATATATATATATAGAGAGAGAGAGAGAGAGAGAGAGATAGATAGATAGATAGATAGATACACATTGAGTTCAATGTATGTGGATTACCAATAATTTTAAATGCTGCATGAATCTTTGATTTAAATTCGTAGACAGCACTTGCAAAAAACTCTCCTTCCATATAGACTGTAGGTATGAAGAAAGTCGACAAATGGTTTGGCCAAGCATCATAGAAACGACAAAAATAATGAGAGTAATAATAAAGAAAAGATACACTTTTGAGCACCCAACTGGAAAAAAGAGAGCAGGTACCCCTAGCACCCAGTGAGGAATGAACTCATGACCTGGTAGTCATGATCAATTCAAAATATTTTACCCCAAATTCTTTGAAAATATAATCAAATGTTTCAGTAATAGAAATGATTCATCACTTTCTTCAAAGATTCAAAGATTCTCATCCCGGAGTATGATTTTGCAAACAAAACCAAAAAGTTACCAAACAAAGAAATATTCTTCTTTCTTTCCTAATTTTTGAATTATCAATGAAAGAAGTTTATATGGATGATTAAGTATGATTTCCTAATACAAAACAGAATTTATTCCTCCAAAGCATTGGTTTCAAAATATGTATGAAATTCAGCAAGACGAAGATCATGTGCAACAACCACATTGGAGATAAAACCACTAAGATCGAAATCGAGGACTCAGAACTGGAGAAAGTAGATCATTATATTTACTTAAGACAACAAATCTCCATGAGACCCTCAAAAGAAGAAGAAATCAAGCGAAGAATCACACTAGGATGGCAAGCCTTTGGCAGAGCTAGCTCAACCTTCAAAAATAAGAAGATCCCATTTATCCTAAAAAGAAGGGTGTATAACCAATGCATCCTCCCAATAGTCACTTATGGAGCTGAAACATGGAACCTAACTAAGAGACAGATCCGCAAATTGAGAACCATGCAACGTGCCCACGAAAGAATTATGCTGAGCCTCACATGGAGAGACCACATAACAGCACAATACATTTGGGAAAAGACAAGAGTCAGGGACATTAAAAAATCCATTAAAAATCTCAAATGGCAGTGGGCTGGCTATGTTGCAAGAATGGCGGACACCCAATGGACATCACAACTCACAACATGGATCCCCACAGATCACATGTGCAACCGAAGCCAGCAGAATATTAGATTGAGAGACAAGCTAGACAAATTCAGAAAGTATTGGCTCCGCGATGCTCATGATAGAGAAGTGTGGCAAATCCTGGTGAAGGTCTAAGTCCAATGACAGACGTTAAAAGACTGATAATGATGAATTAACTAATGATTTCATCAAATTGATCAAAATTTAGAGAAATGAATTTCATCATTCATGAAATTAATTTGAAAAACCTTTACCTAAACCCAATCAGCAGTTGAAATTTTGTAGAATTTTAATATCTTGATGTTTTCATTAATAAGAATTTTTTAAATGAATGGAACTGATTGTTTACTGCGGTTGGGTTCTTGTGGATGATAGGGCCACAACCACTCCACGGCAGTTTCAGGAGTTTATAGTTTTACAGGAGTGACATTGCTGACCTAATGTCTGAGGCCCTTCCTTCACCTGGGGTTGGGACCAGCTTTGGTGTTGCCAAACTGTAGCTTTTTTTTTCTGACAGTGTAACTCTTTGATGGAGTATTTTACAGTGAAAGGGGGCTCAAGCTGGCATTGTTTTTAGTCTAAAATTACCTTAATGTCTATTTATGTATAGAGTAGATATCAGAGAAAATGTATTCAGTGTTTATTTTCTTGTTTTATGCTATTGCAGAGGAAACAATGAAAGAGACAAGATGGGAAAGAAAAATTGAATTTTTGACCTGTAATGAGGAAAGGTTTTTATTTTCCTTTCGGGAAAAAAGAAACCCCCAAAATTCTCAAGTTTTATAGAAAAAGAAATAGCAAAATCAGGAATACCACTCAAAAGAAATCATTCAAGAACTCTGAAGAAAATGGTTAACAGGTTTGATATTGTGAACAAGGAAGAAAGTAACAGATCATGCTGCTGATGATTTCATGTTTGTATGAAAGACTAACAATGACTTTTTCTGGAACTTTACAAAGATTATTTGGAAAATATTGAATAAAGATGCTCTTCTACCACTATGCACTAAATAAATACAAAACCAAAGGAACATAAATTATTTAGTAAGTATCAATATATATATATATATATATATATATATATATATTGGGCAAAACATTGCATTACCCAGATCTTTCACACACAACTCTCCAGGCTAGATTTGGCTCCCAGTGACTTTTGACTTTTTTCATATCTAGAACAGACTATGGTCATGATTAAGATGAACAAAACAGCTGATGGTGATCCCAAAAGAGGACTGTCCTGGAAAGTTGCAGGGATACTGGGAAAAGTATGTGAGGTCCCAAGGGAAGTACTTTGGAGGGTATTAAGATACTACTGCCCTAGGTGAGCGATTTTTTCATAAAGATCAAATGGTTGGATACTTTCTGTTCAAATGTCATATTATTAAATCAAACATAAATTTGACAGAGTTATGAACCTCATTGTCGAGATTAAATTCATATACAAATAATCGATGAACTTTCACCAAACAAGAGCATCTTCTTCATTGAATGTTCAGGACAAAATTATTGAAAAAGTTGATTTATTTATTCCGAGATGGCATTTACCTCAAATAGACTGAATAATCACTTTTTCTAAATTTAATCTAATAATAAATCAAATCGTTCATTTCTTTCAAACACATTTTATTGTTGATATTCTCAGCTTGTAAATGAATGAGTCATTCAATGATCTTTCTCATTATCTTTGTGATTAAAATTTGAAAAAAGAGATGCTTCTTGTCAACAGTTGGAATTAATCATTACCCAGATGTTCATATCAGAAATGGTTGGACATAATTATTACCTTGTGATAATTACTAAAGTGCTCATTTATCAGTTTCCTCACTTGTTCTATGCAAAAGACAAGATTGATGATTTTTAGTCAATAAACAACATATTTTATTTGACTAAAATCAGCACATGCAATGATACTTTCAGCATAATTAACACAGATTCCTTTTCTTTGACTTGCAAAACAATCTATAAGACAATACTGAAACATCAGCTTTGATGGCCTGGGTATGCTGCAGGGCACTCTTTCAACATTTTTTAAAGCAGTCCCCAATTTCACAGCCTGCTGAGGGTTCACAAAAGTATTACTGGGGGTCTGTGAGCAAACCTTTCAAAAGCCATGTGTTTGTTGAGTAGGCAGACTGTTCAAATGCCTGGCTAGAAATTTGAGGGTCCAGGTAGGGGTAGGGAGCTACTTGAAGAGCCCCTTTCAACAGTTTCTGATATTTGTTATTGTGTAGAACCATTATACATGAACTTTTGGGGGATGTGCATGGCCGCAGAGATGGAGAGGCTTTCTACTCAATCAGGCAAAGCACAATCAAGAGGGCCCCAGGAAGTGCTTAAAAGATCAACTCAGTTCTCACTAGCTAAGATCCATAATTACTTGTTGCAGAAGGAAATAAGTTAAAGAAAAGGCTGGGGCCACTGCACCAACACAGCCAGCCTCAAATCTGAAGCTGAGATATGAGCAACTGTTGAGGACAAGAAGAAAAGAAGGAAGGAGTGAGCTACATACACCATCAACCCTCATTTCCCCTTACCTTAAGTGTGGAAAGGTCTGCATTATACTGTTCAACAGAAAATACTCGATTGATGGCTTCTGTTCAATAAACAATATTCTTTGATATACTAAAACCATTTTTTCAACATATTTTGCAGATTTTTCTCCTTGACTTGCAATACAATTTACATTGCAGTCTGACTCTATGGCAATGATTTGATGTTTAAAACATTTTAATTTGATTAGTAAAAATAGCTAAAACATAATCGAAATAAGGATGATAAGGATGTTAGTTATAATAATTGATGGAAACTTCAGGCCAACTTAAGAAGGTTAAATAATTATTTTATGGTAATCAGAACAACAAGTTCCAACTTATCCACTGTGCTCACCAAATATTGCACTTTTAAAATACCATAATCTCTACTGAATTCTCTTCATGGAAAAAAAATTTGTTTCTCTCAAAAGACTTCAACTCTTGGATCGATGGAAAATGGAACTGTTTTGTAAAATTAATTGAAGAAAATGAAAAAAATACAAAGAAGTGCTAGGAAGTAATTTTAATTGGAGAGGATACCCCTTGATTTAACATTCAAATTTCACTATATGTATTTAAGAGGTAATAACAAAAGAAACATTGATTAAAAAGTTGAATAACTTCTTTGCAAATTTTCATTAAATCAGCCTATATAAAATACACTTCTGTAGATTATGATGGTTTGCCATGTGGTTGAAATAGTTGAGATCGTTTCATTTCTTGTACTGATTTGTTAATCAGGAGACTTGAACTTTCAGAAAATAATGAAAATTGAATCAAGCAGCAAATTTCTTTGTGTACAATGAAACTTGATATAACATGTTTATAGATTTGAATATTTACACTTTCATAGTCTTGAATGAAGACCTATATATATATATATATATATATATATCAAAAGAAGTAAATAGTGTCCTTACACTGCCTATGACTCCAGTAATGCCTGCTTGGGCTCCACATATCACATTACTACTTTCTTGGTTCACGAAATGTGTGATAGACTTATAGGCAACTAGTGCTCAAAGGGGTGTCACTCACTTTACCCTGCAGCATTTTACCCATTGCAAAGTTGGGAGGGGGGCAGATTCATGCTTTTCCCAAAGGCATCACAGTGAAATGAACACAAACTGTCTCAGCCAGAGTCTATCCTCAATGCCCCTTCTTGCTCGGCCACCCTGCACCAAACACTTGTACGTCACATTTGCTTTACTCCTGAACAAAATGAAGCTGCACATCTTGGAGTCAAAGATGGATCCAAAGTTCTTTGACTGTCACTCAATCTCAAGAAAGATCAAATGTATAGGTGACACTAAGAGATGCATCCAAGGTTCTTTCCCTGTCATTTAATTTAGAGAGAGATCAAATGTAAAAATGACACTGAAAGACAGATCCAAAGTTCTCAATCTAATGAAATATAAAATGTAAAGGTGAGACTGAAAGATGTATCCAAATTTCTTTGACTGTTACTCAATCTAAAGATAGATATAATGTAAAGATGACACTAAAAGATGGATCTGAAGTTCTTTGACTGTCATTCAATCTCAAGAGAGAAAAAATGTAAAGGTGACACTGAAAGATGTATCCAAATTTCTCTGACTATCACTCAATCTGAAGGAAGATCAAATGTAAAGGTGAGATGGAGAGAAGGATCTCAAATTTTTTCAATGTCACTCAATCTAAAAAAAGATCAAATATGAAGATGATACTTAAAGGCCAAAGAAGACATCATTTTTCATTTATCTTTAAAAACTAATGTTTTTCAGTTTAGTTGAGGTACTTTCATAATTTTAAATATTTGTTTGCTTGAGTCAGGTCAACTACTGATATAATCTACAATTCTCTGCAAATAGTTTTGCCTGATTAAAAAAGCCTTATAAGTATCTTTTAACTCAACAAAACTAAATTATTAACCTATGAATAGAAAATGTTCAGCTTATTTGATTCATTCAAAGATTGACATTTTTTATGGCAAAGTTTGTCTTGAACCATTACTTCCTAACCCATTTGGCATTAAATAACATTCTGAACCAGAAAGCACCCAGAAACCATGCACCTCTGTTAATGTCATTGACACTAAGGAGGAAAGAAAATCAATTCATATATGGCTAAGATGCAGGGGAGGTAACTGTGAGAGATCCTTAGATTGGGCTATAGTTTTAGGCTTATCCTTCCACAAAATGTCATTGAAATCTGTTGAGAACTTTTTGACAACCATCAGGGAATACATAAATGAGAAAAATAAATGAAAAACCATCATCCGATTCAAAATGAAATGTTATATGCCCTCCAAAATTCAACAAATTTTTCCCTGCCCCATGACCTACCCTTCCAGATAATTTGATTCAAATCCATATTGAACCTTTGGAAATATTGTGTGGAAAGACAGATGGACATGAGTAAATACATATACATATACCTTTTAATATTGTTAATCAGAGGTAACTGAGTTGCATCATCAAAAGATTTTGTATACTCATTGACCCTAATAGTTACTGAGCAATGGTCAAGTCATAACTTATATTACCAGAATGTTCTGCCATAACTGATCTTTCCAGACAATCACTGACGTATTCATTAGCTCTCATTAACCATGACTTTGATCCTCATTGTGGGTTGACCTTTTGATCACTAGTCTTTGACCAATTTATATTTGAGAAGACAAGTTAGTTTCTGTTTACTCTGGCCTTCCATAACATATGATCCGATTCTAGTCTGGGGTATCAGAATTCATGGCAAACTGATAGGTTGCCTAATGTAAACAGGATTTGCTGGTTTTGTCCATCATGGCTTTATTTGTGGAGAGCACGACAAGATAGATGCGTCCTGTTAATAATGCCTATTAGAAATCTTATTAAGTTCTGCATTGAAAAAAGCTGAAAAGATGAGGGAAATAATCAGAAAAGAAGGAAAGAAAAAATCTGAACAACAGAGGAGGTCACTGATTAAATGTATCTTAAGTACTGCAGTTGATATTGTAACAAGTTTCAAATAATTTTCACCAGACAGCCCATTAAAAGATTTTTGGATATATTTGAATTTATCTGACTTATCCAAAAATTGATGCTTGGGCTGTTCCAGAAAGTGAAGTGCTGAGAGAACTGAATAGTTTCAGAAACCATCCCTGCATACATGTTAGGGTCCCCACATAAAACTCTTTAAGCCTTCTATTACATTATATCTTTGTAAGGAAGGGAATAAATATATATATTTGAATTTGCATGATTTGATTTCTTTATGAAATAAATTACTGAATTCACATTGGTGGAAGAGTTCATTGTTTAAAATTATGGTTAGTAGCAATTCAGACAAAACAGTGGGGAGATTCAGGCAATTGATATTTTTGTTACCAAGAAAGGTAGTAACAATATTTTTTAAGCTGCATATTATTGGATTTTTACTGTGTATCATTAATTGATAAAAATACTTTTCATTGTAAATTAGTACTCATGTTTTCAATCTGTGTAAAAATTTGGGGCAAATCAAGCTTCCTGCCCCACGAAAGAGTTCTCATACATGCATGTATATATATATATATATACATTGTCTTCATCTTTGTCATCTTTGATAAAGCATTTTGTCAGTCCACTCATATGATTTTTATCACTGTCTGAAGTTCTAAGACAAGAAATTTCCATCATTCCAGATATTTTTTTTACTATTATCTTTTTTTACAACAACATTTTGGAAAGTTTATTTCATAGTCTATATTGCCTTCTTCACATGTCTATGCAGTTTTTAAGCTCCATTTCATTTTCTTATTACTATTTTCAGTCATAAATAACATGAATATAAACTTTTTATCAAATATTATAAACCTGTATCGATACATACAAACCATGAATATATTCTTGGAGTGGAAAAAGGGTGTCCTCACTGTAAATGTATATATATAAATATGAATATAAATATAAACTGGTGTTGCAAAAGTAACATACAAATATACTTCATGTAAATAACTTTTCAGAAAGTACTGAATTGATCTCTAAAGTGATAAACTGTTTGTCGTCTTACAATCCAGAGAGACAAAGTGTTTCGCATTGTTATATTCAAAGCAAACTGTGAATTCTTAGCATGTAATGTTTTCAATAAATACGAAAGATCAAAAGTCATATATCAAATTATTCCAATAATACATAAAAGAATGTATAATGGTGTATTGTACTGATGATTTATACATACGTTGTCTAAATCTCTCTCCATCTGTATAAAAAATGAATTTACATACACAAACATTTGTTAATTATTGATTTTCTACGTATACGTACTTGCAACTAGAACAAAAAAAATCAGGAATATGTCGTATTTATTTTTTTTTTGAATCTTTAAAACTTGTCTTTAGTGCAGTAAAGCAAAGTCATTGCATTAAAAACAAAAATAAAACCCTCATCCATTCTGATCCTCACGGCTCCAACTATCCCTCACTTTTGATTGAATCCCTGAAATCTGAAAAAGAGACTGTTTACCTTTTTTATTGTTGTTAGTTTTGACCCTTGTTCATCACTTTTCATTATATGCCCTCCATTCCAGACAAGTTCAAGTCACAAACAGACCATCAAAGATCTTCTCAGACAACAGAGCAGACTGTTGTATTAGCCTTATATCATTACAATATTGGCAGTTGTTTAGTGAAAGGCAGTTCACAAAGTCAATTATATAAACTTTTGTGGCTAGTTTATTTTAGTTTACAATATGATAATATTTTAGGCTTTTTAAAAGAATACATGTTATAGCCCTATTCTCTCAGGAATAGATAACTCCATAATTGACCATCAACAGCCCTTTCCTTTCTGATTTTAATAAGATGGATTAGCCTGCCAATTGCATAATACATATAATAGCTCAATTGTTTCAGTAACACTTGCATTAATTTCAATCCATTATCTTCTCAGTCCTGATATTTAATTCATTTCTAGAATAAAATCATTTTCAATGCATTGCTATTGCAAAATCATTTGCAATGCATTTTTTATCAAAATATTTGAATCATAGTAATGCATTTACATTATATGCATAAAAACCCAATTCTTTTAGTAACATTTACATTAATTCTTGACCACTGACAATCCCTTTTTTCCTGATTTTCAATGCTTTTATATAGTAAAACATTTATAAAAGAATAATTATATATGTAATCAGATGGAGAAAGAGAATGATCACTTGTCGATAAATAATCTCTAATTTTCTAATTAAATTGGTAATGTGACACTTCAAGTAGAACCTCATATAACCCATCTGCCTTTCCTCTGTCCTAGCCACTAAACCAAGCTTTCCTATTTTGAAGTGAATTACACTCATTTGGTTTCTTCTAGAATGTGTTTCCATAGTCCGATCTGTTTCCTTAAATGAATTTTCTTTTGGCATTGAATACAAATTCAAATTCTTTTACGATTTCAGAAAGACTAAAACTTTTTCCAAGTGTTGACTTCGAGTCTTGAAATGGAATTCTCTGATTTTGTTTTTTTGGTGTCATTGCAAGATTTCTCTCTTCAAATTTGCATCTGTATTGTATTAAATGAAATAAAAGAATTCGTAGAATGAATTCCATTGGATGTAATGTAACACTTTTCTTTTCTTGAAGTGACATTGTACAGCCAACTGATTGTTATTGCTGGCTGTTTATGCACTTATATATAAGAGGCTGAGCATAATAAGTTCTCAATGAACCATCTTTAAAAGTGAAGAAAATGTCTATCAGAGTTAGGCAAACTTTCTCTCTTGATATTATCTTTATTTTTAGAACTACAATGCTAAGTTTTTGAAGGTTGAACGTTCTGCATTATTATTCTGATGCATATTACTATGAATCTTAAATACATCAGGTCGTTTGAATATAATCACTGATTTTATTTTTATCAAAACATTGATAAAAATCGTGTATACAGTTATTGCAGGCTTTTTGTGCACTTACATGTGAGTGGCCATGTATGGTAAATGCTCCAGGGGAGGAATCAGGCTCAACCTCACATGGAAAGATCACAAGACAGCACAATATATCAGGGAGGAAACAGGAGTCTGAAACATCATAAAATTCATTTGAAAATTCAAGTGGCAATGGGCTGGTCATGTTGCGAGAATGGCAGACAACTGATGAACATCACAACTCTCAACATGGATCCCAAGAGATCAAACGTGTAACCAAGGCTGGCAGAATACAAGATGGAGGGATGAACTAGACAAATTCAGAAAGTATTAGCTCTGCAATGCCCATGATAGAGAGATCTGGTGAATTTTAGGGAAGGTGCAAGCCCAATGACAGACAGAAAAACACTGATGATGATGATGATGATGATGTGAGATCCGTTCAAAATCCACTTTTTGTTATAAAAGCATTCAGCCCCACCCTACAGCAATGGAAGAGAAATTTGTGTAACTTGATTTACTCATTCCCGACTGGTTCATTTTTTTTTTGCTATCTTTACTTTTTTTGTTTTGTACAAGCTAAAATTTTTTTCATTTCTATTAGTTAACCACCTTGAATTTTTGTTACATTCTTTGTCTCTCTCTTCCTTTTCTCCCCCCTCTCTCTCTCTCTCTCTCTCTCTCTCTCTCTCTCTCTCTCTTCTATTTGATGCACCATTCATTTTTTTTCCTTTCTTTCACTTACTCTTCTCACTTGACCCCTACAAATCAACAGATGTTGTTCGAGTCTTTGATCTAGCTTAAAAGCAAGGAATCAAATGGATTATGACAAGACAACACAGATTGTAGTATACTCTATTTTCAGAGCCATAAATGTTATTCTGCAATGAATTCAACAGTAAGTTGGTTTTATGGATTGAAGTTGCTAGTCCCACGCCCAACTCTCTTTCTGGCCTATAGACTGCCTTACAGGGCTAAAACACTTTGACTGCACTCAAAAAGAATTAATGCCTTTCCCAAAGGGAATTAATGCAAAGTGAATATAGACAGCATTGGCTAAAACTCAATCTTTGTTAGATTATGCTTTCTGTACTGATAAACCTCATTCAACTTAACGCCTAAAAATTCATTTAGCGAGACAATTTTAATATACAAAAAATAATTTCTTTGCTATGTTCATGCTAGCATTTCTTTCATTTCTATTTGCTGACTCAACTTAATTTCTGCAACATTCTTGGTCTCTCTCCCTCTCTACTTCTTTGTTCTATTTGATGCAGATTTCTTTTATAAATTCATTTACATAGTAGTAGACTGTTTTGTTATTGGTTCCTGTCTACAGAACCATGAATGTTGTGTGTATTGCATTAGTAATGTAATAAAATAGTTCTGTATTAATAAAGTCAGTGGCAGTAGACAAAAGAATCATTGTTAAAGTAAAATATCATTTCATGCAAGTCAGCATGATTTCTTAATCTACAGGAGTCAATCATTACTGGTGAGCATACACACATACATAACCAACCAGCCAGACCAGATTGAAAACTGAAGAGACCCATGTTGATACTTTTGATGGTAGTTTTGATTGATGCTTTCAAATAAAATAAAACTTCTCAAAGGACAGAATTCTTTGTTTTGGTTAATGCTTAGGTCTCATTACGTTTTGTTAATGGAAGAGAAATTTGTGTACAATCAATATCAAAGAACAACGCTACATCCCAGATTAAAATTAGATGGATCAAATATGGCAGCTTCAGTAACCATATTTTGCATATGAGACAATATAATGACTCACTATGAATGGCTAGTAAGTTTTGCATAGATAATATTATCACAGTACTAAATATCTTTCAGTCCATCTTGTATTGATTGGTATAGTTGGAAAACTTATTTTGCAAAACATTAACCATTCAAAGCTTTTTTTATTGAAAATTCAAAAGTGCTTCTTGACATTCAACATCATTTTGTGGATCCCCAAAAAAAACATTGTTGCATCAATTGTTTTTATATTAGTATCATAAAATCTTCTTTTATGAAACGTTTCTCTGAGTTCAGGAAACCCATTCTATTGAAACACAGATTTTACCTTCCATTTTCTACAGTTCAAGTCGTTGTTGGCTATGGAAATTCAAAACAATCAATATGAATGATAAATCTAAGAATAGGAAAGACTACTTACTCAAGCTAAAGGTTAAGCTCTATGCTACCATGATATTTTTCTTTAGATCAAGTATTTCTTATCAGAACAAAAAAAATAGATCTAGAGTTAGTACTAAGGAAATATGGATAAAAACAGATTTTCCAACTCTTGTCAAATGGAGGATCAACTAAAAAAAGTGGGATACTGAATATAGGTTAAGATGGTCACCAGATTACTTTTATCAATAAGTAAGATGCATTTCTGCTTGAGGTCAATTTTAGTTAAGTGCTTAACCTCAATTAAGATGAAGTCATTGGAAGAAAAACTGCGACAGCATTAGAAAACATATTTATATGGTATGAAAACAAAAATAGAATCTTTTATTGAGCTTGGAGCATAATGTCACTATTGTGGGGAATTCAGTCACTACAGTAGTCATGGTCTGCCAAACTATGTCCTTTAATTTAGTGTGTGTACTTTGTAACCCTCACATTCTTCATTCTTGTGCTGAGCTTTAACGCAAAAGATTGGATCAATGAGATCTATCAGCCTGTCTTATATATATGTGTGTATATATATATATATATATATATATATATATATATATATATCCACCCTTACACAAGACATATAACCTCACACCAACACGTTGACAAACTAACATGTGCATTTACCCCAAAATAAAAGAAGGTCTATCACAGCTAATTATTGACACATCAAACACAAAAATTCCTCATGAAAAACGCTCACATCTTTTGGCCAACAGCAACATAATCCCATCTCATACCAGCTGAGATCAAAGATTTTACCCATTTATAAATCCATCATTGTCAATCGAAATGGCAACGTTCCTCCAAAAGCTGGATATTATACCATTAGCTGCACAAACCCTACTTAAAAACACCCACTTTGATAATTTACTCACTTCTGAAGAAGTTAACACTCTGAAGAAGTGAAACGTCATATTGAATGAATTGTTTTCATTTGTAACATCATCTTTGGCTTTCCAAATCGTCTTCTGAATTAAATAATCTTGGATGAGTGTTATCCACATCCATACACAGATCATATATGTATAAATGATATCAAATTCTATCAATCAAGTATGCTTGCTTGATAGATATAGGACAAAATTTTTCTTTAAAATAACTTAGTTATAAATAACTTTTTGTACAATGTCTTTTTGAAAATTCTTTTCCCTGCAAAACTTTCTTAGGTAACTTTATTCCATAATCTCGGTCGCTTTGTAGATATAAAATATCTTAATCCATCTTCATGGGAAATATTCCAAGACAGTATCACTTTCCAATCCTGCATATCCAGTTTTATCCCTCTTATTCAATGCTCTGTAGATAGAGCTCGAGTCATGCTATCAATCTTATTATCAGAGGAATTAATTTCTTCTTCATTCTTTTCTTTTAGATCTTGACAGCACGTTCTTCATCGTCAGCAATATTCTCTAAGACTCTAATATTCTCTTTGACATATTGCTTTAATTACTATCATATTCAATTCCCAATAGTTATACACTATATATGATGAGGATCCATTGTTTGAAATTGGTAAAAATACAAATAAAATCAGGAATCAATTAAAGAAACCAATCTGCAAAAAGTAGCATTAGAACCAATCAGATTCATTCATTCATTGTGACTTGAAACCAAGCCAGTCTGAGGGTTTGTGAGGGCAGCGAGGACAGTTAATCTTTGGATATCATTATTGAGTCTAGTGTACAAATCGTTTTTTTTTTCTACAAGGAGGTTTAACGAGATTGTTTTGCGAGGCTCCCTATATGATCTCCAGTTGCATACAGCACTTGGCATATCCAGTTGGTAACCTATCTGGGCAATGACCCGGCTCAACATTGCTTAACTTTGGTGATCATATAAGAACTGATGTATCCAACACGATTTGGCCATAGCTGCAAATCAAATGAGGATTAGATCCCCATTTAACATTTATGAGATAGAATCAATAATTCCCTAGAAGTCTAAAGCTTCACTGAGTCTGTTCTATATTGTCAATGTGGCCAATCCTGAACAACCAGACAAAGGACATTCCACACCTACCAGCATATCACTGGCCAGTGTGACAAGGTAAGGCCAATCACTTCCCCAGGTCTCTTGCTTGTAACAATAGACCTTTATGAAGACTGAATCCAGACAACAAACTTCAAAGGATGATGATGATGATGATGATGATGATGATGATGATGATGATGATGATGATGATGATGATGATGATGATGATGATGATGATGATGATGATGATGATGATGATGATGATGATGATGAAATTTCATGTGTACTTTATTCAAAACACTTTTGATCTCATCTTGTCTCAAAGTCCAGATTTAATGCACTGAGAGCAGATTATCTATTTTAGTTGAACACTTTCACCAATTTCCATCCAACTTGCTTCTATTCACACTGTTTAAAAGTCCAGATTCAATGCACTGATCGCATATTATCTAATTTTGTTGATCATTTTCACCAATCATCGTCCAAGGTGCTTCCATTCAGATTGCAGACCAACAAGAAGCTATAGAAAGATAAAAGAACATATTACCATTGTTAATTCAGAGTCCACTGCACTGGCTCTCGTTCTGTTAAAAATGATTCAATCAGTTTGCTAAAAGATAGATGATCATCATGGAATTCCAAATGACTTAGATATAAAAACAAACTGATTTAAACTAAAGATTTTTAAAAAATAGATTTTATAATTTTGAGATGAATCATTATAAATCCACATGACATTTCCAGTAGCAAATACATTTTACAGACGGTCATTGCTAGCTCTATACTCAGTTTAGACTGCCTAACAGGGTTTAAGTACTCATATGACCCAGCTATTTATCCCTACCAATTGGCAGAAATGGATTCATGCATTTCCCAAGAGCATTAGTCAGAAGTGAATGTAAGCAACCTCGGTTGAAACTCAAACTCATTTCACTGATTCCTTTTGCCATAGCAGTAACCACTCTGCCACTTTGCAGCTTCATACTAAACGATTAAATCAAATAAACAATTCTACTTTATGCAGGTTTCAAGCTCTTTTTACTTGTAATGGACCATAGCGAGCAACCTCAATTTCAAGTTTATCTGATGAGTGACCATTGGTCCAACTTGAATTATCAACTGACCATCCCCTCAAAACTAACCAATACTTTGTCTAACTAACTTTGTCCACTTAATTCAGCTTATCACATTTCTGATAAACTTATTAGAGTCTGGTTTCTGTAATTTGAGAAGTACTGATGGATCATTACATGATAAAATCTAAAGTAATGACCCCTCACGGCATTCTTACTTTCATTTAAAGGTATTGTATTACAACAAGAGTCTGATATACATTTGGTTTGATTCATTGAAGTAACTATTAATTCAAACAATGATGGGAAGACAATTAGAGACAGTACTTCAAAATCTCAAGAAATTAAACCCATTATTTGAATCTGAATATTCTAGACAAGAGTTTTTTTTTTTTTTGGTATCATCTGTCCACAGAATATTTACCCAAGAGGATTGATGTTTGTCCAGATACTCTTTGGCAAAGATCTGTCTTTTTTTCTTTTGTAGGTGTGATATGATGTCCTTTCTTATAATATTATCATATTTTTCTGATTGGGCAAATGATTTATAGTGCAAGAGTTAGTGTATGCTACAGTACTGTACTCTTCATTGTTGCATGGTGATTAAAAATGAATTTTATATTTTACATATCAGAAAAGGTTTTTTTACTTACTGGGTTTTGTCCAAGAGGGTTTTATTCACGGGGGGGATTGTCCTACACACCCATTTCCCTGCGGGATATTAAAGACTAAAGAAACTGAACATAATTCTTTCTCTTTGTTGAAGTATGGTTGATTTAAAGCAGCTATTGTAAACACTGGTTTGTTCTTTGGGCTCCATATCTCAAAGACCCTACTGAATTTTCTTAAATCAAAACAATCACTTTTGTAAAAAATTAGAATCAGGAAGAACATGATGTTTTCTTAAACAAAAAATCCCATAAAATTGGCCTTTTATTTTCAGAAGATTTTTTAAAAAGATTTTTGTTTGCTATAGAATAACAGAAAATTTTAAAAAAACGTTTTTAAAAAAACTTCAATGCTGATAATATGTTTATAATTATTTCAGCACGATTTCATGGAAAAGAAGTGGAAAAAAATTAGTCTAATGGAAATAAATTTCCACAAATTTTTCCAATTACACCCTGAGGGGATTCCATTTCAAGTTTTTTCTGAAAGAATTAAAAGACACCATTCCTTCCTAAATTCCCTCATTTATAGGCTTGACATGGGAAAAGGACGTTTGAACTTATTTTAAATACTTTTGACGTTTGCATAAAACAAAATTCTCAAAATATAGACTTCACATTTGGAAGAAATAGAAGACACCATTTTTTTCAGAATATGGATGCAACATATTTACAAAAAGATAAGATATACAATTATATATTTTAGCATCAATGTATTTATTGCAGACAAAAAATACCTCGGTGCAACAAAATTAATTTTTCCAACAATTTTCTACCACGTTATATATTTTCTGTTTTTTGATAACTTCAATAATAACAATGAGGCTATAAAACAGGGTGAAAAACAAATTCTTTTTTTAATATCAGAAAAAAATTTCAGTTTTGTGAATGAAAGATCAGGGATGCATAGATTTGTTTTCTATTCCACTACAAAGACATCAGCAGTAGTTGTTGTAGTGATGTCAACATTAAAGTGCAGATGCATAGCCTTATGCTTTCGTGTATGTTATCATACAGACACAGGCTATGCTTTTTTCTGTTTGTTTTAGCATGAAAGAAATGGGCAACCAAACTAACAATCAAAAAAATGGCATTTGCTTTTTAATAAGAAACTGATAGATAATCACAAATGTACAACATATGTGACTATGAAGAACACCGACTATGATCGGAAATATCAAAGAGACAGGATTTTTTTCAGGAAACAGTTTGACTTAAGAAATAAACTGAGTATGAGTAAGACATGGCCTTTAAAAAGTCTTCTATAGATGAAACACAAAAATGAACTAATTTACGTAAAGAGTAGTTTTTAATCTTGATTTTTTATTCTCTTATCAAAGCAACTTAAATGTCTGGCTTACAGGATGGAAAAAAGAAGAAAAATAAAGTTGAAATATGTAAGATTGAAAAGATTAACCTCAAAGATCAAGAAAACAGCAGATAAATTTTGAACTGACTTGACAGAAGTAAGATGAGAGAAGATAAAAATCACTTTAGACATATTGGAAGAAGTATGGATGAATAAAAATGTAGATTCAATCGATATTTTTAAAGCATCTTTTTGATGTAATTCAAGCTGCTCATGTATTTGTTTATTGTATATCTTTAAATCATATAGAGCCATCTTTTTCAGAAAAGACACAGTCTTCAAAACAATTTTTTTTCTTGTAAAGGAAACCCAGCCAAACATAAGGTAAAAAAAAAGTAAAGTTCCCAGTCTCTTGAGAGACAACTCCCAATGCAGTTTAGAGGCCTGTGACAAAATCTCAGTTTCATTGATATGCATTAACTTAATGATCTTTGCAAGTCCCAAATCTAGATGGGACCAAAATTCTATTCCTACAAGTTTTTATGCATCCACAACTCAGCAGGATGCAAGTTCCCAGAAAGGATACTTCCACTCTAATCACTGAGCTTAATGTGTCCTCAATTAGCTGCTAAGTACACAGGGGAAATTGTCCTAATTAAGAGTTGAAGGACAAAGTCTGGCAGACTGAAGGCATTCCCCCTGTTGCCTCTTTTCTTCTGCTTTTGCTTTGGAGCTTACAATAATGGATTCCAGAAGAGATGAGGATCCTTCTTTAATCAGCCAGCATCAAAATCAAAGGTCAAGGTTTGTTGTCTACTGTGGGTGATATCGAATGCTTAAAATATAACAGTATGCTTGACAACTTGACTGCATTTATTTCATCATACAGTTCTTGAGAGGCTCTCAAAACATTCTGCAAATTTTCGTTAAACCTAGATGCCTTCTTGAAAATGTCATACTTTTCTCCAATCATTGCAGTACTGTCAATCCAAGTGAAAATCTTATGCAAGGTTATTTTGGTGGCCTGGGAACGCTTAAAAAAGTTGTCCCATACAAATTAATTGGTGTACTTTTAGATAGTAATAAAAATGGCAGTCGTCTCCTGTTTGAAAATGGCCATCATTCCAACTCATGATGAATTTCGAATCAAAGAACCTAACCCTACTCCTGAAAATATTAAATCTAACCTTGAGCTCTAACCCTAAGCCCTCACCTCAACCTTAACATGAATGATGACGACTTGAAAATGTTAATGGTAACAACTGCGGATAAAAGCTGTGGATAGATTGTTGCCTTCTGAACATTTGACCCTATTTGATCTGGTTAAGACAGCAAGATAGTGAGCCACATTCGCCTCCTAATCAAATGTTATCAATGAAATATATGTAAATTCTATTTCAGTGATGTGGGATTTGTAATAATCCCCCTCACAATTAATAACACTTTTCAATTGGAATAACCACTCTCTCTCAAAAACACTTATAAAAAGAGGCATCAATAGCAAGATAGCCTAGTACAAGACTCCATTTGAACACAGACAGGGAAATGAAGACAGTGTTCCTCCAAAGATCAAATGGGGTTGTCGTTCCAAAAATTATGATATGCATTTGTTGAGGGCCATAAGGCGCAACATCTGAAATGTTGTAAATAGAGAACAAAAAATCAAAAACAATTAAGATGAGAAGAACAGTGGAAATAATAGTTGATAAAAGAAATGAATGAATGAAAGAAAGCGTGAGTATGATGAAAGAATGGAAAGAATGAAAAAAATAGTGAGAGAATGGAGGTAAGAGTGGAATGAACACACTTTAATAATGGTGAAGGGATAGCATTGAAAGAAAAAAAAAACCTCAAAATATAGAAAACAAAAATGATGTTGAGTGAGCGGGGGGGGGGAATGATAAGAAAAAGGAAAGTCTTAGAAATGGTGAAGGAAAAAGAGGAAATGGGAGAATGAGGCTGGAAAAGGAAAGAGATCAAAAAGGTTTGGAAAGAATGAAAGAGTTGATAGGTAATGGAGAAATGACAAAAAGAAATGAATGAATGAAGAAGGGAAGAAAAGATAAAAGTAAACAAGGAAAGGAAAATAAATGAATGAAACAAGATAAGTGGAGATTAATGAAGGAAAAAAAAGAAAAGATAAAATATATGAATGAAAGATAGAAGGAATGAAAAAATAAAATGAGTGAAGCAATTCAAAGATAAGATAAGGGAAGAAGGTAGGAAGACAGGAAAAGATAAAATGAATGAATGAATGAAGGAAAGAAGGAACAAAAACTTGATGTGAATGAAATAGAGATGGAAGAAATTGAATTGTATGATTGGAAAGATACTCGAAATAGATGAAGAACAAAAATGAAAGAAAGAAAGATAAATGAAGAGAAAACAAAACATCAGTAATTTCATCACCAACAAACCATTCTTCAATATGAATATTTTCCTCATCCAAGCTTTCAGACCAAGTCAGCAAAGCAGAAAGATAAGAATGAAAGTCAAACACATTTACCCAAAGAAAATGAAATTTTTATGGTTAAGCGCACACACAATGTAAAAATAGCTGAGAATGTTCTCTGCCCTTGAAGATGGACATTAAACAAAACAAATGTATCATATAAGTGACCTTAAATATGACCTCTCAGATATTTTCACAGGGAGAGAATGCATATTGCCAATAGAGATAGAAAGCTATTCTCTCAGACTTTCATTTTTATAGAGACAGACCAATAGTTTATTGCACTTCTTTAGAAGAATCAGAATGTTCTCCTTTATTCCTTTGATATAGTTTTCGTTTGTGATTTCCAAAAAAAACTTTTAAAAGGAATTGAATATGTCTTGAGATATAGTTCATTATTATTTGAGGCTTTTGAGTCCTGAATAGTAATGGTATCTGCCAAGGAGCTTAGACTAATTTCCAAGTTCAATTTCATAAAGCTGCTCAAGCTGATAATGTCAAAAAAGCATTTGGAGTGAATACTATTATAGTATAAACTGTTCAGTGTTGGTTCAGTAAGTTTAGATCAAGAGTATGGATACTAATGATCAACCTCAAGGAATTTCCCCTCAGCTGACTTTGTCTATGCTTAGAAAATTGTGATATCAAGTCTAGCAGCATCCTTTATATCCACCTGACATTTCTCTTCCAGATTTTTATCTTTTCAAGCATTTTGAATTTCCTACCTGGAATAAAAGTTTCAATAATAGAGGAACCATAATTCATGTTTTTATTGAATTTGTGCTAAATCTAAAAAACGTTGTAGAGATGGCATATTATCATTGGAGAATCATTGAAAAAAAGATTATTGCTTCATATCGGTCTTACTTTGATTAAATATTATTTTGCTCATTTTGGATTTGTTGAACTTTACTGGACTATTAGAATCATGTTTTCCTTCCTGAAATCAAATAAATTATTTTTAAATGAATTAAATCATTTTTTTTACTTTTTAGTTGCCAAAAAATCTCTTTTCCAATATTGTTTTTTTTTTACTCCTAAAAATCTTCAATCCTATTAGGTATTGCTCTTATCATATTTTGATGAATAAAACTTATTTGAATAGAACTCTCCTATTAATATGCAAAGGATTGTCCCCAATTTTCAAGAAATGTAAAGTGATGTGAAAATGATTTCTTGCCAAAACCAACTTAAATATGGGAAAACAAATTTTGAAGTTTGCGACTCTCTATACTACGAACTCCTATATTCAAAGTGGTGTTATAGGTACTTATGTGTGTAAACATAAGTACATTTTAAATTAGTTTTTGTCCAAGGCTTACAAATAACAATCTTTCCAAGAATGAAGCTGTTTTCCAAACATTTTGGATTAGTTACTATCTATTGGAATTTTTCTGCTTTGCTACTTATTAAAAATCTTTATAATTTGAAAATAGCAGGCTTCTTGATTCAAAACAATAAACTAAAACTGTCAACATAGGTTTCCACAGTATTGAACTTGTCTGGCAGGCAATGTCAGTATCTTGCGTGCTGGACCTATTGATGGAAGAAGAGAGCTGAAAATTTAAACATTTACTCCTCATCATGTCGGGAAAAATGCTTTTTAGTTCTTTGCTAATTTGCCCCCAAAATAGATTTTTAGTTGGGGGTTCTATTTGGAGGATTCCCCCTCCCCCAATAGATTTTTTGTTGGGGGTTCAATTTGTAGATGAATTACTGACAGGATGATCACATACAAGCTGCACCATTGTAAATCATGGGCAGAAAATCTCAACATTGACTCATTATTTTGTCTAGAAGAAATAATTCTTTTGTTTTTCTCCCCCCTCTCAATAGATTTTAGTGGATTGTTCAATCTTCAATGTTGCTGAAGTGATCAGAAGTTTGAGTCAAACAGTGTCCGAGCTTGTTCTAAGAAAATTCAGATTTTTTCAATGATTACTGCCCAATTGCTTTTTCTAAAATCCCCCCAAATTGTTTTTCAATGAGTGAGCTCATTTTGCAATGTAAATTTATGCTAAATTGTTTTCTTAGTTTGTATCCAGCAATGCTTGTTTTTAGAAAATTTAGATGAGAGGGCTTACTTATTCATTGATCATCCCTTCAATCGATTTTTTGTTTGAGCATCTCCAACACATTGATCTCATCGCAGTTAATGATACAAGTTAGCCTATTCCAATATCTTCCAAATTTAACATCAAAAAAGTATCTTCAATATACAGGGGTACATCAATAAATTGCAAGCCCGATGAAAAGAAAAAACATTTTGCATAACAAATCTAATAATTTCCACATATCTTCTTTTTTGCCAATGCACTTAATTCAGTAGTGAATGTCAACCACATAGATTAAGCATTATACAATGTACATATCAGATTAAAATTCAGTTAATAACTGTGTCAGGCAACTGACTTATTGATCCACTTTTGTGCACTGTACATATATACATACAAATATATATATATATATATATATATATATATATATATATATATATATATATATATATATTTGTTTTTCAACATGATCTCCTTTCTAGTCAATCCAAAAAACCCAACATTTCCCTAATAATCAAATATATCAAATATTATACATTGAAAATCTCAGATTGCCAGGTAACAAACTTATTGATCAGAGCTCGTATAAATAATAAAAAAGTTTGATTAAGATCAGTTTCAACGTTCTAGAAAAAGAAAGATCTAAGGATTTTCTCTTTCTGTGTAGATATACAATTCCAAATGATAATCCCATTCAAGAGAAAACACTTCTGCCAATAGAAACATTAGTTGTTTGCAAAATGAAGACTTAATATGATTAAGTCCTGCAAAACACAATCTGGATTATGTTTCAGAGAATTCAAGGAATTACACGTAATATAATAACACAGTATGTCTTATAACTTAGATAATTGGTTTTTGATCTGATTTAGGAAATCTGACAGTTGACTCTTCTTTTTCAAACTACTTCACTGTTAGATAGACTAAGTAATTTATACTTGTATCAAAGTCAATCTTGTATATTGTACACTGGTTGAACTATGATTTTTGACTGAGAAACCATAAATTTATTTGCCTCATGTACAAGGTTGGATTTAGACCCATAGGGGTCCAGGTCACTTCAGTAAGTCTTCCATACACAAAAATTTAAATACACAGCAAATCATAAAATTTAAACATCAAAATGCATTTTTTGCATGCAATTCGACCTGACAATTCATATATACATAGAAAGGTTGAATGTGTTATGTATTTGAAGTATATACATGTATTCATGTAAACACTCAGAGTAGACTTTAGGAAAGACAAATTCATTTTCATAACCCATACTCCAATTACTGTAGACCCAAATTACAAGCAGAAATTTCATCAATTTATCTAAAACAATTGAAACCATTAGAAAATAATGAATTATTAACAGTAATTATTTATCTATTTCTAATAAAAGAAAGTATTTTTTTGATTATGACATTTTGAATATGGGGGGGGTCAGGATTTGAGGAGGATCCAGGGCAATTTCTCCTTTGCCTCTCCCCTATAAATCCGACCCTTGGTGATACCCGAAAGTTTCCTGAATTTGAATAGCATGTGTGCAGTAAATGTAATATAGACTTTTGCGACTACTCAGTGAGTGGATTGAACCATGAAGTTGCCTAAAAAATGAAAGAAGTTTGTTGAACAAAAGTGGGAATATATTGTCGAAAAAGTGAATGTTGAAAATGAAAAATGTGTCTTCTTTTTTACTGAATAATCCGAATAAACTTTTGACATTAGCCAATATTACTGGGTTACATGATACCACCAGCCGGGAAATGATACCTGATCTGATCACACTCTTCAGCATCAACCATAGTATTCTTAGCAGAAACCATCAAAATAAGTTTCTTAAGTTTTCAAATGAGTCAGGCTGGTTGACTACATATCATGGATCCAAGCCATGCCAATAGAGCTAGAGGGCTGAAAATTTCAATATTCACTCATCATTGTATCCTTATTGTACCTAGTAAAAAAAAGTTTTTTCCTTTTTTAAAAATTCCCCACTAGATTGGTTAGGGTCAAATTTACAATGTAAGTTTATACAAAATTAATCACTTCGTTGTTTTCTTGAAAATTCAGACTTTTTTAGTGATCAAAGCCCAACAAAAGATGAGAGAAGTAACTGTTCCATTGATTACCCCTTTTTCCAATTTACTAATTGATCCCTCCCAACACAAGTTGATGTCAAAAGATGTTTGTCATATGACCAGACCTAATGAACAATCGTAGCCATCAAATATGACCAAACGTTATTTTTTTTTTATATCTGTGTGTGTTTGTGAGTCTAGGTGTTTTTAAAATTACTTTTCTTTGATTTTTGATAAAAAAGTTTTTTTGACCTTTTTAGGGCCGCATTTTGATGGTTTTAACATCTATTTTCTCCAGAATCTACTTAATTCTAAATGTTTTTTTCATTCATTTTTAAACATTTTCATATGAAAGATGCCAGAGATGTCATGGATAGAATTTATTCTGACCATACTTATTTTTCAAATGAATTTTTTTACACGACTTCAAAATTCCAAGCAATGGTAGTTCAATCATTGAATGTAAAGGTGAGTTGTTATTATTTGATGCTAAACATATGACTGACTATACAGAGGGAGTTAACATAGGATGAGAAAGAACTTCCAGTTAAATTTCCCTGTTGACTACACTTTTTGAATAACTTTGTTTTTGCTTCTTCATGTAGACTCCTAGTGAAGTAAAGGGACACTTTTGTGATTTAATAGCAAACAGGTGGCATTGCTATCCTCAACCCTTGGTTTTTTGGGGTTTTTCTGGAAGAGTAATCTTTCCTTATATTAACTGTCTTGTGGGGCTTAAAGGCTCTAACAGGTCAGCTATTAACCGAAAGTTGAGGGGAGAAGTAGATTCATACCTCTCTAAAGAGCATTAAAGCAAAGTGTATACAAGCAGCCCTTGCAAAAACTCAAATTCATTTTGCGATTTCCATTTTCGAAGATGGAAACCATTACACCACTCAGTACTTCCAAGGATGACAGAGAGACATAAATATGAGATGAAAAAAAACCTCCCAGTTGAATCTTCATTAAAATTTCTTTCATTTTCAGATCACATTTCCGGGATAAATTCCAACCAAACATTGTCATTTGATAGCAGAGTGTTACCACTATGCTCAAGTCTCTTCAAGTAATGAAAGAAATAAACAAATGTGTTTGTGTAAACAGACTTTGTCTTGGGTCTAGTCAGTATTATGTAAATTTTGGATGATTAAGCCACAAGAATCTTTTAAATATTCTCCAGTGCACAGCAGAGCAGAATGTCTGGCAGGAATTTGTCTGCAGGGAGGATGCCAAGAGGATTAAAAGAAAATTAATTGAATTGCCAAAGAGAATTCATCCTGATTCCATCATCTCATTAGCCATGTTTAAGGCAGCCATGTTTAAGGCAGCCATGTTTGAATTTGTCCATACTATTATATAAAACAAAAGAAAGATTATGCTGTACCAATATGTATGTCAACCTGATTTGCAGAAATGGTAAATCTCTCCCTTGTTTATCAGATTAGGATGTATCAAAATTTTTTTTTTTTTTTACAAACCTTTACTTTAAAGCTTATGTGTGTACACATCCAAAGACTATTATTCCACTATATGATGACAATGATAATAATAATATATATGTATATATCATTATTAATACCATGCAGCTGTCATTCATTTCAATTGTTAAAATAGCAGATGCAAGTATTGAGATTCTGGCAATTTTTAAAGCTGGGCCTCAAAGGCACTGAAACTGCTTTCAGAATTCAGGAAGTGGAAGGAAATGAAACAATATCTGACTGTACCACACAAAACTGGTTTGAGCCTTTCCAGTGGTTGTCACTTATTTCTTGGAATAGAAAACATATGTGGATAATCATCAGTTTGATTATGATGGTTTAAAACGTAAGGTATCAGAGAACCTAACCATCAACCATCAAAAGCTTTCAGAAGAGATTGAATCATCAAAAAATGCCATATGCAGAGCATTATATACACTTAATAAACATGCAGGAATTCGAAAAATGAAAATGCTTTTGATACATCCAAATATTTGATGAATTTAGGTTTAGAAATTGGATTTTGTAGAAGTCTGTTCTCAGAAGAAATCTTGAAAGCATGCCATGATATTTTTTATCTAAAATTCAGAGATGAACAAATCCAATGAAGAAATAAATATTTGAAATGATTATACTTACTCAAATAATTACAAAAAGACTGTAAGCATGTTTGGTGTAAGATTTTTGGAATGTACCACTTGAGTGTTGAATGGGACAAGAGTACAGTGCAACCATTCCCTACCAATTTTTGGCCTTGGCCCCTTTAAGAGATCTTCTCAGCTCCCAGGGTATCCCTGTCAAGAAGGGATACATAGGAAGACAGATAGAAATTCATTTATTATTATTTCAGTCCATCATTCCCTTTGGATGATGAAGAGGAGAGAGATATTGGTCATTATTGCTAGTTTCCTCCAAGAGTGGGGATTTTATTTATGTGCCAATTTCTAATTGTTTTAAAACAAATAGAACATCTTATGGAGAATTTGGTGTGGCACCAAAAAAGGATTATTAGCCAAGAATATTGGTAAGCATTGTGAGTTTAATTCCTCAGAAAAATACAAGACTATCAAGCCAATTTATATCAAGAAAAATGTCTCTCATCATGCACTTCATGCTCCAAAATGCATTATTTTGGAACCTTTCTGTCTCCTAATCCGGTCGATAACCCTGGCTAAAGATCCCATTCTATTCTGCTATTTTCCTATAGCTGGAGGCAGAAGAGATAGATTCATGCCTTTTAGAAGGGCCAGCATGCAAAATAAACAGAGACTCAACCAGAGATTGAACTCAGCTTGCAGGTTCCATTCTTTGTGCAGTTACCTCTTAGATGATGCACACCTCTAGGGAGTATACTTTACTAGCTGAAAGATCGAGTTCAAAGCAACAAAGATGAGGATGTTTGTCAGAAAAGTTATCAAACATCAAAATATACTGATACAATGTTATTGAAATACTGAAGAATCCCTTTATTATAATCATAGATGATGTTATAAAATGGTTATTGTTATCAAAATCAGTCAGTTTCAAACATCTAATTCAAAGGGGTCATAAAAAGCAGCTTCTTCTCTATCTCCTATGTTTAAAGTTATCAGCCAGTTATTGTTTTCTGGAAAAGCCTGTTCTTAAATCATTAAGTGATTTCCAATATACCTGTTTCTAGTAAAAAATCTGTTCTTCTACTCCTGGTAGAAATCATGAATTTCACATGAATTTTATTTCTTCAGTAGGCATGAATAAACATGTGTCACAAATTAACTAGATCTCATTCACATGAGTTACTGGTCCCCTAATTTGCAGCCCTATGTTGTAATCACCGAGCAATTCTTACAACTATTGTCATTTTATTTGATAGGAAATTCTGATCAGCAACAAAAGGTCATGTGATTTGGTATTCTGCTGGTTGTCATGATTATATGGAACTGCACTTATCATTGACCAATTGACATGATATAGATGAGTTGAGACAGACAATAGAGAATTGAAGAAGGAAGAAAGGAAAGGAATAAAAGTAAGGAAGAGAAAAGACGAAAAGAATGAAAAGAAAAGAAATTCTGATCAGCAACAAAAGGTCATGTGCTTTGGTCTCCTGCTGGTTGCCATGATGATATAGAACTGCATTTATTTTTGACCAATGGACTAAATGCACATTGCTTGAGACAGACAATAGAGAATTGAAAAAGAAAGAAAGGAAAAAAATAAGTCAAAGAAAGAGAAAAAAGTAAGGAAGAAGAAAAAGAAAATTCTGATTGGCTACAAATGGTCATGTGTTTTGGTGTCCTGCTGGGAGCCATGATGATATAGAACAGCATTTATCATTGATCAAAGGACATGATGCAGATTTCTTCAGACAGACAATAGAGAATTGAAGAATGAGAGAAAAAAAGAAGAAAAAGAAAGGGAAAGAAAGATAAGAGAAAACAGAAAAAGAAAAGAAAGGAAATTCTGATTGGCCACAAAAGGTCATGTGCTCTGGTATTCTGCTGGTAGCCATGATGATATAGAACAGCATTCATCATTGACCAATGGATTTGATGAAGATTGCCTCGGATGGACAATAGAGAATAGAAGAAGAAAAAATGGAAAGAAATAAGAAAAAAAAAAGGGGGACAAAAAAGGAAATTCCGATTTGCTATAAAAGGTCATGTGCTTTGGTGTCCTGCTGACGGCCATGATAATATGGAACTGCATCTATCATAGACCAATGAACATGATGCAGATTGCTTAAGACAGACAATAGAAAATTGAAAAAGAAAGAAAGGAAAAAAATTCGACAAAAAAAGAGGAAAAAGTAAGGAAGAAGAAAAAAGAAATTCTGATTGGCTTGAAAAGGTCATGTGCTCTGGTATTCTGCTGGTTTCCATGATGATATGGAACTGCATTTATCATAAACCAATGGATGTGATACAGGTAAGTTGAGACAGACAAGAGAGAATTGAGGGATAAAGAAAGGAAAGGAATAAAAGAATGAAAGAGAGAAGAAAGAAAACAAGAAAAGGAGGGGATGCTAATTGGCTGCAAAAGGTCATGTGCTTTGGTATTCTGCTGGCAGCCATGATGATATGGAACTGCACTTATCTTTGAACAATGGACGTGATGCAGATTGCATGAGACAGATAATAGAGAATAGAAGAAGAAAGAATGGAAAGAAATAAGAAAAAGAAAGGAAAGAAAGAAGAAAAGGAAAGAGAAAAGAAGGAAAAAAAAAGAAAATTCTGATTGGCTATAAAAGGTCATATGCTTTGGTGTTCTGCTGGCGGCCATGATGATATGGAACTGTACTTATCATTGACCAATGGAAATGAATCAGACCAATGGACATGATGCTTAAAGCAGACAATAAAAAAGAAAGAAAAGGAAGAAATGAGAGAAATGAAGGACAAAAAGAAGTAAAGGAAAAGAGAAAATTGAAAGAAAAAAGTAATAAAAGAGAAAAAGGAAGAAAAAAAGATGAAAAAGGAAAAGGGAAAACCGCGTGAAAAAAGTGATAAAGAAAAAAATTTAAAAAATAAATAAAGAAAAAAAGAGAGACAGAAAAAATAGTGAGAAAAACAAAAAGCAAGAAAAGAGAAAAAGGAAAACAAAAAAGTGTAAAAAAAGAAAGAAAAAAGAGAAAAGAGATAGAAATAGAAAAACGGAGAGAAAGATAAAAAAAAGAGAGTAATAAAAGAGAAAAAGAAAGAAATAGAGAAAAAATGAAAAAGAGGAAAAGGACAGGCCCAATTGTTTTTCTCCTCACTCCCTTCCTACTCTCAAATCAAACTACCTAACTTTATTTTCTCCCATCCTCCTTCCAAATATACCCATCACATTTATTTTTCTTTTGTCAACACTCTCTTCCTACTGAATCAGTCACAATTATAGTACCAACTGAGCCTTGACTAATCAATGATAATTAATAAGGAATAGAAACATTCAGTCATTTCATTGCAATTAACATTGTTTTGAATGAAATTCATTTGTTTGGCTTTCAAGCTCTAAGTTCAGACAAACATCATTCTTTCTAATTGACATAATTTTCTAATAGACAAAAACAAAACAGACACCATTCATGAGAATTACTTGTATTGATTGTTTGGGGAGGGAAGTCTATGAACTTTTGATGGGCCTGGCAAGCTGAGAGTGGATTGTGGTAGGTTGCTCATATAAAATAGGGGAAGACGATGGACTATAGAATGTAACCAACATTTCCATTTCCCTATGATACCTCGAGTATAGGTCGAAGATAAAATGAAAATAACTTGTATTTATTCTGTTTTCTGATGAAGGAGATATTGTTATCATATGTTCGTGATTAATGAAAATGCGTCTTTTTTGTGATCAGTGATTGTCTTGATACATGGTAAATTATTTTCCAATTCATTCAGGTTTACCAACATAAAATGTTTCTAATCAGTCTGCTCTGTTTTTATTTTTCTTTCAATGAATCATTGGAAATTATAAGAAAGGGAGGAAATTTAGACTTTCCTCCAATTAGGGTACAAAAAAAACCCAATGAAGAATACAATGAAACCAACAAAAGTACAGATATGCTAATAACATTATTCCACTATATATTTTCCCTTTTATACATCACACTCACACATCAGACACACACATACATATACACATACTAGGTATGTCCAGAGCATATACATATATATATGTATGAACATGATGTAAGCCTAGAAAATATCTATTTGATATCAACAAACATAATCAACCGATGACAATGGTGCCTTGATTCCTTTTGAAGTGCTCCCCTTGAAACCTCACTATCTTATCCCACCATCTCCCCGCTTTTCAAAGACTACATTATATCATTCTTTTTATTAGATCAATTCTTGAGATGAAAATATGAAATATGAAAGAAAGTAAATTAAATAGTATTTATTACTAGAGTATACACTTGATTATTATATTTATAACATTTTCATTTATCAATTGATTATATTGCATATCTGCTGATATTTTTCATTTTATTCCTGATGCAACGATTATTTATTTCATTTTAACATTTTAACGGGTATTTACTAGAAAAATCAGTTAGAGAGAGATGATGTTGTTACATAAACAAATGTTGCCAAATGTTGTAAAAAATTGGACATAAAACTATATAGAAGCCATCTCAGTACAAAAACTGATGAATATACATTTTCAACCAAGAGTGAAAGAAAACATCCAAACAATCTTCCTGAAATGTGAATGTATTTTGCAACATATTATTAAGAATTTATTTTTTTTTTTAGGTTTACTCAGTTTTTAACCAGTTCTAGCTGAATGACAGAAAGGATTCATCTTTCTGGCAACATTTTCTGCCAATTTTCCTAAACTTCATTTACTCATCATTTTGATTATTTGAAGGCATGAAACCCATCTGTCACAAAAATGGCTCAAAATGTTTAATGCAAACTTTTTTTTCCATTTTGGGTAGCCAGATATACCTGGTTCCACGCAGGACAGTCCAGACTTTTTTAATGTCTCACGTCCCGTGCCACTTCAACCCTGGCAGTAATTCTCCTCTTCTTTGGGGATCCCTGATAAAAAAAAAAGCTGTATAAACTACTGAAAGCACCCAGGGACAACATAACTGTACTAACTTTATTTTTGGGGATATTAATTGTGCATGGATCCGCCCCCAAGCTCCATCACTTCTTTCATAGCTTATTATCTACCCTTCCGAAAAAGTTTAATTGAAATTCATTCCATACTTTTGGGAATATCGTGTTGACAGACGGACGAGAATATGGGTGCGGCTGGGTACTTATACCTCTCCCTCCAACTTGGTTGGCAGAGGTAATGAGATGGAACTAATGAGATCTATTGCAAAAAAATATATTTTCTGTTTTGGGTTTAACTATGATTACTTAGAATTATTTACATTTTTTCATTTATAGCATTCCTCCATCAAAATATTTTTTTAGAAAATCATGCTTTGCCAAAGTAAAGGTGGGATCCAGACACCGTACAGCTATGCTTGACCCCCCCCCCATATGCAAATTAGAATCACCTGAGTTACCCAAGTTGTTGGAATGGACTAATACAGTTGTAAAGCTGGCATTGTATATCTTGTGGGTCAAAGGGAAAGAATTCAGAAGTTATTTCATGATGAAGACCCATTTTTTTCATTTGATAAGAAAATGATATGTTAAATATTAAAATGAATATCACAGACGGAAGAAAGAAATTGTTGCCCATGGAATTCACCAGAAGTGAATTGAAAGTTTCCACCTTTTTATTGCATCTCGAAATCAAATGGAAAGGTGAGAATCTTGCAGACGAAAAAAGCCTTGAAAAAACTAATCGCAACATTATTGGCTCTAAAAAAAGATTCATATTTAGAAATTTTTTTGTCTTTAAGAAAATGAATTAGAGCAAAGAATATGAAACAAGGCAACAAGGCTTGTTGGTCTTTTTGTTAATAAAAGGTTTTATTTTTGGAAAGAATTTCAAAGAAAGCGGACGACACCCAGAAGCCATGATGTGGTTTTTACGGAAAATGGTTTTTACTGTCTCGTCCGGTAAGATAACGGAATGTAAGTGCCAACTCTATTGTAAATAGAAACAGATTGTTGGTAAAAGATGGAAAAAACAATTTGTAAAAAAAAACCTCAGAAATTTCCTCTTGTTTCTAAAGTCTAAGTAATTGAATTAGAGCTGATAAAATTGAAAGACAACAAATCTTTTCTCTCTACTAGGAAGACCGACGTTGTAAAAAAGCAATATTTACCAAGAAAACTTTTTTTTTCTCAATCCAGCACAAAAGTTAAGATTTGTAATTGTTGAATTCAATTATCACAGTGAATAGTCATCAGTTTGATATCTTTTTTTTTGTTCCCCAATATTTTAAAGCCTTTTGCTGTCTTCTTGAATGACAGAAAAGATTCATCTTTCTAGCAACATTTCTGCTTATTTTCCTAAACTTCATTTACTCATCATTTTGATTATTTGAAGGCATGAACCCCATCTGTCACAGAAATGTCTCATAATGTTTAATGCAACTTTCATTGTCCATTTTGGGTGGTCAGATGTACCTGGCTTCACAGGGGGCAGTCCGGATTTTTTTTAATATCTTCTGTCCGGTGCTGCATTAACCCGGGCATTGATTTTTCTTCTTTTGGGATCCCTGATTGAAAAAAAAAACTATATGAACTAGTGAAAGCACCCAGGGACCACATAACTGTACTAACTTAATTTTTAGGGAGATTAATGGTGCATGGATCCGCCCTCAAACTCCATCACTTCATCCATAGTTCATTGTTCACCCTTCCAGAAAGTTTCATTGAAATTCATTGAGAACTACCGTGTTGTCAGACGTCAACCTATGAATAAATGTACTAAAAACAAAAAAAAAAAGACTCCCAATAAAGAATAACCATGGATCCACACCCAAATCTATTACCCCCCACTTTTTTACTTCACTTTCCCTAATTTTCATTGAAATCCATTTTTCACTTCTTTGGAGAAGTTGGAATGTTGTAAAATACCCATTACTTTGCTTACTGTGTATCTAGGGATGGGAATCTAAAGCAATCCTAGGAATAGAAGGGACATTTCTCTCCCTCCCACTTGGTTGGCAGAGGTAATGAGATGGAAGTTATGAAATCTAATGCAAAATAAGATATTTTTAGTTTTGAGTTTAACTATGATTACATAGAATTATATACATTTTTTTAAATTATAGCATTCCTATAAACATAGGGGATAAAATACAGAAAAAGAAAAAGAGGCAAAAAAGGCTTGTTGGTCTTTTTGTTAATGAAAGGTTTTATTGTTGGAAAGAATTTCAAAGAAAGCAGACGACACCCAGAAGCCATGATGTGGTTTTTACAGAAAATGGTTTTTACTGTCTCGTCCGGTAAGATAACTGAATGTAAATGCCAACTCTATTGTAAATAGAAACAGATTGTTGGTGAAAGATTCTTTAACTGTTTATTCTATTTATGTTGTGTAGGCTAAATGATACTAAAGTGATTGGTTTGGAGTAATTAATTTCCTTGTCTCTGAGAATTTTTCTTTTCACGATATTCCTAAGCCAAAACATACAGAAAAATCATAAAAAAAAGAAAATGGTCAAAAACAACCACCTACAATCTAATATATAAATGAAAAAGTTTGTAAGTCTGTCCCCCCTTTCCTCTCTAATCTTGTATCATAGCCAAAGGTATTGTATTAAGGAACTTCTGAAATATGATATTTCCAGGTGATTTACAACTTATTAATAAAAATGTGTTGGTCTGTGTTTGTGCTCACTTCAATAACAATCTGATTTTCATCTATCTATGCATTATATTGTCTTATATTTGAAAAATTTTGTATCTGTCCATCTTATCTTTAAAATACCTTCAAAATGCACTGAACCATGTTGAAGGCTATTTAATTTCTGAGATGAAAGATATCTTTTCAAAGATGTCCACTTGTCTTTCATTATGCTATATATGCCTTCATCAACAACAATTCTGTGTCATTTACAGCTACTTTTTAGGCCTGAGCTATAATGGCCATTCTTCTTTTGAAACACTTGTTCATCTCTCAATATTTACTGGTTGTTTTAATTTTTCTTCCTGATAACAGATACAAACATTTATTGTGAAACGCTGCTTTTTGAATACTAGGATGGAGGATGATATAACTAATAAAACACTAAATATTTGACTGAAATATGATGTATTATAATAAACTTTTTCCCACAGTCCTCTAATGATAAGCCGTCTGTAAAAAGAAATTTTTTTTTTCTCTTATGTTGAACAGTACTGATACTATGTCTGAGAGATGAGGCTGTGATTCTGATGCCATGGATTTTCCTTTATTTCTTTTTCTTGTTTATCCTCATTTCTTTTATTCTAATTGTGAACACAGACCCAACTGGGCTGATAGCAGTTACTGATACTATAAGTTAGACAGACATGGCTCTGATTCTGATGCCCTATAATTTGTTTCATTCCTTTCTCTTGTTTGTCAGCATTTTATTTTCAACATTAAACACCAAACCAGATTTTCCCATAAATCATTTATTTGCAAGCTTATTAAAAACTTTCCAAGAATTCTTTGAGAATCTACCATATGTCTGGCAAATGAAGCTGTTGGAGGAGAAAAAAGTTTAGAGCAAAAGTCAATGCAATAAATAGAAAAAAGACCCTTATTTTTTCTTTCCTTTCATGATTTCAAAGAAGTCAAACTAATAATAAATAAAAAATCTATGGAAAGTCAAAGAAGAAATGATAAAAATGAAAGACTTTCTAGGTGAATTTATTTTACTATTCAACCATAATATACCAAAAATGTCATGAAACAGCCAGTCTAGTTATTGGGAGGGTTGAAGAAGAGAAGACAAACAGATGACAAGTCCATGGCCTGCCTGAGTATTCCTGCTGCCTTTGGGGAGCTGAACTTTGTGGCCTTTGAAGTATACCATTGTATGTTTGTTTTAAAGGGAGAAAAGTATATAGGAATAAAGTTTATACAATAATCAGTAGATTTCCTTTGGCAATTTTTTTTTATCTTCGATTCACCACGATAGTAATTAACAGTAAGATATTTCAAAAAATTCTGTCTTCACATCAGGAAATTTTCCAATTCCAGCTGTTTTTGTTCTGTTTGATATATTCATTTTCCTATTTGTATTTGGAAAGTCTTGGACACACGATAGGCAACTCCTAGCTCTTTGGACCCTGGGTGACTGCAATTGTTGCTGGAGACTGAGGTTTCTTTATTTCAAGTCATCTGGGTCAAACAAGACACAAGCTTTCCTTATTTCAAATTATCCGACCTCTTCCAACAATATGGGCGTTAGGCCCCTGGCCACATGCTTTGGGGCACTGGGTGCTGGAAAATCTAAGAAAGACCCAAGCATAATGTTTCAATACTTTTACAAGTGTGGTTTATTTGGCATTTTGTTTCATGGTCAAAACCAGGTAATCATAATGTGCACCTAAGTTAAATGACTAGTTTACATGCATCGCTTCCATTCAATGATGTGTCCTTCAAACATACTATCAACAACCCTTATCTTAACAAGTTTTGCTGAATCTATGTCAGTGGTCTGATTAATAGTTATTTTATCAAGCCTATAACATTGCACAATATTGATCCATTTCCAAATCCTCTGCACCATATTGTGATTAATCACCTCCTCTTGGAATTGAAATGTGGTACTTATCTCTTGGTATAAAAACAAATAGTTTCTGTAAATTTTATACCAATTCACTTATCTTGCCACTAATTTGATATCTTGTAAGAAAACAATCAATGTGGTGCATTTCTGGTAAAAAACACGACTTGATTAAATGTTTTGCTGAACGTAATTCTTTTCATGGAAAATGATATGAGTAAATCTATGAAAGAAACAAACTAATGATTTATTTCATGCTTTTTTGAATAGATATATATCACCTGATATCTAGGTTGTATTCGAATTTTTTTCAGATATATAATTACCTTTTTCTGGGAAATGTGTGTGCATATATATATATATATATATATATATATATATATATATATATATATATTCATACACACACAAAGTCCCATCTATCTTTCACAAATTGAAGTTTAGTCATAGAATATCAGGATCCTATCAAGAAAGAAAATGTTTTTTTCCCTCTACTGTCAACCCTCTCTCTTATGCTATAGAATATATGGGTCCCAAGAGTAGCAAAAGACAGAGGCTGATTTGTATATATAGTTATAGTGAAAATGATTGGTATTGAATAATGAAGTCTTAAAAAAGACCAAAAAAATAGGTGAAACCTTATATAAATATATTCCTTAACTTCGAAGTTTATAGATAAAGTTAGAGTAAGACCAGGGGAATGAAATGAGTATATGCATAACTATTGGCTGCAAAGCATCTAGTATAAATGAACATAATTGAAAGCACATTGCTAAAATTCATAAAATATAAAATATATAATTACTGCATATTACTAGCTATATTGTTCTGGTGTAAAACCTGAAAACCAACTCAGAACCATACAGAAGGCCATGAAAAAAACAATGTTGGGAATAACTCGTGTTGATAGATAAAGATCGACATTAATAAAAAAAGAGGCCCAGGATGGAAGATAATTTACAATGAATTAAGCATCAAAAATGCAGATGGACGGAGCACATAGTGAAAAGAAAGAACAACAAATGGTGCAACATTGGAACAGTAAACACATTAAGAAAAGACCAGGCACAAAATAGAAAGATGAGATAATTTTGCTGGTAAGACATGGCATGGAAGGAGATGGGAAAGGCCTTTGTCCAGCAGAGGACTAATAACTGCGGATTATATCATTAGATGTGTGTGATAAATGGGGAAGCATTAGGTCAAGGAAAGAGATTATGCTGAAAAATCATTTTCTGTCTGAAATAGATACATTTTTATTTGCATAAGCTACATCTTTCCCATATGCTTAAGACAAATTTAGATGTATCAAATCATAGTAACAACAAGGTAAACCAAATTTGTAAATATTTTGTTGACATTCTTGGACTTATTTCAAAAGAATTTTGGGAGACTTTGATCTGTTTGAATAATGATTTTGAGGCTAGTTCAAAAAGCTTTTACAACATTAAATATCAAATAGTCTTTTTTTCTACATTGAGAAAGAGGAAAGTACAAGCAAAGGAAACAAAGTAATTGGTTACTGCCAAAGATCATCTTCTTTGATCCAAATGTCTTTTTAGGCCAAGACTGACCATTTGAAATTCACCCTGTAACAATAGAACTACTCTAGGAATCATGAAGGTTTTGAAGTAACATTATCTTGATTCAATTTCTATTATTCATTTTTCATTAGTTTAAGCATTGTCAATCACTAATTTTATGGACAGCATATATCTTGAAAGTGATATATAAATATGATTCTTTTTACCAAAAAGTGGGCTTCTCAAAAGTATTTAATGATTATAATCATTGTCTCCCATCATTTCCTCAAGACCAGATGAAGTGATCTATATTTAGTAAGATATTTCTTGGTCAAAGAGGATGGCAACATACAAGTACTAATCTTTGACCTATTGTAGAACCCAGTCTGCATTAGATGCTCCTCTCCTGGTTTAGAATTAGGTTTGTTTGTTTACTTGACTTTTTGCCAACCAAGGCTAGAGACACCCCTGTGAAGTACTATTTACCCATAGCTGGGGAGGTGGGGAGGTGATTTCATGCTTTTTTAAGTGTATTAGAACAAGGTGAACACCAACTGTTTTGAACAGCCATCAAACTTGATTCCCTGTTAACCATTTGACCACCTGTACCTCCTCCTTCTCCTCGCAACCATAGCCAACAAAAAAGCCTTTCTTCCATTCATCTGAAACTTAAGAGTGGAAGGAAATTTTTTACAAGTCTGTTTGTATAAGAATCTCTGGAATGTTATCATTTACTTTAGGAACCTTGCTAATGATATTAGTCTTGTTATCAATGGCAAGGTTTCTTGGCAATACCCAGGAACAAATTACTTTAGATTTATTACTCAGGATATTTTCCAATCATCAAATAAGTCTTAAGAATGATTGTTTCTTCAAGTTTTAAAAAGTATCATCCGAACAATATAGTTATTTATATGCCTTTGCTCATTGTCTTTCATAATTTTTGTCAAGAAATGCTATGAAGGGCTCTGCATAGCACCACAGTGATCTCTTCGGCTCTTCTGGTACCCAGTATTTCCTGTTTCCTGTTACTTGGTGAGGGGATAGACATTGCCGAATAACTTCCCTTGAATTAAAAATGTTATGAAGGACTGAGTATAGCACCCTGATGACCTCTACTCCCCTTCTGATATCAAGTAACCCCAGTAGTACTGTTTTTCTGTTGCCTTGAGAGGAGATAGGCATTGCCAAATAACTCCCCTTGAATTAGTAATGCTATGAAGTTTGATCATCTGATGACCTCTCCCCCGTTCTGGTATCAAGTAACCCAGTTATACCGGTCTCCTGTTGCCTTGAGAGGAGATGGGCATTGCTGTATAATACCTTGCCTTGAAGGACCGAGCGTATCATCTCAAGGGTCTCCAAAATCATCAAACCAACTAAACGAATAAAATAACAAACTAAAAAAGAAAACTAGTTTTAAAACCTTCAGCTGAAAATTGTTCTGGTTAGTAAATAAATTTGATCTGAGGCTATTTAAATCCATTTTCCATTTATAAGGTGGGTGTACAAAGAGTTCTCAGCATATTTTTTGAAAATCGAGACTGACTACACCTTTGGAAAACATTTTACTAGAAACTTCTGCACATGCCTAATATATAATAATATCAACAACAAATATTTCTTTCAGATTCTTCCTGCTAATTGATTCATCTACTCAAATTATGGTCCATGTCTCCAGATTAACTTTCAAAAACATGAAATAACTAATGATAATAATTCTCCTTGATTAAAGACCTAATGTATAATTCTATCAACAGTATGTTTCTTTCAGATTTTTCTGACTGATTGATTCCTCCGTGCAATGTTTGAGATGCTGGTAAGTTTCTTAGATATAAAATATCTAAATATAATTCTAATGGAAAGAAAACTAAACTCTTCCATCATAAATGAAGCATCCATGAAATGATAAACACATTGGCTTGACACTTGGGATATTTAGAGATTATTTGTTCACTCTCAAAGATCAATATTCCAAAGATATTTACATATGTGGTCATCTGATAAATGTGACTTGTGATTTGCTCATCATGAAATACTGCAGCCCTGTGGTAGAGTGCTTGCATACAGTTCAATGGGCCGTGGTCGTGTGAACTCAACACCTGTCTGGCCTGTACACTCACTGAGAAAGAAATTCTGGTCTGTGGTTATCTATGACATATGGAAACATGCTACATTGTAAATAGAACCCGTTCTAATTAAATCTTTGAATTTTTCCCTTCTCAAAACTGATAAACATATACTGTAATGATTTATTTTCGCATGAAATATTTTCTTTGATTCTTCTTTTTTGTAGGGAGCGTTCAAAGGTTGATTCAAAAGGGGAGGACTTTATTCAATGACAGTTGGGTGACCCTTGTCGGAAAAGATGGGTTAGATGCTTCTAGGGATGATTTGGATCAATGGAAAAAGATAATGAATCCTATTCATAAATTGGGAGAATACATTGGTTGTAAACCTTTTTTTCTTTTTTTTTCTGGACGAATAGAATCTTTTTGTTGTTGAAGATAACTTGAGTTGATTCTTTACTTGATTTTAAGTTTTGTGAATATTTCTTATCCCCAGCAAATATGATAATAATCTTTCTTTAGCTCCAAGTTTTCAAATTTGATTGTGGCTTAAACATAGTCTGTACACATGATATTGGTATTTTTGAAGTTCATGTAGAGATCAATTTTGCAGCTTTTTTCACTCATCTCCAAACAATGTTATATTGTGTCAAAATCTGAGCTTGGTTTTCTTATAAATTCACTTCTTGACAAATCCATATGTGCAGTTTCTTCCACCCTACAAACTTCCCATTGTAGTTCCATATTGATAATTGTGATCTCATTCCAGAGGAGGTGTATGCCAACTTTGCTGTTAAAACGAGTTTTGCTGAACCAAATTTAATAATCTCATCTTTGATAACAACTTTTCAGTGTTTTTCTAGTTTGATCTTTGAAGTCAACTAGTTTCTCTCATAAGTATATTGGATGTTAGAAACGTAGATTTTGGTAATATTTTTCTCCTCTAGAAGACTGACTTATCTGAGAAGGTTACATATAGATATAACCTTTGATGGTTTTCTCTTGTAAGAAGATTGACTTTTGTGCCAATGTTGCATGGTGCTATTTCACTGTGAAACTCTGCTTGAACATTACTTTGAATGCAAATTTTGGGGGTCTTAATTATGACCTTTTCAATAAAGATCACTGAAGAAAGATAAAGGACGCAATAATTTTATGACTTGGACTTCAGGGTTATTTATTTTTCCTATTCATTATTTTGTTGGATCCAGATGCATATTGTTCATTGTTTTATGGTATCTCAATAAATCTATAGCTACATAATAGAAAATTTTAAAGGTACTCTTTGCAAAAACGTATCTGTAAGTGCCATTTTGAATGGCTAAAAGTAGCTAAATTAACATTTATTCAAACATGTTTTATTTTCATTATTTTCTTTGTAACTGAATAATACATCGTACGATTATATTGTGTGTGTTTGTATGTATTTATTCATATATATATACACACACACACAATGTGTGTGAGTGTAGAGAGAGAGTTTATTTGAATTTTATGTTGTAAAGCTAAGAAAAATTCTTGCTTCATCATATTTCAACTACGACACTTTAATCCTTTCCAATAATAGTTTAGATGATTATTTTCATTCTTATTGTTTCTTTTGTTGATACAGCTTTATTTCAGCTGATCAATTCTACAGCCTTCAGGCGCACAGTCAATATGGAAGATTGCTTCTTTAATAGTGATTATTATAAAACTTCCAACTTTTGTTCAGGCAATCAATCTCTTCTTCCCATCATTGAAGTTATAGACAATACATCCTAAAAGTTGTTTGAACTATTTGTATCATTCTGTTAGCTGTTTTTGTTGTTACCACAATGTTTTGGATGGTCCATTCTTTGATAATATCAGCTCATCTCCTCCATAAATTAACTGGAATAATGATTAGCTGATATGCCAACTCCTGAAGTGACATGAGGAGCCATTCTTCTCTGGGAATTTTTTGGATATCATATCATTTTTTGTGTTATTCTTTACTATCTATTGGAAATAGATTTATTTGAAATTATCACTGCAAAACTTTAAAATTTTCATGACTTCGTGTCATAAGCCTGAGGCACAGATGATGAAATGTCTCTAGTAGAACAACCATGATCATGCTGATTTTCAACAAGCTGAAATGATGAAATTCTTGGAAGTTTACCACAATTGATGATCATTTTCTAACCATTAATGAGATGATATCTAAGATGACTGATTTTTATATCAATGAATTAATCTTTAAATAGAAGCTTATGAACTAGTGTAGAAAAAAAGATTTAAAAAAGCGTTGACTCTGTCACTTATGTGGAGTTTCAATTAGATAATACCAAAACTCTTTCCCAGATGATGTTGATTCAAAATATATATAGTAATATTGGTTTAATTGTCATGGTTTTGAGAAAATTCCATGTAATAAAAATCATCTGAACTGATTAATGAGAAAGCCAAAATGGCAAAATTCTTGAAAAAGTTCACAGTTAAAGATAAAGAAAACATAACTTTCCAAATTTATCATTAATTTAAATGAATGTGAGTATATATAAGAGTGTATATCTCAATCTCTCTTTTATACATACACATGTGTATAAAATGAATATGAGAGTGTATAATTCTCACTCTTTATACATATATATTTGTAGATTATATGTGTGTGTGTTTGCAACTTCCATTTTTTGTTGAAACAAGTTAAATGGAGATTATCAGTTCCTGATCTACATCACTTTTAGAGATAGCTCTGCATGATTTGAAGGCACCACATGAATATTTCATTTGCCATCAAACTGAATCAGATTCTTCTTGATTGCTTGTCATGTTTCTATGACACATCATGCACCTCCTTGCGGCTTTTTCTATTAAAAAGTTTGATAGTTTATAGACTTCATCATGTTTATAATCTGATTGCATTTTCATCTTTGAACTGATGGGACAAGATAAGTATTCTATGTACTTTTCTATCTTTTGCCATTACTCACCTGCATATTAGCATAATACCTTACATCAGTGGTTGTCAAACTTTTTTTTTTCTCTGGGTTACTCTTTCGGAATAAAAATTTTCTTGCATTACACCAGATTTATTTTTATAAAGAAAAAAAATTTAAAGCAGTGCTTGATTCATAAGAGGTAACACAATTTGATGATCATGGGACATCCAGAAAGTATATATAACATTTTAGCTATATAAAAAACCTGATTAATTCTCAAAATATACTTATAGACAGGAATGTGGTTTGAAAAAGTGTTTTATCACAATCATTTACTTTAACTCTCTCCCCCCAGCCCAACAGAGGTGCCATAGTGGTGCTACAGTAGTACAGCACCCCAGCTTATGGAAAAGCCATGTGGAATCTCAAGTAAGTGTATAAACTCTAAGATATGTGAGCTTGGATTATCTCATTTATATTTACTTTAACTTAATAAAACATGAAGGAGCCTTTCCCCTTTCTGGTCTTTGATATTGATTGAATTATACAATAACACTAGTTCAACATCCATACATGAGTATGAGGATATCTACATATCTATATCATTGTCGCAGTTAGCAGATTTTGGAAAATTATCTTTTGTAAACGACATTTTCAGAGCTTTTAGATCAGTCCATTTTCTTTCCATCTTATCTCCCGCTTTGATAATGGAGGGGTCTAAAACTTCAGAGATATATCACATTAGTGAAAGATTATTTCCCAAATTCTGACCTTTTCTATTGTTTTGGAAAATTACCATCTTTATGTATAGAGATAGTTATGTTTTTATGTACACTTACAGACACAAACACACAACCACATTTGGGCATATAAGTATGTATGTATACGCTATTTTGTAGTTTATATCATCTAATTTTTTAAAATGGGACATACATATGTTACCCCAAAAATATTCAACGATAAGGGATCAGTAAGTATTACAAAATTTGACTCACTGTTTAAGTCGCTTCAATTGAATATTAGATATGCTGTGTCAGTTTTAATCTCAGACTGCATGCAAACCAACTTATATCATCTTTAAGAAAACTTCTGTGAGTTGATTTTCTAACAAGATATTCAACTGAAGAATTAGACAATTTTTTTTCCACTAACTTTAAAGTTAATTTTTTCACATTGCATACCATCTTTCATCCATCATCATTATATATATGTGTGTGTGTGTGTATGTATATATATATATATATATATATATATATATATATATATATATATATATATATATATATATATGCATATTCTATATGAATAGAAAAACTCCAAAGAAGATTAAAACAAAATACATGGATGAAAACTTTTACAACACCAGAGCAACCAAAAACAAATTAGATAAAAAACAATATTTTCAAAGGAAACACAATATTGGAAACATTTTTAAAAACAGGCCAATAATGTGAATTGAAGAAAATTACTTGAACAAATAATACCTCTTAATTGAAGAAACAAATAGAGATATGTACACACAAAAGGTATAAAAACCAACCTCAAGTAACTGTGAAGAACAAAAGCTCTCATTTGTAATGTAATCTGAATGAACACACCTTAGATGAAGCAGTATCATATAATGTGTTGCAAGATAATTAAAGTTTACTCCAACTGCCACAGCTCTGATCAATGTGAAAATAATTCCCCGTGGTCTATAGATAATATGAAGGCTGAATTACACTATCTGATGAGCTGAAGTAGCAGAATGAAGGTTTAGCAATTATTTCCACATACACACACATGTATATTATATACACATACACATATATACATCGTAAAAAGAACCCTTCACCAAATATTTTAGAAAAAGGATTTCTTTACTGTAGTTCATTTTAACCAAAATACTTGAAAGGTGACTGTGAAATCCCTAGATCGATCAAAAAATATTAACGCAACTTCCTTAACCTATTGCCTGTCTTCCCACAAAATTTCTCTGGGATTCAATGAGAACTTTTGGAGATATTGTGCTGTGTACCCTATAGTTACGATGTGTGTTGAGGGGGGGAGCGCTGTGAAAAATTCCTAAATCTGCTCCAAAATGTTAGTATTTTGGCCATCCCTGTGTACTAAAGGCTATGATGCAGGGGAGGGTGGTAAAAGTGGAAAATTCCCAGATCACTTCTTCCTTAACTCATGCCCAACTGTCTACAAAACCACAAAATTTCACTGATAATCAATGAGAATTATCAGAGGTATTCATTGTGTACAAATAGCTACAATGTAGGGGGGGGACAGTGGAAAATTTCCCAAACCAATTAGCCATTCTACAAAATTCCATTGAAATTGGAAATATTATAGATTTCATGTGGACCAAATGTTAGGGTCTAGTTCCACATTGTAATTATATGGTAAATTGATCCCCCCCCCACTACTGAAACATTGTGTGTTGGCTAAAAACCAAGTATGAGCACTCAGAAAATGCAAAGCTAAAAAGATTCTCAGTACAATATGCTTTTTTTGGCTTGGTTATGGTTACATACATCTTAGAATTTCACTTTGATACCAGCAGTGATCTTTCTTAGCTGTGTGGCAACTGACAAGAAAAAGATATGTTTGATTGCAGGTCTGTGCAAAGATTATATGTGCAAATTGATTGATGTCAACAGTTTTTACTCTAAGCTGCATGGCCACACGCAAAAATGATCGTCTGATTGCAGATCTAAGCTAAGATAATGTGAGCAGATTTGTACATAAATAAATGAATAAAATAGGATTTAATAAAAATGGATAAATAATAGAAATCAATTCCCCAAACGAATTATTTCATTTATTGTACACTTATTATAAGTGAATGACTATTATGGTTTATGAATTTAAAAAAAAAAAAAACAAAACAAAAAAAAACAATGATCATCTGAAGAATAGAAACATTTTTCTTTACACTCCACTTCTTCAGTTGGTCTCAGGCTTTTTGTTCACATGCAGGCCAGAAAAAAAAAATTAAAGGGAGCATGGGGTGTGAGAATGTTTAGATTAGTAGAGAATGTAGTTTTATTGTACAACCATACAATACATTGAATGGACTGTTTTTCTCTTCTATTTTACTATAGAAGACTTTTTATTTGTTCCTCTCTACAGCAATTGTTATAAATGCTGTCCAAGTGGCTTTGGGCTTTTAGGTTGGAGAATCATTGAAAGGTTAGGTTTATTGAGAAAGGTCTTGATAATTGGGAATCTCTTCAAGAAAAGAAAGGTCTAGGAAGTTACATTGTGTCAAAGAATTTAAGCAAATTATCTTCCTCTCAATTAAATCTGGAATCTCAAATGTATTTGGTCAGGCTATTATTGATCTTGGTCTACAGATATTGACTGCTTTTTGGAAGTTTGCTTTACACCACTTTTATGCTTTAAAGAAAGTCAAAAAACTAAAATAACATTCAGTGTTTGTTTTGCAGTGTGCATCCTCTTGTTCCCTTCCAATCCAAGTGTCCTGCATCTCCAACCGCCCAAACCTCAGATAAATCAGCCTTATGTGCTATTATCAGCATTTTTAAATTTGAATTTTCCTATTTAAATTAAATTAGGTAATTGCTCCTTCACTTCACACCATTTTGCTTATGGAATATTTTGATAGACATGCTGCACTTTTGGATTTAAGAGCAGAAAGTTCTTAAAGGTTGAATTGTCACTGACTTTCACTTGATTCTTTTTCACTCCCTGAATGAAAAAGATAAGTTTACCAGTTGATATATTTACCTTTTTTTTTGTTGTTGAATGCAACTGATCTCCGAAGAAACAAGAATGCATCTTATTATATGAACCCACTGAAAGTTTAAAAGATAGAATTTTGATTTGTCTGGTCATTTTCCAATAAAACAATTATAAAAGAGACTTGAAATGAGTTCGGCAAGTAGACTATCAAAAAAGGCTGACCTTCTGACATTTTAATCTAATTTAATATATTTAATTGCTTTTTGGTCATAAATCAATTTCAATGTAGTTCTGAGGAGAATATAGATTGGAACACACGAGTATTAGTTTAGAAGTATGTGTTTATCTCCTATCAGCTAAATAACTAAAAATAGAGATCTAAAATTAAAACTGATTGAATATTCAAGAAGCTGAATGGAAAAGTGATTTACATGAGAATTTTTGTAATTGTTCTTTAGATAATAAATCTAGTTTTGATGTATTAAACTACAGAAATAAATTGGGGCTCTAAATGAAAATGCTTGTGAGGAAGAGCCAGAATTTAACATGTAGGTAGGATTTACCGAGTTCAATCACAAATTTAACAAAGGATTGTCTATAAATGTTATGAACATTCACCGGATATTTTTTTTTGCTTAGCTTCAACAAAGGAATTAACTCACAAATATTTAAGGTTAATTTTGTTCTGAGACGATTATTTTGTTTTTTCAATGTAATTGATATGGAGGGATTCCTTGATGCTAAACAGGATACTTTATGGGAATACGCATATGTAAATATTATTATCTGACGACTTCAGACATCCAAGTAAAGTTGAAAAGGTAACTAAAAACACCTTCACAAACTAAAGAATGGTTGAATTCTAAAAAATTTGAACTGTGACTGTCGTACGGAAAAATCACTCAACTTTCAACTGTAAAACCTAGTCTGATCACAGATAAGTAGCATTTAATCTCGATTTTATTTCAAATTATGTTTACTATATTTTGCTAGAAGTTTGAATGCACATTCCATGACTTGAAATCTCTCACGTTCTCAGTAGGTATATTCTATGCCCAAAGATCTCTCTCTCTCTCTCTCTCTCTCTCTGTTCTCTACCTGATTAGGTCAGTGAAGTTAGGACTGAAATTCATTATTGCTTATCACTGTGAATCTGAAAGCAAGCAAAATAAAGTAGGAAATATTGGTAGCACATTAATGCACCCACTGTTTTTTCGCCATGTAAAGTATTTTAAAGGTAGACTCTTAAGTTCCCGCAATAAAAAACGAAAAGAGAAGTCATCAGACATCCAAGTAAGGTTGGAAAGGAAGCGAGACTCCTCGACAAAGTAACAAATCGTTGAATTCTAAAAAGTTCGAACCATAACTGTCGTATGTAGAATCACTGATCTTTCAACCGAGAAGTTTAGTCTGACCACAGATAAGTGTCATTTGATTTTGATTTAATTTCAGATTATATTAACTCTATTTTGCCATGACATATAATGTACATCCTATACCTAAAGATCTCTCTCCGTTTTTGTCTATTCCCTACCTGATGAGGTCAGTGAGGCTAGGACTGAAATTCATTATTGCTTATCACTGTGAATCTGAAAGCAAGCAAAACAATGTAGGAAATAATGGTAGCACATTAATGCCCCCACTGTTTTTTCCCAATGTAAAGGATTTTAAAGATAGACTCTTAAGGTCCTGCAATAAAAAACGAAAAGAGAAGTCATCAGACATCCAAGTAATGTTGAAAAGGGGTGAGACCCTTCGACAAAATAACAAATGGTCAAATTCTAAAAAATTCGAACCATAACTGTCGTATGTAGAATCACTGAACGTTCAACCGAGATGTTTAGTCTGACCAAAGATAAGTAGCATTTGATTTTGATTTTATTTCAAATTATGTTTACTATATTTTGCAAGAACTTTTAATGTAGATTCCATGGCTGTAGATCTCGTTCTCTTCCTCAATCTCTGTGTCCCCTACCTGATGAGGTCATTGAGGCTAGGGCTGAAACTACATTTTCTCTTGATCTGTGAATCTGAAACAAAGCAAAATAAATTTAGAAATTGTGGTAGCAGATAAAAACACCCAATTTTCCCAAATCTCACTTTGTGATATGCAGAATATTTGGGGGAAAAAATCATAGCATGAAATAAAAAGTTATTTAGGTGCATTTCCTGAAGAATATCTCCTTTTTTTTTTTCTTTTTTTTCTAATATACTTTTTCTTCTCTTTTTTTTTATTCATGTTATAGAACTTTTTTTCTCATTCATACTTCATTCTTTTTAGTTTACTCTTTTTCTTTCATCTTTTATTTCCAATTCAATCAGGATATCTTTAAATATTCAAACAATTTCTTTTAGCTTTTAACCTCGATGTTCTCCCTCTAAACTCCATTTTAGAATATGTCTGCTGACTTCTTCATTTCTTTTCTCTCAGCTTCTCTGATTATTGTTTTGTTTTTTTAAAAATTTTCTGCCACTCTGTGACATTTTTTTTCGACTTCATTTTTCATTTTCTTCATTTTTATCAAATTCTTTTAGTTTCTCTTTTATTTTACTTTTCCTAATTTGAAATATATACATTGAAGATCAGGTAACCAAAAAACTGGTTTCAATTTCCCCCTTTCACAACAGCTTGTAATCATCTTCAGCAATATAAAACATAACTATAGCATCTTTATCAGATAATGTTCAGAAAAGTATACCTACAATGGTAACAGGTTAAATAAACATGTTGACCCATTTGATTATATGTATCATGTAAATGAATTGCTACTGATTTTACTATAGAAAAGCATTGAAAAGAGAGGGATTGGTTGTGATAAAAAGATAAGGTGAACTTTACTGGCTGAATTGGGTTATTCTATCTATAAATCTATTGCTAATGCTTCTGGTATAGAAATTCATTGGAAATGAGTTTACTTGAGAAATGCATTGAAAAACTGGAAGAAAGGGGTTATCTGTAGTCAGAAGCTTCAGGCATGTGTTACTGAGAGAATAGCAAATCATGTACATAATATACATGATTTGCTTGTAATGCATCATATAGATTAATTTTATTATTTTCTGACTCCATGTTTTCTTTATCATTTTCTCTTTGGTGTTCCTGTCTTCTTTTTTTTTGTAAATATCAAGTTTGCAGATCTTTAAAATAGCTTTTATCAGAGCAGGGGCACAACAGATGATTTCATCATGTGTATGTCATAGGCAAGATGGCCTGGTGGAACCCATTCTTCTTCAGGTTGGTTTGAAACAACAATTATGGCCTTGGTCAATGAGTGAGGTAAGGTTCCAGCTAATTATTTACAAGAATATTGACCAGATTTGAAGTGTAAAGGACACCATTTGTTCTGCAGTAAATAGCCATAAATACCAGGTTATTATCTACAAAAAGTCAGTGACTCCTTTTTCACATTCGCAATCATGGGTACAATTGATTCATTTGTATGGAGAGTCATTAATGCTGAAATTTTCAATAAAATTTTCCCACATTTCTTTATAGAACCTTACAACCTTACACTCACATGCATATGAGGTCTGACTGGGAAGTATTCAGCCATTTAATCTTAGTGAAAAAATATCGTACCTAGGGCTGATGGCATGCTGGTATCCCTTGGCACTGATGTCATTGTGTTTAACTGGTAGGCTGGTATAGATAAAAAGTATGATCATCTAATTTTTCCAACATTTGATATTGTATTGTACTAATCTAAGCTTTGTTCATTTGTTAGTATTATTTACCAACTGGAGACATTTCAGTATTTGTATAGTATTATCTATGGAACTCTTTATTACCATCTTTTGAGCTGAACAGTTTTTCTCAACCCTTTGAAGACTAGACTCTTGAGGTACTGGAAGCTATACTTTTTAAAATGGTATATAAAAAATAACTTTTTGAAGTGCTTAAAGCTTGACTTCTTAAAATGGTATGAAAAAGCCCTAACTTCTTGACTATCTGAATTTAATTTACCAAGACTTTGTTGGTGTAGTATAACCATGCGCAAATCTTGACAAAAATCAAAGAAAAAACATTGTGATTTGAATAGCCAATTTAAGTCACAAGAGCAGCTTCCAAATGACAAAACAAGATGTACGAAAAAATGAGGAGTTCAAATATGGTACAAGTAGAAACAGGATTTTTCTTATGTAAAATTCTTACCTGTATATAGTAAGAAAAAAGGCATATTAGCTTCTCTCTCCTCACCCCCTGCTCTCACCAACTAGCTGCTGACTGGAACTGGGAGAGATGTATACACTCCTGTGTCTTCCTGTAACTGAACTATATGTGATTAGTTGAAAGATCCCCCAACTAATTTCCACCCAAACTAATGTTTTTTTTTCCTTTGTTTGTTGTGCAAATAAGTTTCATTGGCAGACACAGACCGGCATAAATATATGTACCTTTTCTAATTTTAAAGTAAAAAGCAATATTTTTCCAGATTATTTATTATTTTGTATTCTCTGCAGTTAGTGATTGGTATGAAAATGATTCTTGAAAAAGAAGCAGAATGGCATCATATGCTATCAACTGCATCGCTTTTTATGGGTGACTGATAGAATACAAATTTGTTTGTTCACTAGAAGTGAAATCACTCAGACAGGGAATTACCAGTTTTCTATGTCTAGAACTTTTTTCTTGGTAATAGTTTGTCTGTGAACTTGTATGAAATTATACAGACATTAATTTCTGCTTTGCTTAGCACAACTTTGAAGAAAAGTGCTTTACAAATGCTTGAATAATGCTTATTCAGAATATAAGAAAAAACAAAATAGGTGAGTGGAATGTCAATTCATGAAGATAATTTAAATCTTAAGTGAGTTTTTGCTATTTATTCAGAAATTGATTCTCATTTATCTTAGCATGGCGTGTGGAAACCATAAGTTTGTGACATTTTTATTAATTGAACCATCTGCAACTTGTTGGAATGCAGAGAATACCATGTGACATGTTAGGCACCCTGATTATCCACCAGTCTGTCTCCTGCTATCCAGCCTGTGTCTACCCTGGTACCCAGAGACGAGGGTACTGTCCACAAATCCTCCTCACTTCAATCCAAGTCAAAGTAATGACTTCAAACCTTGCTTTACAACTGTTTTACAACTGAAACAATGGTCATTGTTGATTATGAAGGATGAACATGATGGTGATGGAGAGTATAGCATATAGACCCCAACTTTCTATATTTAATTAAGTTAAAATGTTGTCATAATATGAAAAGCCTTTACTTCATAGGCATTTTAAATAACATTTGAGGAATGATTTTATTGTTTATTCTAGGAATATACTGGAAATACTTCACAAAAGAAATTTTTAGCAATGAAAATGAATTGGAAATGATTTGGAGCTTAAATTTAGACTGACTTCCAATGAAAATGCATTGGAAACAATTGACATAGAAATTCACTGAAAATAATTTACTGAAAGAATGTTCTTGAATTCATTTACGTTAGAAATGCATTAGATACTCCACATTAGAAAGACACAGAGTATTGCACTATGGAGAGGTATTAAAGATACTTTAAAACCAAAATGAAAAGGGAGTATGTTCCTTTGCAAATGCACTGGAAATGATTTGCAAAGAACATGTATTGGAATTACTTAATCTGTTTGATGCTACGTATATTGTTGGGACTTCCTTTTCTCATTGAAAAAATGATGAAAATAGAAAATCTCCTGTGTTTAAAATGGTTTATTTTCATACAAATCAGACTGATATAGGTATACAACAGAATATCTAATAAATGTAATATATTCATAAGTGTTAAAATAAAATATTTTGATCATCAAAATGAATATAGATATCTCAAAACATAGATATACATATATGGCTACCTTGCATTCACTACATTCTTATCTACTCTCTTGTTATTTTGCATTTGTGAACATGCTTTACACTCTCTGATGGGAATCTATTTCTTAGCTGTTGGAAGAATTATTGATGGAAAATGTCTCTCTATTAGATGCAGAGTTATTTTTAGATGAATAAGTTGAATCAGTTACATCGTCCATAGCAATGGACTGACAATTTGCTCGGATCAGTTTATCCTATCCATGGCAGCAAAGAGGTTAATCCTTTTGGTAACTTGTTCTTTTCACTGTCTTTATTCTTGAATCTTTTTCTCATTTTTACCCAGTTGTTGATGTGTGTTTTAATTACCTATGTCAAGAAAGTTGGATGAGATTCATGAATTCACTTGATTGTCTGTCTGCACAATATCTACAAAAGTTCTCAATGAATTTCATTTAATGTTGGGCAATGATCTTTGAAAGAAGTGATCGTATCTTAGCTATATCTCAATTCCTAATGAATTTTAATTAAATTTTCCAGAAGTGTAGACTGTGGGATAAAGGAAAATTAGTTAAATTTTAGGGTGGATCCAGGAATTAATTTATTGTAACCTCCCCTGCATCATGACTTGATGAACTGAGATTCATTCAGTTTTAGAAACAATGGTATTGGCAGCGGTATGTATATGTGTGTTTAGTAGCTTTTTCTGAGGTTTTCATAGATTCTTCTTCTGCAGTCTGTATCATAACACATAAGTTCAACCTTATTGATCAATATCAATGCCAAAACGTTACTGGAAAATTCCTTGGACTGTTCACAAAAAGATTGGCCTAATTATCCAGGTTGAGTGCATCAATTACTATTGGTTGTATTAAACATAATGAACAATCTGGATTTGATGATAAATACAGTTTATCAAGAAAGCATAGACCTTATATGACTTCATGTTAAGATTGTCACATCTGATGAGTAAAAATGGACATAATTAAAGTGATACCATTATTTTACTCAAATTAAACATTTAATAAAGGTATAATCTTTAATATTCATTCAATTTTCTACAGTAGAAATTGTATATAAGGGTGGATCGATAAGTCTGTAGTCTTACACATAGCCACTTAAAACTTTGACATCTGGGACACTTAACTTTATTCCCCAGTCAAAATAACACTTGGTCTGTATACTTCCAAATCACAACTGTCAGACACATCCGATTGTCTGGACATTAAATCACAGCAATGTGACTTCTTGCCAAGATAAAAACATCTTATAACTCTTGCCATGAGATTGATTTTCAATTTTGAGTTCTTCTTCCACTTCCTCTGCCCAGGATCAGCATATTACATTCAATTAATGCTATTTTTCCCTCCAAAATCTACAGCCTGCAATGGGCATCTGCAGATTTCATATGTGGATAGTCTCTTCAGTTTTCATGTTTAGCGATACTCAGGTTTTGCTTTTCATATCTGATTCTGAAATCTGCAATTATCTTTCTTCAGCAGCCAAGTAGAAAAGGCTGGTTAGTCATTCGATAGAAACCATCACAAGACTAACATCTGTTGCTTGGGATAATCAATAGATAAATCACTTTACTCACCCATCCTGTTGTATTAATATAGTTATCATAATCGAGGATATATGCATACAGAAAAATAATATGTTGCTCAAACACACATGATACATACATTCAAATGAATAGGTAAATAAACTAATACACTCCTTTCCAAAAAAAAGGGTTTAATGACATACACATACATATGTATATGAACGCAGATGAATATTTGATATACACATAATAAATACATTTTAGTATCAATGGTATACACACAAACAGTCCGCTACCTAAACACAAGCCCTCTTATCATGCCGCAACATTTATAGAATGTCCTCATCTACCAAAATCAAGCTAACTATATATCGTTCCTTTTATTAATTCTATTAATACAAGATTCAAATTTCTGTGATACGACTATACACTTTTTCCATCATCCCCACATACCCACTCTTCACTATTACTATTCACATCCAACACGAGTCAAACACTCGACTGTTTTTTTTTCAAATGTTCACAAAATTCAAATTGCACTTGAAAACAAGTGTTCTCTAACTTCCCTTTTCATTGGCCAGGGAAATGTCCAGAACCTGGACCAAACATTGGAATAAATATTTCAATTATTTTAAAACAAAATTTTCAACATTGTCATTTACTTTTCGTATCTATACATATAGCAGTCATACTAATCAATCTCTCCTAGTAAATTGTTTTGATTCAAAGGATACTGAATTAGTATCTCTTAGTGATTTCTTTTAGAAGAAACTTCCTCAGCATTCAGGAAAAAGGCTTACTTACTTTTGACTCTGATTAGGTAGGGATATGGAGTGATTAATTGTAGCCTCTTTCTCCTCTTTGTGAGTGGACTGATACTGATGGTGTTATTTGGAGTAGCAGAAATCAGCTTTAGTTATTACCTTCACTATTTTTGAGAAGCATAAAAGACAGCATATTTGAAAACAATAATTTATTTAGCCTTACATGGGTAAGTGTTTTGAGTTTGTTGATACAAAATGTTTCTCTGAATTTTACAAAAAATATAATCGATTCATGTGATAACAGATGCTCACAAGTAATAACAAAGAACCATCACATTAAAAACTGATTTCCTAATGACTGTGGAAACTTATGGATTTTTCATTTTCAAGTTTTTCAAAATGTTCTCCAATTTTTAATCACCCTGTTTGTTGCATGTAATGTTAGGTTTTTTTTCTTGTTACAATGGATATTTGTTTTTTCCCCAATTAAGCCTATCAGTAATAATAATGGAATAACGGTTATCTTTAAATTTTGATTGCAGCTGTATATTCAGAATAGAAGAGGAAATATATGTCATCTAAGCTGTTATTAAAGGATAGCATCTACTTGAAATTATTGAAAGAAATATTACTCTAAAATTAATTCTACTTTTAGCAGAATTCAAAGCTGAATACAATATTAAAGCAATCTAATGCAAAATTTTCAAAAGAATCTTTCACTTTATAAGTATTTGCATGACTCAGCTAAGTGATATATTTTATGTGGGGTAAAGTGAGCTTCCTTAAAGCAGGAGATACCTGTATTGGTTTTTATCTGCTTGATTTATCAATAGACTGACTAGTGTTGCTTTGGAGAATCAGGAGTTACTTTTAAAAAGGTTGAATGAAGTATTGGATGGCCTTGGTCTTTCAGCAAAAGAATGTCTTTTTCATCATTCTTTCACGAATGCTCTACTGCCTCTTAGAAATGAATTCTCACTTATCTTTCTTTTCACCCTCTCATTCAGTTATTCAATCATTTGTTCTTTTGCTCAACCAATTCATCAATTCGCATGGAATTTTTGCACAAACTCTGTTGATTCACATACAAAAGTAGACATTGAAGCAAAAGGCTATAATTCAACTTAGTTCAGTGATGTTGCCATAGAATCTAATGAATTTCCTATCAATCAAGTCATCTCTGGATGGGTGAACAAGTCGCATAAATATTCAGGTAGATGTGATGACAGGTAAAAAAAAGTAATTTATACAAACCAGCATTTTCCAAAGCAACTGATAGTTTTGGATTTTTTGCAACTTTTAGTTTGAAAAATTAACTTGGATAAACATACTTTATAGATTATTGTACATAAGTTAATGGGGTTGGGTACTACAACCATATTGTTGGGTGTATGTAGGTGACTTGAAGTAGTTGAACCAAGATGCTCCTAATATCCTAAGGAAAAAACAGATATCAAGCTATGTACTTACATATACGTACAAAAGTGAAATTCTTCAAATAAATATTGCAGGAAAGCAAATGATATTTTATAAAGATTTCATAAAATTAAATCAGATGGATGTATGTTCGTCCACCTCTCCCTAGCCAGGCCCACACACACTCCTGGGCATAAGGGATCTTACTCAATCTGTTCCTTTTGGTAAACTTTAAAGTTGTCTACCTTTTCATTTGACCCTAAATTGACCCTAAGAGACTCAAGATCAGTAGCTCATACCCTATCTTAGTGTTGGGGTCAATCTTACAGACAATTTTGCTGCACCTCAAATGCAGCTCTTTTTCTGGCTATGAAAAAACAAAAAACAAGCTCCATAGTGGAAAGCAAAGAGACAAACATTTGTCATCTTTGTAGCATATATATAATTGTGTGTGATTTAGTCCAGAGCCAAAGGATAAAAAAATTTTTTACAATAAAATTTGAAAAAAAAATGGTAACAGCCCTAGGACTAAGCAAAACACTTCTATCAGAAATTTTAATACTGTTCTTTTTGTGATACGATCATCTCCCCATGTCCTAACAGACTGTTTGCAACCACAAGATATCTCCAAAAGTTTTGTATATTTCACATATCTTGAATGGTTCTTGATGAATTTCAATCAAATTTCATGGGAGGCTGGACAACACCATGGAAGAGGTGAGTGAATTTTGGGATGAATTCATCAATTATCTCCCTCATGTCATAGCTATTAGTACGCACGCTTCATTTTAAAATGAGTGCTTACAACATCTGATTGTGAATAACTTAAAATGATGAAAATTTTTGCTTTACTCTTCAGTCAATTTAAGTGCTAAAAAGCCACAAGTCAAATGTAAGTGAAAAATATCAGATCACAAATTACTTTTTTGATGTATGAATTTCTTTTCATTCAAGTATTGATTTGTAATTTTTTTTTTCTTTCTATTTGGACCTCACTATCCAACTAAAAATCGTTGATCTGCCCCTGCAACATCATCCATTAACTCAAGTTATAGGAAAGAACCCCAGCGGTGTTTCCCTCTTTCCTGTCAGTTCTTTCACATATAACAAGAGAAACATTGATGTCTTTGGGAAATCCTTCCTCTTGTACAAGGAATGCAAGCTTTGAGTTCTGAACAGTGTTGCATGCAGATGCTGACATGTTGTGAAAAGCACTTATTGTGATGAAAATCATTCAGAAAAGCTGAATGTCAAAGCATTTCTTAGATAGGCTGGAAATTATAAATGTTAGAAACTTTTCATATATTCAATTTATTGCTTTTATTTTGGCATGTATGAATATACGAGTTATATTCATAAAATATCACCCCATCTAATATAAATGAAAAGATAGCTTACCTAAGGCAATGATGCTTCAGACCCCTCAAAGTACTCCCCCTTTTGACATCAAACAATTATCCCAGTATATCTTTCACTTTTTTAAACAGTCTGCAAAGCTATTGAAAGTGAGTATGATTCTCACAGAGTGTCCTACATTGTGGCTTTTTGATTGGCATAGCCAATATTAGTCTGGTTTGAGGCCAAATAGGATGAATTTGAAAGGCAATGAGATTATGTATCAACTGACAAGATAAGAAGGTCCTGTAAACAGTCATCCTTTGATATTGAGGTTGATTGTTTATCCTACACTGAACAAAGACACCTATGTAGATACATATTCAATATATCTTTATTGTTGCTGTATTAGAAGCACACAATATTTAATAAATCAATTGATTCCTGTGGTAAGGAAACCAAGATGACTGGAAATTATGCTAAGCAAAGATCTCAACTCTGTAACTGTCACCAAATGAGAGCTATGCTTTGGTATAATAGTCCCAATTTCTTCCTCTCACACATAATGTATTCTCTCTCTCACACGCGCCCAATTTTCTATCATTCATACATGCACATATATAGATACACTATCTACCGTCTTACACTTGCACGCACAATTTTTTATCAACTAAATGTAGAATGGGAAAGGAGATCTTTGAATCCTTATTCAATTTTTTTTCCCTTTTTTATGTTCATTTCAAATTCACTCTTGGATTTTAATAATTCCAACTATAGAAACAGTAGAATAATTTGTTTTTTCTTGAATGAAAATACTTTTTAATCATTTTAAAAAACAAACTGGGTTACTTCATTGCAATTCAAACACAAAGTGATCATGTAACTTTTTTTAAGTTTTGACTCCAACAGAATTTCTTGGTTTTATAATTGTTCATATCTTTCAGTGCTGAATCACTTTGCCTATCAGTTGTATATAGATATTTCCTGCTTTTTGGAAGTTTGTTTTACAACACTTTTTGACTTTTACATACGAGTAGGAAAAGCAGAAATAACATTCAGCATTTATTTTGCAGTGGGCTGTTGAAGAGGCAACACTTTTCTCTCTCTTTCCTACACTCCTGTCTCTGGTACCTCTCAACCTAAACACTGATGATGATCGTGGTCAGTTTTGTTCGAAGTACAAGAGATTAGAGAGTCAGAGACAGGAAGAAGATGCATACTAATTCTACAATGGTTCACTTTTAAACAAATACTAAATGCTATTTTAGGTTTTGCCTTTTTTTTTGTGAAAGTGAAAAAGAGTCATAAAGCAAACCTTTAAAACTTGTGTATCTAGTTTGTGCAGAACAGGATGTACCATTGAGTCACATCTGAACCTTGTTCTTTCTACTGAATTCTTTCAATTTCATTTGAAATCCAAAGAATATATCAACTGAAAGCATTACTATAAAGAAAAGCAAAGATGTTGATAATAGGTGTGGGTGGGGATAATAAAAAGTTTCTATATCAGAATCTCGATCAAGAAACTTCAATACCTTTTTAGGTTTTGCTATGTTACTTGACTTGGAAGATAAAAAAATCCTTTATAATCCATTGACCACGACAATCATTAAATTATCTAAATTAAATTATCAGATTCCTATATTTTTCTATAAATGTTTTGAATATATTGATTTCCTCTTGTTCAGATTTTTTCCAACCAAAACTTTTTGATAGTGTTGAGCAAGTGCAGTATTAATTGGGAAAGTATGATATCTCATCAGATTATAACTAAAAAAGCTACATCTGAAATAGATCAGTTTTGTTTTTAATTGTTTTATGGATTATTTAAGGTGTTGGCTTTTCAAAATTACTTTTCATAGTCAGTATAAAGTATCTTTTCTCTATTTGGCATCATGAACAAAAGTTGGGGATAGTTTTACGCAATTGTTGCAGAATCTCAATGAATCCTATGCAAGATTGGCAGACCTTACTCCAGTAGTTGCAGGAGAAAGTCCGGCTGCTGATGGGAGCTCCCACTTTGCACTGCTGAGTTCTTTCATCTGCTATTGCTCAGTGTCTGGTTTTGACACGAGGGTTTGTTTGATGGACTTTGTTTCAACATGTTTCTGTCAGCTGCCCTTTTAGTCCAATGTGTAGGATTATTGACCAAGGAGATAAGGCTCTTCATGTATCTCATTTGCAGGACTCCCTTTCAGCACTGATCATTGATGAGTTAGAGATTTTGCTTCAGACAAACAATATTCACAACTTGACTTAGTGCACTGATAAAGAAGGGGAATTATATGTGCATACCTATACATCTATGTCATGTCCAGGTTTTGCATCACTGTGTTCTTGGGATTATCTCCTCCTGACCTCAGAGCTGACTTTGTGACATCCCATTGATCTTTGTACATGCTCTCATCCCTCAATTCAGACAAACATTATCTTTCGCTTTGTTTCTTTTTCTTTTCTAAGATTTTAAGAAAAGATAACTTTGTTCATTCATCATTATTCCCATCTCCTTTCATCCACATATCTCAAATGTGAACAATAGAAATCTGTTTAGTTAGTGATTCTTCATTTATCACAAGCTGCTCATTATTCTGTCTGGTTTCTTGGCATGAATAAACATGATTTCCTTTTTATTATTATTTTGAATATTTGTCAGGAAACTAAATTCTTTGAAGTCTTGATGATTCCATTTTACTATCAATTTAAAGACAAGCATATCCATTGTAACCAAAAGGTCACAGAATCTAAACAAAGAGGATGAAATTCTATTTTACAGACAACCTTGGAATGTTTTATCACAGAAAGTGTAATGGAAAGAGAAGTCTTATATATATATAATTTATCTACTTCATCTCTTCATCATGTGTTCTGTTGGCCTCAGTTTCCCATGTGGTCATGTCCATTAGTTGTCTTTCATTCTTGCAACATAGCCTGCCCATTACCATTTGAGTTGCTTGATAGTTTCTGTGATTTCTCGGACTCTCATTTTCTTCCTTATCTACCATGCTGTCTTGCGATCTCTCCATGTAAGGTTGAGCATGATTCTCTCATGTGCACGTTGTACGCTTCTCATCTTGACTTATGTTCTTATTCTCAATATGATTGTTGCACATGATTTTTGTTTTACCAAAGTTCATGTGTAGGCTGACTTTTTTGGTTTTTTCTTTTAGTTCATCAGGCATTAGTTGTGTAAGTTTTCTGTGAAAAGGACCATGTCTGCAAGGTTGCTCAGATATCTGCCGTCTATTTTGATTCTTCTATTTTTCCAGTCCATGTTTCGGAAGATCATCTCAAAGCAAAGAGTTTGTATGAGCTGGTATTGCCTGTCTTACTTTTTTTTTTGGTGCTGAAAGGGTCCAGAGTTCTTATGTAGCCTGATGAAGGAGTTTCTGTGATTGTGTATATGTTGCAGTACTTTGACGTATACAGGGTCTACACTTTGTAGGGTGATGGCCTTCATGACGATGGGAATTTCTACAGAGTTGAATGCCTTCCTGAAGTCTATAAATGCTTCCGCAAGTGGCATTTTGTATTCTGCTGCCTTCTCTTTCAGCTGATTTATTGAATGAAGATAGTCCATGGTCGTGTAACTTCTTCTAAATCCAGCCCATTCTCGTGGTTGATTTTCATTTAGCGTTTTAAGGATTGTGTGGGACTTTATATTTTTTTTTTTTTCTCTTCTTTTCTTTTTTTTTCTCTTCGTTTTTCTCTATTTTTTTTTCTCTTCGTTTTTTTTCTCTTTGTTTTTCGTTTTCTTTTCGTTTTTCTCTTTTCTTTATTTTATTGTCAGAAACAATATCTGACCACACCACACTATAATGTTTTAAGTATGGTTGGACCACAATTAGTTGACAATTATGATAATTTGAAATGCAAGGTATAGGAGAACCCAAGAACCCACACTCAAAAACTTTCAGGAGAGAATCCACATGTGAAACATTTCATTGGCTTTAAAGAACATATGGTAGCTCTCTTGAAAAATACTCTTGATACACCTTTATGAATCTTCAGAAATTGATCATCATCATCATCAGTCTTTTAGCGTCCGTCGTTGGACATAGACCTTCCCCAGGATTTGCCACACTTCTCTATCATGAGCGTCACGGAGCCAGTACTTCCTGAACTTGTCTAGCTCGTCTCTCCATCTAACATTTTGCCGGCCTCGGTTGCGCATATGGTCTCGGGGAATCCATGTTGTGAGTCGTGATGTCCATCGATTGTCAGCCATTCTTGTAACATGGCCAGCCCACCGCCATTTGAGATTTTTTATGGATTCTATGATGTCTCTAACTCTTGTCTTTTCCCGGATGTGCTGTGCTGTTTTGTGGTCTCTCCATGTTAGGCCCAGCATTATTCTTTCATGTGCACGTTGCATGGTTCTCAGCTTACGGGTCTGTTTCTTGGTTAAGTTCCATGTTTCAGCTCCATTAGTGACTATTGGGAGGATGCATTGGTTATACACCCTTCTCTTTAGGATTAATGGGATCTTATTGTTTTTGAAGGTTGAGCTAGCTCTGCCAAAGGCTTGCCATCCTAGTGTGATTCTTCGCTTGATTTCTTCTTCTTTTGAGGGTCTCATGGAGATTCATTGCCCTAGGTAGATGTAGTGGTCTACTTTCTCGAGTTCTGTGTCCTCGATTTCGATCTCAAATGGACCTTTCCAGAATTTTTCACCAATTGGAATGTTCCAGAAGACCCTATTTGAAAAATCTGCCCAAAATATCTGCATTCTCAATCTGTGGATTCCAATCTTCAACTACTGAAGAGATTTATTCAAACAGGACTTTGAAAAGAGCGAGTAAATACCCTAAAAAAACAAAACCTTATGAAATATCTTGTTTCAAGTTTTATCTTGATCTTTGTTGGATTTGTGACCTCAAAATCATTCCTTCTTTGAATCTTGGGCCTTTATCGCACTTCATGCCAATGTATTTTCTAGTAAATTAACTAAAACATTTCAACCTTGAATGCCATGGAAGGCATATTTCAATAATTTTTCATCAATTGAATTAATTAATATGAATCCTCATAAATTACAAAGTCTGATTTTATATTGTTTTTTGCAGTTGCATCTCTGTACACCTAATTATTTCATGATTCTAACACATCACTATAAAATTATATTCGCCCAACAAGGAACAAGGAAACATTTTAACTGTTATTAGTATATTTCCAATAAAAATCAGAATTTTAAAACAAGTTTTTTGAGGATGAGGGGTCTATTTACAATTTAGAAAATTCTATGCTAAAACTCAAAAACAGCTAGAGTCAAGACCACCAAATTTTCTAGAGTTATTGATGGGACCTTAGAGCTGTTTTTTTTAAAGTTAAACAACAGCTCAGCCTAATCAAATTTTGGGAAAATTTTGTATGCATACTAGATGGAGTTAGGAGAATGTTCTAAAGTGAATAATTCTGAGGAAAAAGAAATCAAGAGTTTTAGAAGATTTTTTTTCTTTTACAATATGAATATAAGGCTTAACTGCCTCCATTCAATGCAGATGATATTCCCATGGTATCAGAAGAGGTTGATCTAAATAGGGAAAGTACAAAAGTAGGCCTGAAGATGAACAGAACAAAGACAAAAGTAATGTTCAATAATAAAGTCCCCACAGAAAAGCATAAGAATAGAAGATGAGTCTCTAGAAGATGCTGATCTAAATAGGGAAAGTAATAAAATAGGCCTGAAGATGGATAGAACAAAGACAAAAGTAATGTTCAACAATAAAGTCCCCTAAAAGAGCATAAGAATAGAAGATCAGGCTCTAGAACTGATCGGCAAACATCTTTAATCTAGGACAGAGCTGGAAAACAACCATGGAAGCAAAATAAAACTATGCATAGCTATCAGCTGGAAATCATTTGGTATGAATAGAGACATGTTGAAGAGCACCTTTTTTTAACTTGAATATTCAAAAATAAATTGTCATCTCTCAGTAGACTTGAACAGCAAGAGGAGATACCAATCTATCAATCCGTCTATCTAACAAAAGTCGAGAGAGGTAACTTATTCATAGATCACCCCCAACATAGCATGATGCAAAAAGACATTGGTCATTTGATGGTTTCTATGAGTGACTAATCAGACCTGCTTTCCTCGTTCTTCTCAGTTATTGTCTTCTGACTTTTTCGTTCATTTCATTCTTTTTGATTGAATCCATTTTCAGTATTTCTAGACATTTGTTACTCTCTTTTCCATTCAGTGTCATCATGTTACAGACAAATTGTGTTGGATACACTGATTCTTGTACCATCAACACAGTTGAGCAACACTGAGTCTGATCAGTACCTGGATGAGGAAAATTGGGTACCATAAGCAGCTTGGAGTCATGCAGATAGCCTTAGATGGCTATCACGTTAATCCTCCTGATGAAGAGACTGATCTCTACACAATGCTCAATAAAGCAAACCAAGGCCCCTTGATTGGACATAAGTGACAATAGATGAATGAGTGCCCTGATGATTTCTTGATTGTGTAGTTCAATTCCTTCTGTGGCTTCTTTTTTTTTTGTGCATCACTAGCATTGTACATTTCTTTATTCTGAACTCAATTCTAATGTCATTTATAGTTTTCTCACAGTCATCCGTAAACATGAGCTGATAGTTTCCCTGTCAGTCTGATCTATCTGATTTTTAAATTTATATCAAATAAAAAGTCACCAATCCCCAATACAAAGCTGTATTTGAGACAAGACATTATTTCATATCTTTAAGGAGGTTGACAACCAGGCAAGGAGACTTGCAGAAACAAAAAGTAAATATCAGTTCTATTTACCGCTTCATCCGATATCAAAGATGCTTTTATTGTCCAAATTAATTTATGTATGATCACATAAGTTCCAATTAATTTATCTTGTGAGCTGGTTTAATCGATTGCACTTTTTGATTACAATCGGTGAACTGAAGCTCTAACATGTAATAGAAAATTATTAATTGAATCTTAATCAAGTTCAACCCTGGAGTCAAAGCCTAGACTCCATGACACTCATTGTCCAATGTGTAGACCCTTCATAATTTGATCACAAGTTTTCAATCACTCTCCATGGTTGCTCATCATTTCATCATGAATTTATTCAGATTGTCTTTTGGTATGAAAGAAGAACAAAAAAACAAAACATGGTTTACCATTTGACACAATGCCAATATTTCAGTTCTGTTTGGCAGTCAAGCCTGGGTAAAAGAAGAGGGTTGAGCTTTGGGCTAGTAACTCTACTCTATCTTACTAGGGAAACTACAACACCAACCAAATTCATATCGCCGTCGTCTTCTCACTGCCATGTCATGATAAAATGAGGGAGAGAGAGTCTAAATCTGAATTATTAACCAAATCTCTCTGTTACCATTCGATCTTTTCCTTTCAGCCAATTTTGCAAAACTCTAGATGTAATGTCTTTGAGTCTCATTTTTAGTCAATTCTTTTAACAAAGAATGATTCAGGAAAGGAATTCACAAGTTGCTGCTGGTCGGGGGGTAGTGTTCAAAAGGGGAATTTTGTGATTGAATAAGTAGATTTTTATGCATTCGTTTCTAATTTTTTTTGCTCCAATTGATGGGCTAGCTTATTTTAAAGAACATCTTACATATTCATGATTCTTGGAAGAAATGTATTAATCAAGCACAAAGCACGTGGTAAAAATTCTCAAGTTACGTCACATAGTTATTTTTTTCTATTTGTGGTTGTAAAAGTTCTATGCGAATGCCAAACTTTGAGGCTTTTCTTTCTTCTCACTACATTGATATTAATAATAATCTTTCATTTTCAGGTTTTATGAGTGTGGTTCTAATTATAATGCAATTATGATGTTCAACTTGACTCTGACTTTCTGCCATGATTTCAAAATTGAAAATAGTGTCTGTCAGTATTTGTTTGTGTATATGCAAGCCCCCAGAGTGTAAGTTTTGAGCAATCCTCATTAAATTCAGGCTGAACTCGTAATTTTGATATATCTTGAAGAGTTCTCTTCAGTTCAGCAAAAAAGAATCCATGTGTTTTAGAGAGGAAGGGGGGCTCTTTACACTATAATCATTATGCTAACAAGACTCTTCCATTCAATGAAATACTTATCAACAAACAGATTAAAACAAATGTATATGCTGTATTGTATGAAATAAATCTGGCTTTTTGCTTTGATATGTAAATGTTCATGTCCACGTTATGAGAGATGATAAATAATCAGGTGAGTTCTCTTTGCAGTGCTTGTTTTGTTGACCGGGTGCTCCAGATATTAATGTGTATGAAAATTGCTTTTTACTGAGAGCAAGCTCAACTTTCTAGAACAAGAAAATAACACTAGTCCTTAAATAAAGGGTATACAACAAATGTAAATGTATTCTGCTGAAACATGGATCCTGACTAAGAGATTGACTTTAAACTAAGAACTATACAACATGCACTTGGGAGAATCATGCTCAAACTCGCACAGAGAGATCATAAGACATTGCAGCATACCAGAAATAAGACTGGAGTCTATGACATCATTGAAAATGTTGGAAGTTTTGAATGGCAATGGGCTGGACATGGTGCAAGAATATTAGACAAGCACTGCATATCACGACTTGCAACGTGGATCCCCAGATATCACATGCAAAATTGAGGCCGACAGAAAGTAAGATAGTGGGAGGAGATAGATAAATTTAGATAGGTGGCGAGTCTTGGAGAAGGTCTATGTCCAATGACAGACACCAAAAGGCTGTTGACGCATCTAAATATTATATATGATTACACTCATGCATGTATGTATATATGTATATATATGTAATTATTGTGTCATTCAAAGACAGCTGTTTTGTTGTATTACAACTCTTCAGCGTGGCTATAGACTATCCATTATCCCTTCCAGTACCATGAGGTAGGATCAAAACCATCACTTTAGACCCAGAACCTGGTATTTTTACCCCTACCCTATGCAGAACTGAATTTTAAGCGATATATTATGTATAATTCCCCATCCACCAGAGTGCTCCATTCCTGAGTTTCAAGAGCATTGTTATGTAGCTTATAATGGACAAGTTGCCAAGAGTCTTTTACCCTAAAGAAGGGAGTATCAATCATAATAATAATTGATTATTTGAAACATTTGAAACAAAGGGTACAGCTGATAAGTATCAATATCATATATATATATATATATATATATATATATAAATACTTATCAGTTGTACCCTGTGTTTTAAATGTTATTATATTGGATACAAGTATTGAAATCATGACAGTGTTGAAGTATTATTACAAACAGGACTTCAAAGCTGCTCATGGAATTCTAGAAAAGGAAGGAAATGAAATAATATCTGACTGTACCACACTTAACTGGTTTAAGAGATTTGATGGTGGCAGTTTGTCCATTGAAGTAAAGCGTAGAAGTTGCAACCATCAATTGTTGAGTATGATGGTTTGAAAGACAAAGTGGGGAAAACCCGATCATCAGCACTTGGAAACTTCAAGAGCTAAGATCACCAAAAAATTCCATGTGTAGAACATTATGTAAGCTTCAAAAACACAAAGTAGCTCTTGAGATGTTGGAAACAAAAATATTTCTGATAAATCCAAATACTTTATGGCTGCTCTCTTCTAGCCTCAGAGAGAATGGAATTTTAATTTTATCTTTAATGGATTCATTTTGGCTCTGGTTCTAATCTCTGGGCATTATCTTCTATTATTCTATTGTCTGTCAACAATTTATTGGACAACCGCTGAACTTGAATCTGCCCCCAGCAAATGTTACTGCCTTTCAGTTGTGTCCTCTTTGACTCAAAGAATCATGAAAATCATTTCTATTTTTTCATTGAACCAAGCATAATCAAGGTCTCCTCTTGATGGTGCGCTCAGGAAATTCATCTGGTGTCAGTTTGGGGAGATAAAATTTCTGCCTGATTCCATCTCGGAGACTTGATCTATTATTTTCAGATATCCAAGCCTCCCAAACTCCGATTAGATTAACAATTTCTCACAAATCAATCGATCATTGATTGAGCTCAATGAGAGAAACTTTTTTGAGTGAAGCGATTCCAATTGTCTCTAATTAATTGATTCTAATTAATCAGTGTTTAATATCTGGAAGCTTCAATCCATGAACATTTGAATAAGATTCCAATTGTTCATGAAGTTGAAGTATTTGTTTTTGACTAATTCCAAACCTTGACTGAGAATTTCACTAAGCTAGATAGTGGTGACGATTAGGGAAGGGAGATTGTGTAGGGCAAAACGGTCTTTCAGCTGACCTGCACACCAGCTCATAAAGAAAAAAAAAGGTCACAAAAGAACAGAAAAGTTATTACATAACATCTGAGTAAGGTTTTACAAACAAGTAGATATTTATACATGTTCGATTTCCTAATGTAATATGTAAAATGCAAAAGTCTAAATTTTGATGAATAGTTATGAACTGGGTGTTTCCACTTGATAGTTTAGGGGCACCAAATCAACTTCTGCTTGATTGATTAATTTCGTTCTTCCTTTCTTCATGTTCTTTTTTTTTATTTATTTATTTCCTTCTTTCTCCCTTTACTCATCAATGTCTTTCTTTTGTATGTAAATTTTCCTTTATTTCTTTCACTCTTTCTCATCAATTTCTCTTTTCTTCATTTGTATTCTTTTTTTTGTTTTCTTCCATGAATTTCTTTCTTACTTTTGTAATTTTTCTTTTTCAATCATCCATTCTTCCTTTCTTTCTTTTACCATTGGTTTCCCTTTTTTTTCTCTTACTTTTCTTTTAATTTTATTCTTTCTTTTATAAATTATGTGTGTTTCTTCATTTTTTTCTCTAATTAATTGTGTTTCTTCCCTTTACCCTCAGTTTATTTTTTTCATCAAGTTCCTTTCTTCTTTCGTAAATTTCCCTCTTTCTCTCATGAATTTACACTCTTTTTTTGCACTAATCCTTTCATCAACCTTCTTCCTTTCTTTTTTCTTCTCTTTTTCTATTTTTTTGTTTCCTTCCCTTATTTTTCTCCATATTTACATTCTTTCATTACTTGTTTTTCCGATTAATTACTTTTCCTTTTATAAATTCACTTCACTTCTAACCTTCTTTCTTCCATCGATTTCTTCTTTTTTTTCTTTGGAAAAGGGATTATCCTTCAGTAAAATACAAGTCTGATACCGTCTTGTCTGTCTGAATTGCTTGAAAACATGTGTAGTACCCTCTATACTTCTAGTTAGGAATTAAGTATGAGACTCTTCTTTTAGCTAGGTATCCAAAACGTCACCCCTGGACGCATATGGTCCAATGCTCATTAGCTCCAGCACTCTTAGCTGGTTACACTTCTGGCCCTGGCCTTTGTGGCTGGCCATTCTCTCTCTTTCCTTCTCCGTCGTCCAATGCTCATTGGCACCAGGACCCCTAGCTGGTCATGCCTCTGGCTCCGGTCCTCGCGGCCGGCTACTCTTCTGCTCTCTTCCCATCTCCCTAAGATCATTATCATTTCGCCGACCCACTGGCCACTCTGATCTCAACCACCATGCTCACTTCGGGAAACATGCAAAGATAAAACTCCATGTTCTATATCTTCCATAGGCTGTACGTCGAGAGTCTATCAGCGTTTTAGAATTGCCCCCAAGTTAATTCACTTACTTGGTAGTAAGGCTCACACACTAAACCCAGTTTCTACGTATCTAGGAGCAATCATATGGAATCCATGTGTTCATACAACTCCAACGCCAGCACAAAGAAGCTCCCACCTTTTGCCATCTCTTCTTTCATCCCTTCTCCTAACATTACTTCTCTCAATCGATCGTATATATGCATCCTCATATTTACCTCATCTTTATTCTTGTATTAAATGTACATCTCTTGTCTGACCATAATACTTGTATATCTTCATTCCACTTTGTTATTACAATGCGGGTCCAACTTCATATCAAGCACAAATTCCATTCCCTTCGTACAGCTTCCTTCCCTTCCACAGCTACAGGGCTGCACGGGCGCAACGCATCAACCCATGAGGATCCAAAATATTCGTCTCTCAACAATCTATCACTGTTCAAATTCAACAAAAAAGACTATACGCTAAAACATGTATTTCTTTTTATGGTATGGAGAATCAACGAAGTCCTTGAGTTCAGTCCAGACCAGTTAAAACCTTGCGTTAAATGATACAAATCCTAATCTAAATCTATCGCCAAGTCTTGATGGAACCTCTTCAAAAAAGTTCAAAGATTCATCTGTGATATTTGAAGGCAGTGTTGACATCTTTTCAATCTTACATGAAACACAAATGGAAATAAATTTGATACAATCTATGCAAAATCTTCAAAATGAATTTTTTGATCTTTCCATCTGTTATCTAGACTTGTCATAATGTGTGAAGTTATTTTTTAAGAAAAGAAAAATCTGAATACGTAGATGTAAATATAACTTATTCTTCCAGTTTGAAATATTTAAAATCTGAATCTCTGAATTACCACTCCACCATTGAATTAAACCAAAACTCCAAACATGCCTGGAAATTATACAACCATTTAATATTAATGAATGAATAGCATACCTAGGGTAATAGTGCATGGTGACTTCACACATTTACTGGTGTGTCTCTTTTAGGGGTCGCCATCAGCTATCTTGCCATAGGTTTGGGAAAAGCAGCAAGACACATTGATTCAAATCTGGACTCTAAAAGCAGGGGAGTGATAGACTTGGATGATGCAATGTTTTGCTCCCCCAAAAGACTTGCAGGATAGTGAAAAATGGGCAAGCTCAGTCATTGTAAATGCAACAGTCACACAGTACACTGCCAATTGAGTAACCTCACCAGAGAGTGTGTCGATGCATGGAGAGTAAGGTTTTCTCTGATTGGCTGACTAGTCACATCAAGGCTGAGCAAATGGCTTTCAAGATGTTCAAAACGGCTGATTGATTTCCAAACAGTCCTCGTATTCATATAAATCACGCCATACAGTTGGTTGCGTCTTTCCATCTGTCTGCAAGATATTCCTGAAAATACTCAATGGATTTCCATGAAATTTTTGGGAATGGTATAAGGAAGAAGTGGTTACATTCTGGAGCAGATACCAAGATCATTTTCTGATTGAGAGATATCTTTCCATTTTTTTCCATACATCTATGTATTCACTCATGTCAGTCCACATAATGTCTCCGAAAGTTCTCTAATAATTTCAATGGGATTCCCTGAAAGGTTGGGCAATAGACTACAAAAAAAGTGATTAAATTTTGGGGCGGATTCATAAACAATTACATCCCCTGTAGTAGTTGAATGCCCGCAACACATAATATTGCCAAAATATCATACTTTCATCACAATATCTCCGGAAGTTCTCAACGAATATCGATGAAATTTAATGGAAGGGCAGGGAATGGGTCATTGAAAGAGTGAAGAAACTTTAGTCGGAACCATGCATGAAAACAGCGTTAGCGGAGGTATGTGTTCTCTAATTGCTTCCCATTCTCTCATTTGGTCTCAGGCTGGACTAAACAAAGCAAAATTATTATCAATCAAATCATAAGAAGGAACTTCTTGTTGGCACTGGTAAATGTCAGCATTCAAATTCAGCTGAAGAGCCATCATTTCAGTTGCTGATTTTCAAAGCAAACAAGTTCCTTCACAAAATTAGTGCTACACAGTTTTCTCCCCTAATATGGTGCTTTGCCAGAAGCTCAGAAAATTATTTTTACAAGAACAATATCTAACCCACTTTTAGTATCAGTAGTGGCTATCAGCCTTTCTCCCTACCTATCCTCCTATCAAACTACATGGCTTTTTCTTCTCTCCTAACTTTTATTGTACTACCTAACTGTAGTACCCTGTCTCTTCCTAACCTCTTATTAAAGTGCCTTCTTACTTCGTATCCTCTTTTTAAACTTCTATCTTCTTCTTCCAATCATGTATACTATCTTTATAGTATCAGTTGCAGTCATCGATCAAACTTATTGTAAACTTATTATCACCGTTTGCAAAGCAACGGATAATGAATTAAAATATAGATCTATGATATTATCTTGATAAAATGGAAGTGACAAAACTTAGACACCGAGACGTTTTCCGATCCTGCCATTTGCCTACTGAGTGAAGAAATTCTTCGTGAAGTGCCAACCGCGCCAACCTTTGACCAAATCTCAACAGCGAAAGGATTGTCAGTCAGCCCCTGATCACTGGATGAGTTGACTATTGTTGACGTTTATATGTGTGTGCATGTATTAGTGTGGTTGGGTGAGTGTTTTGATTGGTCAGAATCTTTCTTATGGCTGTAAGAGATCGGAGGTAAAGAGATAGCAATTCTTCCGTGTCATTTTCCCTAACGTTTGAGTCCCAGGCTTAGACATTGAGTCTCCATTTCTAGTGATAAGAGTCAGGAAGGGAATATCAGTAGATGAGAGGTCATAACAAGCGATCGATGAGCTGCCACTGAAGCTTTAATAGTTTGAAATGATTTCAGGGTGGAACACAGTGATTTGATAGGTTCGCGAACGAAGCCGGTTTTGCAGCTGATTTAGCCAGTGGCAAAGGCATTTCTCTTTCCGCTGCACAAATGAGGGCGAATAAAGAAATTACACAGAAGGGAAAGCAGCATTTGAAAGGATCCATGCAGTTTGTTAGTGAGGTTCAAATATGATAGTAGCAGTCACAATGGACAGGTATGCAGTTATTTAACGCGGAATAAAATTATGCATTTCACCAGAGGCAAACCATCATCCTGATTTCTTTAATCAATCACATCGAAACCCTATATAAAAGTTTTCCGTAAAAAAAATCCCTTTGCTATATCATACATTTTATTGCTTCCAATCACAAAAATGTACTTGGAAAAAAATTTGGAGGGACATCATGGAAATTGATACCTGGAATTAAAGCAAAACGAAAACAAGTTCTAATTTCTTATCATTTCTTGGCACCGTTCACGTTGCAAAAAAACTATTTCTTTTTAATCAGTTTAAAAAAGAATCTCTCTTCCACGCTTTGAACATCAATTCCTATTCTTTCTGATGGTTTATGGGCGGCTGTTTTAGTATTTGGCGTTTTGTGAGCTTACGTCGGGTTTTAATAGCTCTGCAACAGGACTTTTATGTTTTGCATGTAATGGTTACTCATCAATTGGTTGTCTAGAAGATTTTGCACTCTTGGGAAAGTAAGAACAGCTCAGGGAATATCTACGCTCAAGCTCTATGAATAAAAACGCCCTTAAAGGGAGAAATATTTCAAGAAATGAATATTGACATTCATTACGTTCTTGTTTTGTAGTGAGTAGCAAAGAGAGAAGAAGGGGCAGAGGTTCTGTTCAAGCAAAAATCATCAAAAAGTAATTCAAATATATCTGAATTTTCTTACAGGGGAGAGATATTATGTCTAAGTATAATAAATCATCCATGTGCTTCTACAATTGAAGAGGTTATGGGATTATTCTACGTGAGTAAACCTCTGATGAAGCGCTTTTCAGGGCAAAATGCCCCAGTTTTTTCTTTATCCTAATCAAATAAAAAGCTTTCAACGATGTAATTGTTTCTCTCAATGTTTTTTCCACGCTGTCAACAATCATACTGTTGGATTTGATCTCATGCACACAGCACATCCATGCAAGCATGATAAACTGAACACCTATCTTCTTTCTATTTTTTCTCTGAAAATATATCTGCACATAATGTAATGATTGATAATACAAGTATTCTTCTATTTATATAAATTGCATATGGTAAACTTATATTATAAAGTTTGCAACCGCAAACGACTTGAAAATGATGAATATATTCTACAAAAAGAAACCAAATAGAAAATAGACTTGGAAGAGTCCCAACCATGAAACCGAAAACGAAATAGACTACCTTTTAACGGATAAAAGCCACACCATCAAAGACATCCAAATTCTAAACCAAGTGAACACAGGAAGCGACTATAGAATGGTAAGATGTTAAATGCGAGTAAACACCTATAAAGAACGCAGAAAAATGTTCCACATCAAACTGCAACTACTAAACGTACCAAATGAACTTACCCAAACCTTCAAGCTAGGATTGAAAAACAGATCTAAAAATACTTACTGATGAAAACGACACCAACATCAACGAAATTCACAGCAAAATAACGACCTCTCTTATAAAACCTGCGAATATGTTTAAATCAAGAAACACACAGGCCATCAGCAAAATCTCGGACAAAACCAAAAAACTCAGAGAAAAGCAGAGAAACCTCAAACCACCAACAACCACAAGGGGAAAAATAGAAGAAACCGAACGGAACAAAATAATCAGAAAGAAACTAAAACAAGACAAAAGAAGGTACATGAAAGCAATCATCGAAACTATTCTCGAAAAACGATCAGGCTTTAAAGCAATAAACAAAGCTTTCAGTATAGGACAGAAACAAGTAACTAACATACTCAATAAATCCATAAAACCGATTCTGCTATCAGTTAACACACATTGGATGTATATTGATAGTGAAATTGCAATAGATATTCTTCATATATTGAACAGGATCATACAATTTGACCTAAGACGTCTAATTAATATTACAATGAAATAAAATTAAATATAAAAATTCTTCCCAAATTAAAAACAAGTGAAAGGTCAACAAAAGAGAAAAATCCCAAATTATGATAAATTTATAAATTTTTAAGTAGAATACATTGGGGGAGATTGTGCCGATCAACACAGTTTTGGTATGCGATGGTAAAAAGTCTGTACTGTTTCTTTTGAATCCCTGAAACAGGCCTATGGTAACACAGCTTGTTTTCCAAACAATAATTGCTAAAAATTTCTCTAAAAAACATAATTTAACACCTCACACACGGGTATGCAAAAATCAATGAAGATATCTTGTTGTTGTTGTTGTTGTTGTTGTTATAGTAGTAGTTGCAGTATTGCTATTGATATTAATAGAAGTATTATTATACCTTCAGCCACTATAAGCACAACATAATCACTTTCTCATAATTATCTCAGATATGTAGATTCCAACCCACCAAGAATATTAAGAGAGTTAACCATAAACAACTAAGGCTGCGTTAAAGTGAAGTCTAAAGCTTGGGATGCAGATAAAAGTTATAAGATTTATCTCCTTAAACAACACTCTCCATATAAGAGCTGATAGATTAACAACATACTGATAAAAAAGTGTCTGAAACATTCCAACTAACTTAAAACAACCAACCATGAATTCCTTTTTCTCTATGGGCAATTAAAGAAATTTACAAAAATCGACAAGTAAACAAGAAAAAAGAAAGAAAAAGGAAAAAGAGTGTTCGCTTGATATTATGTATCACATTTGAAATTATCCCCAGTTTTACAGAGTCAGAAAACAGATAATTAGATTGAAATATAGACACACATTTTGACTCTCATGGAAATAGAAAGTACATGTAATAAAAGCTTGTATTTCCTGAATAAACTGCAATTGTGACTAAGCCACATGGCAGCCCCTCTCACGAAAGAAAAACCTCAAAAAGTTTCTTCTCAAGAGAATTTTATAACATTTGCAATTGAAGTGACAAAATACCTCAAAACTATCCAAATGGCGAAATGTAAGGGTCCAGTTTAGGTTTATAGATACATCGTGAATAGAACACCCCCCCTTGAAAAATATTTTAAAATATTTTTTGCAAAACAGTATGTAAATGTAGGAGGAGAAGCGTTGCCAAAAATGAGTTGAATAAGAATAAAGAATAAATGAAAATACATTGAAGAACAATTCTGTGCTTGCAGTGCATGTGCAATCATATTGATTAGATAGAAACAAGAGACAAAAGGTGAACCCTAAGGAAATGGGAAAAAAAGGACAAATTAAGAAAAAAAATTTGAAAGGTATTTAACAACCAATCATTTTATCTGCTGCAAAATGCAGCCCTGCAGAGTAACATTCGAGGATAATTTGATTACATATCATGAAAATGGCCAAGTTGCTTATTCTAGAACAAACGAAGTATAAAACCCTTTTTTTGTATTCATTAGAAATTGCATCTTTGCAATTTTGGGATGCTTTGCTGCTTAAATGAGATTTAAATGAGCTTGTGTTAGGTTTTTTGTAGAAATCTACTGAAATATTTTCCCTTATAATACATTCACACACAAGCTCTCTCCCCCCCTCTCTCTCTCTCTCTCTCTCTCTCTCTTACACACACATAAATATAAAGACAGACAGAAAGGGATCTGATGAAAGGAGAATTCGTTTTTCTGGAAATAATCATTCAAACATTTGAAGCATTCAAGGATATTTTATTACAGAAATGAAATCTGGCCAACTGGCAATTTTTGAATTTTAAAGAATTCATCAGTCCCCACTCCCCAAAATACCCCTTTCGGAATCTCATACTTTCATCCTAGTGTCCCTTCCCCTTTTTGAAACAGCCTGCATTGTCTTCGAGATTATCATCTGCGGCCTCGTTGTGTTCGCTTTAATCTCACCTAAGGTCTTAAGGAACAGTCAAAACTTTCAACGAGCCAAATCTGGGCATTCTGTGTGAGTGAGAGAGAAAGAGAGAGTGAGAGAGTGAGAGAGGGAGAAATTCAAGATTCACAATTTTTTTACCAAAGTTTTTTATGCTTCTGATCCCAAATTCAGAATAAATGTGATCAATGGCATAGTTGCAAAAATATATCCTCCTTGAAGTCTTATCGAGATTTTTTTCGAAGGAGTAAACAATAATAATAAGTCATCTACATGACTTGTCTCAAATACCTAAAGCAAAGATTTAGTTTCTACTGGTGCCCCATTAAAACACGCCGTGACATTTGAGAATCGATTTTTTTTATTCGTGCACGTTTAGGGACTTTTTTCGAATCGTTGTCACGAAGCCAAGCTGTCAAAAGAATATGAGATCAATGGAGATCAGAGGCGAGTAACTTCTCTTTAAATTGGTTCTAGAGTAACAAGTCTGGCATTCACAGCAGAACAATAGCATAGGAAAACAAGCTTCACACACACACAAAGATACAAGTTCCCTCAATTGACAACTATTGGGCTTCTCGCAGCGTGAGCTCGGGCTAGAAACGCATGCTACAGCATTCATTTATTCTTTTCTTGTCGCTTGCAGCCAGGCCCAACGTTTGCATCATATGATTAACTGGAAACTTTGCAGACATAGCTCATATGCATCAAAGGAAAACACATGGATTGGTGATAATGATATTAACCTGGAGAGAAGAAAGCGTGAAAAAAGACCGAAAACTGACGAAGACGAGAGAAAAGGGCAGACAATGTTTTGGTTCTCAGAAAACAGATATAATTAAACAGAAATCTAGAGACAAAAGGATGACCCCAAAAGAAAGTAGAGATAAGTAGGACTTGCATTGCCTGAAGGAAGTGCAAATGAGTCTTAACGTCCGTCATGGGACATACACCTTGCCCAGGATTTGCCACACTTCTCTATTGTGAGCGTCGCTGAACCTTCGTAGTTCGTCTCATCATCTAATTCTACCGGCTTCAGTTTGCGTTTGACCTTCTGGGATCCATTTTGTGAATTGTGATGTCCATCGGTTGTCTGCCATTCTTGCAACATGACCAGCCCATTGCCATTTGAGTTTTCCAACGGTTCCTAAGATTCATTGGTTCTATACTCTTCATTTTAGGATTCATGGGATTATCTTGTTCTTGAAAGTTGAGCTTGTGCTAACAAAGGCTAGCCATCCTAGAGTGATTCTTTGCTTTATTTTTTCTTCTTTTGAGGATTTGATAGAAATTCGTTGTCCCAGATAAATGTAGTCGTCTACTTTGTCAAGCTTTGCGTTCGCTTAAGTTCATGTGAAGGACAACTTTTTCACTTTTTTCATTACATTCATCTAGCATTAGTTGGAGGTCGTGGGGGTTCTCTGCAAAAAGGACCATGTCGTCAGCAAATCTGAGTTCACTTAAGCATTCGCCATCTATTCTGATTCCTTTATTTTCCCAGTCTAGATTTCTGATGATAATCTCGAGGCAGAATGTAAAAACTTTGGGTGAGCCGGTATCACCTTGTCTTACCCCTTTCTAGAGTTGAATAAGCTCTGGGGAGTTTCTGAAAAGTGTCCCAGTTTCATCCCCCAATCCAAGTTTATTGTTGGTAGTGATTGTATCAGCCAAACCTGGATATTCATTGAGCGGAGGTGCAGGGTGCCTTACTGTGGCTGTTTATGCTTAATCCACGCTGATAGTTTAGGGAACTATGGGTAAAATAGCAGGATAGACGGAGCTCTCTAGCCTTTGAGGCAACCAGTCTATGAGAAGGACAACTCCAAATTTAAAACCAAGAGCTCGAGTCCCAAATGTAGTCTGACGTTGTCTTCAACATCTTGCGACAAGATGCAACGGATATTGTTCTTCCCTACAACTTCCATCCAACCTTGCCCTGGCCTACACCCAGGGGAGATTGGAAACAAGACTTTTGCTGAGGATCCATAGTCATGCAAGACAGATGGGTGCCATCGATTCAATGAACTAAGCTTTGTTTGACACAAGGCTCGATCTATAGCTGAGACCTTAGCCGTGGAAACAGGGAGTTTTTGTGAAGATACAAAATCGTGGAATGGGAGACAGTGATGAAGCATGATATAAGTAAATATTTTGGGTCCTGGGAACTAAGCTCGCCGGGAGCCCTCTCAAACATTTTGTGAGAATTGATTAAAAAGAAAAGCATTGCATTACATCACTATCAGTAGGGTTGAACAAGCATTTTCAATGTGAAATCGACCTCACAGCAAAAAAGTCCAAAACTTGCAGAAAAAATAATTGTATCATCCAAATCTTTGTGTAATTATCAAGAAGAAAGATTTGATAACAATCTGCTATTAAATTTCTGGCATTAAATCATATAGCACCGGGTATCTTCGATAAAATTTGTAACATGAAAAGTTGTTTTAATATGAAGAGGAAATGGTTCTGATATCTGCATTTAGAAAGTTTCTTCAAAATTCTACGACGCAGAACACCTCAATTCTAAAAATCTCGCAAAAATCATTACTTCATTCGATTTTATTGAACACATCGGTATTTATTCAATAAATGATGACTTTTCAAATGTTTTTCTATTCCAAGTTTCGAATAAAGATATTTTTTTCCATGTGATTCCAACTATTCCTTATTGATTTTATCATTTTTTCTACTCATCAGTGTTTTCATTGAATTTTCCCATACACTTACTGATAAATCCGACGAAGGATGAACTGTGTTCATTTTTTTTTTCTTAGAAAAACATTCAAGAACTGCAGGATTGGAACTCTTACTTTGGGATTTGAAAAACAGGAAAATTAGGCAAATATTTTTTTTTTGTTTTTTGTTTTATTTGATTAATTATAGCCCTTCAAGGTACGGCCTAAGAGTAAAGTCATTCATTCAGCCTGAAAGTACACTCCGATATCCAGTTTTGCATTTCAAGGTCCGACCAAAGTTAATCAACGTAAACTTTTATTACTCGAAAAAAAATCAATCTTTTCTAAGTCCGTCGAAGCTTCACCAGTGATCCCGTTAATTGGGTCTTTCATTCCTACGTACACTTTTTCTTGAAGTTTTTTTTTTCTGTTTTTACGTTGGGTTGTTTCACAGTTATTAGCAATCCTGTGTCGCTTACGCATTAATTCTAGTTTTGTAGTCCCATAGGCATTAACTTTAGTTAATATAGCCACCCCTTTAATCCACAAACCCCTTTAATCCGGGAACTTCTTTAATTCAATATATCCTTTGAAGAACCTAGGAAAAATTATCTTTAGGATAAGAGTGAACCGCTACCGCCTTTGAAAAGCCGTGGAGCTTCTTTATAATAATACTATACAATGGAATATACCTAACGAGCTCAGTGCGTCAATTTCCGATTCAATGTAAAGTAATGTTACAAATGTCAATCCACAGAGGAAATTCTATTTATGTACAATAGAATTTGATACATGGTAGAAAAGAAAACCCAATACTTCAGGAATTTAAACTTAAAGAATTTATAATATTTGGTCAACAAGTTGAGAGAAGCAATAAAATATCTGATCTTTTATCTATAAAATATATGTAAACCCAAGAGCGAAATTCCCGAACAAAAAAACAAAACAAATAAACATTCAAACCCTCAGGTAATGTATATAAGGTCAGAATAATATAAACTTATTTCATACTTAGTGTTGTGTAGGATAGCAAGGCATACCATACAATACTTTGTTTCACACTTAATCAGTAAAATCTATATTGTTGGGATTTGTGTTAAATTAACCTCTATTAGGACAATCCGAATCGAAACAAATGAACAGTTTTCCAAATATCCAAGCTTTTATCAAATAGAAATTTAGCAAGGAAGAACTTGATGTAAGAGAGAATTCCGATTAACAAGTGTTAATGTGTTTTGGTAGTTTTGAAAAAAGTGTTGGCTGTTTGGAAAGTTCATTAAAAGATTTGCTCCAGTTTAGTGGAGTTACTGCAAGTTGATGATTTTGCCTTGCAGTCAAAACAATGTGTTGAATTAAAGGAGTTCTTGGTGATTGAGGTTCGTCAATATTTAGGTCTATATGTATGACTGTGTGGGCACCATTCATAATAGACATTTATTCGTATATGTATTCTTGTATCACACGCAAACATGCTATATATATATATATATATATATATATATATATATATATATATATATATATATATATATATATATATATATATATATGAAGAAAAATAATAAAGAAAGGAGCTTAAATATGAAAACTACATTATTGAATCTATACATCTATCATTCGATAGATAATTAAATTCTGTTATAAGGTTGGTAGGATTCCAAGAAATTTCCCAAATCGCTTGAAGTATTATCAACTAATCGAAATAATGCCACCCATATAAATAAAATTACATAAACTAATTACATATGCCTAAAAACGAAAAATCACCAAAAATTGATTATTCATCCTTAACAATAGAAGTTGGTAAGCGAAGAAGAAAATCAACTTCCAGGTTATTATTGACCTTTTAGTTCAGAATTGCTCGCCTTAGTAAACATGTTAATTAAGATTCTGTCGAGATTTCTTCGATGGTTCGAGGGAAACCTACACTCCCCCCATAATATTCGATCATAAAATTTTGGATAGACACTAATTAGATTAACAGATACTCAAATCTTTGAGGTATATTTGAATTCTTTATATTTTATCTTTGGTTGTTAGCACATACGTAAATATATGCATACACGCACATACCGTGCAGCACAAAACTTAAAACTCAAGTTAAAAAAAGTTGAATAAATTTATTAGTATCTGGAATGATCATCTACCGTTTCTGACCTTTGGAGTTGGTCATTCAAAAAGCACTGTTCAATGTCGATCAGCTGATGATTTGAGCAGTTTCAACGGAATTTTGATCATTGAAAATTTACATTACTGGTAAACTTCAAATTTATGGACAATTAATGTGATATAAAGGGTTCAAATAACTTTATCGGTTATAATAATTGTCAAGACTTGTGTCAAATTTACACATTATGGGAGAGAGTCCAAAGCTGTTCAATCCCAAACTTGGTGTAATTTTTTTAACCCTGGAATCAGGAACCAATTCACCAGAGTTAAACAGTTGTGAAAAATTACTTCCGAGATTCATTGCCGTGATCCGTTGTCTATAAATGAGTACATCTCTTCTACCATTTTATGAAATAGTTAATTTTCCTCTAATCCAAACATTGAACATAACAGAACATTGCACAATAAAAGAAGATATCAGGTATTACTAGTGACCTAATTTCACAGAGTTGAAACAGTCGCGTACATTCCGACAAAAAGGAAATTATACGTCTTTTTCAGTGAGGAAGGGTACAAACAACTGAAACTTTATTTTTACTCCACCCTTTTAAAGTCCGTCGTTACAGATATACTTTTCCCAAGATTAACCAGATCTCTCGATCCTGGGCGTTGCAGTACCAAAATATCCTGATCTCGTCCAAATTGTCACACCATCTTATTAATGCCGGCCTAATTTCGCTTACGATCTATTGGGATCCATATCGTGAGCCATGATGTCCAGCAGTTGTCTGAAGTCCTTATAACATGTCCAGTCCATTGCCGTTTTCCTATGTATTTTCTGATATGTTTGATTCCTTTTTTTTCTATAATATACTGCGCTATCTGATAATCTCCCCGTGTGATATTAAGCATAATCCTTTTTGTGTACAGTAAGCAATTATTCCTGCGACGTTGGCATCTAAAAAATCTGTACATTAGTGAAATATTTGATACTTTGACAGTACAACCGAGCAAAATTTGATTTAGCAACCTTAACCATTATACCACTCATACACCTTTGAGAAAAAAACTTACTGATTATTCCAGCTTCGTTGATATCAAGTACATTCATATATTTGTAAAATATTTCATACAAAATCAGTATAAATCTACATGATTAAGTTTTGACATCACTTGTAATTAATGTCCATCCATGAAAGATGGATGGACATTAATTACTAATTAGTGACTAATTGGTGATTTTGTTGCTTACTATTACCATTGGATTGTTGGGTTGGATTGTTCAAACTGATTGAAGGCATTGGCTGAATTTGATCGATTGATAAGTTCAGTAGTTTCTGTCAACGTCGTTAATTTATGTTTGGTGTTGTTTCTAGCAAAGCAGCCAACATTGAAATTTTATATAGACTTTGTTTCTTCGGCATTTACATCTATTACTCTACAATCAAGATTTGGATTGTTGAAAGACAGTTATTCACTTTTCGCCGCTTTCTCGCTCTTATGAAGAAAAGCAGATATAGTGTTCAGCGTTTTTGTCTACAACGAGTCGAGAGGCAGCGTGGATACTCTTCCCCACTCTTTTAAGTACTAGTTTTCTATACCTGCCATTGTCCCAACCTCCAATTGCGCAGTCTAATACACTAGCATCAATGTTATGAAATAATGAATACTTTTTCAACATAATATCCTTCTTGTCAATGCACTCAATTTAGTAGTCACTATTAAACACATAGATCAAACACTATAAAGTGAAACTTCCAAATCAAAATCCAGCTATTAACTACGTGTCAAGCTACAGACATATTGATCTACCTTCGTAAATATTAGCATGGCAATTGGTTAATAGTGAACAATATTGATATATTACTTTAAACAATCAATGTATTATATTTAGGATTAGAATACATGCTTCTTGTTATTTGGATAATGGCCTTACTGCCAATACGTTAGCTAATCTTCTTTGTGTTGTCTGAAGTTCAGTGATTAAATATCTTTGTTATTCCAAAAATCATTCTGATTAGTTTTCTCATCAATTTCCACTGTAGCACAAAGCTTTGACGCTCAGTTCTGTTATTATTTTCAAATTGAGTTTGGAATCAACAAAATAAAACTATGAAAAACTCATCAGACACAAAAGCAGGCATATATTAAAAACAACAAAGACAGAATAATAAAAATTAAAGGCTGTTGTGAGAGAGGAACCAACGACAAGGAATAAAAATCATTGAATATATCTATTTTCGCCTGCATTTATTATCATGTTTCGAAAGAGCTGTTATTGTTCTGCCTCGTTGTTACTTTTACATTGGTTCATCGGAATAAACGTTGGTGAAAAGTCTCATGTCAGGAGGTGGGCCTCTAACACCGTACTGTCATATCAAAGAGCACATGCGAGAATGATATTTGTTAATATTGAAGGGATATACACACGACCGTGGACAATATCAATCATATTTAATCCAGGAAACCAGGAGAGAAAGAGAGAGGGAGGGATTTGCCTTTATGCCTGATTATCCAAATTTCGAGAATTTGTTGTAATCACTGGTTATTTACATTGTCCGTCACAGGATTACAAGAGTAGAGATTACAGTAAGGATCGAACACATAATTCTTACAAAAGTTTTTTGTAATAATCACTCTATGGTTGAGTAACTTGCTGCATGACATACAAACAGGGTCTGCCTGTAAAGTTTTTAGCCCTTCAATCAACGAGAAAATAGCCAACTCAGGTCAATGGCGCCTTAGTCCCGTCATGGTATTTGCCTCGGGACCTCACACATTTATCCCAGCATCTCTTCCACTCTTCGAAACAATCTGCAAAGTAGTTTTTCGGATCACTATCAGCTGCTCTGTTGCCTTTTCCTTAATCTTGTCCACGTATTGAGATCCTTTCAAACCGAATCTATACTGTATAGGAGTGACAAATCCAAGTACGGCGATATTTTGCCAACAAATCTTGAACGAAACGGGAAGAATGAACAGGCTCGGTTATCGTGAATATGTTGATCACGTAGAACACAAGCTTCCTCAATTCTGTCTTGCCGACGACTTAGTAACCTCATGAAATGTGTCTCTTCACACATACGCGGTAAGGTCATTCTGTATTGTTGCCAAAGTAACACCATATTATTCTTGTTAGATACTTTTTGACATACCTAGTATAGGAACGACCTTGACAAATGTTGATTCTACAGAGCACCCAAATTGCCAGAATTGCCTGTAAGGAATAGAAAAGAGACCTCATATTATTGAGGATTCTAATGATAAAGTGAATTCCGTACGTCCTCCGGTGATTAATTCCCAAAAGAACTTTGCCTGAAAGTCAAAGGAAATCAATACTAAAAGTATTCTTAGAATTGCTGTCACCGACAAGTCTTGCTATGTCGAAGAACGGGACAAAAATAACGCAAACTTCTCCAGAAGTTTTGGCCCTTTGTTTATTTTATATAATTTATATATTTTACATATCCAATCTATGTATATTTTTATCCACAGCTGTAGATTGATGGGATTAATTTGTGATAAAACGCAACAAAAACAACAACAACAGCAATAATGATAATAATAATAATGATAATAATAATAACAATGATGATGATGATGATGATGATGATGATGATGATGATATACAAAAAGGAATAAAAGAAGCGAATACCTTGAGCGGATAAGAAAGATTTTAAAAGCCAAACTAGATAGCAGGGATCTGTTCGAAAAAAAAATGAAAACATTGACAGTATCAGTAATCAGATACACAGGATCTTTCTTTGGATGACAAAGGAAAAACTCCCATCTATGGATCAGCGAACAAGAAAGCTTATGGCAATGTACGAGGGCTTACATCCCAGAGATAACACTGATAGACTCTATGTGAAGAGAAAAAAAGGTGACAGAGAACTCATCAGCATAGAAGACTGTGCATCAAAGGCCAAAACAGGATTAAAAACAATGTGCAAGCAAAAAGTGAAGAAATCATAAAAAGCATCCGAAGCAGTGCAACGTACTATGAAAAAGAAGCTAACGAAGGAGCAGCACAACAAATAAGGAAAGAAAAATGAGAACAGAAAAATCTATAGGGATAATTCAAAAGACATATACAAAATGTCGCGGACAAGTGATCATGAACATAGCTACGCAAAGGAAACCTAAAGAGAGAAGCTGAATCGCTCATCATGGCAGCCTAAAACAAATGCACCAGCACAAACTATATGAAGGCAAAACTCGACAGAACCTAAACAAACAGCAGATGCCACTAATGTGGAGAAATAACCTGTGAATGTAGTCAACTTGCCCCAAAGGAGTACAAACTACACGGTAACAACAGAGACACACTGGAAACAATGAATGGGATTCAGAAATACGAACAAATGATATCAGCACAAACCAGAGACAGCCCTAGAAAATGGAATCCTTAAATTACTCGAAGACTTTGACATCCAAACTGATCACAACATCCGAGTGAGAAGACCAGGCCTGGTGATCTTGAACAAGGGAAGGAGAGTAAATACGAAAGAGAGTGGAAAACTAAGGAAAGACCAGGACCTGGCAAAGGAGCTGAAAAAGGTATGGAACATGGAAGTCAGAGTAGTAGGCTCACTTTGAACTGTAATGAAGACACTGAAAACGAGATTGGGGGAACTGGGCATAAGAGGAAGGACTGGAACTATACAGACCACATCGCTATTGGGAACTGCATGAATACTGGGGAGAGTAGAGGAAATATGAGACATACAACCCCCAGCTGGTAGCAATGGTCTAACAGCCAAGAAAAAGGCACGGTGGAGGTGATACAAACCACAGTTCTGCTGTGCTAGGTAGGGACAATATTAGAGGAGGACTGGAGACTTGAAGAAACTTACTGTCACTCTGCCTTCAGCCATAACCACCAACTGGTGTGAAATCGTAATCTACAGCACTGCTGTGGACTGCATGAGTATGAAGAGAAGGGCTGAAGACTTGAGGATACTTGCTGTCACTTATGGCAGCCCAAAACAAAAACATCATGACAAACTATATAAAAACAAAAATCGGCAGAACACAGACAAACAGCAAGTTCCGCCTGTGCAGTGAAAAAGATGAGACCGTAAACCACATAACTAGTGAATGTAGTCAACTCGCCCAGAAGGAGTATAAGCGCAGACACGATAGAGTTGTAACGATGATACACGGGGAACTAAGTAAACAAATGGGATTCAACCATGTGGAAAAGTGGTATCAGCGCAAACCAGAAGCAGTCCTGGAGAATAACAACCACAAACTACTCTGGGACTTTGACATCCAAACTGACCACCTCATCCAGGAAAGAAGATAGGACTTGGTAATTGTAGACAAGAAGAGGAAGACCTGCCAAATAGCAGACGTGGCTGTACCTGCAGACCATAGAGTAAAGAGGAAGGAAAGTGAAAAACGGGAAAAATACCAGGACCTAGCGAGAGAATTAAGGAAGATGTGGAACATGAAAACCAGGTTAGTGCCGGTCATAGTGGGCGCACTGGGAACTGTCCCAAAGACACCGAGGGTGAGACTGGAGGAGATCAGGATAAGAGGAAGGATTGAGACTGTACTGACCACAGCACTACTAGAAACTGCATGGATACTGAGGAAAGTGCTAGAAATATAAAGACTGCAACCTTAATTATCAACAGTGACCCAATAGAAGAAGGGAAATGAAAGCAGAAATGCAAACTGCAGCACTGACATGATAGGCAAAAGAGAGAAGAGACGTTGGCTGGAGATCTGAGGAGACTTATTGTCAGCCTTCAGTAATGACCACTGGGCAACTGGTGTGAAACTGTGAACTGCAGTATTACTGCAACCTATGATTACTAAGAGAGAAAAGGCTTGAGACTTGAGGAGACTTGCTGTCACTCAAACTCCAGCGGTTACCACCAGGCAACTGATGTGAGATTGCAATTAATAATAATAATAATAATAATAATAATAATAATAATAATAATAATAATAATAATAATAATGTGAAAAAGTAATCAGTGATTGAATAATAGTTCACTTATGGTAAAAGGTTGGTGAAATTCAAGAGTTACCAGCAGATAAATAAACCTCAGGGAATTATTGGTTTATTGATAAATGTATTTCAAAAATGTCCCCTGATCAGCGCAGGTCAAATGAGAACTGTTGCGAGTCCAATAACAAATTAGAGTTTCCATTGCATAAAAGCCGAACGCCACGTGCCTTTAGGGGAATCGATGTCTTTTCAACAACCAACAATGGTGGAAGCTTTGGAAAAGCGGACAGCAATTTTCTAGATGTCACTGTTTGACAAATGAAATAATGAAAAAGATCTTATATCCGCCACCCTTTTAGGCAGTACTGTCCAAAAATCCCGATATTTTCTAAAACATCGATGTATTCTGATCCATTAGTGAACTAAGTTTAATCTTATGTGCAGCCCGGAGGGTGCATCCATCCCCGTTAGATTTGAAAATGATAAATAACAAAATCGACCTGACCTTAAATTGACATCTAGAGATCAACAGAGGTCATCACCTCCAATCTTATGTTTATTCAGGGATTAAGTTACCCTATAACACAATTTGAATATGCGCAGATTTGAAAATGCCAAAATTGAATGGACTCTAAATTGACTTTTAGTGGTCCCCACAGATCATCACCACTTATCTTATGTTCATTCTTGATCCCTGCATGTGCAGTGTGACCCTGGTCCCTTTATATGCAGTGCGTCTTTGCTGCAGGCATTCAAATTATAACAGGGTAGATTTCAGTACGATTGAGGGGCTACCACCAAGAATCCTTGTTCATTTCATGAATAGGAGACGTCATGGAAATATGAGGGGCATGAAAAAAACTTAATGCCTCGAAAAAAAGCCCACTTCAGGTTCTGCTGGACTATTAATTATAAAAAAGAATTTGCCGGAACTAAAATATATGACAAGATTTGGCAACCATTAGAAAAAAAGTTGAAAGTTTGTTTGATTATTATTTCTATTGTTAAGATAAATCGATTCCATTCCAGAGGAAATGAATTGACGATTTGGATAAATGTTTTTAAATATATATTCCATTCATAAAAAAGATGAATGGAGAATTTAGATAAGCCTTTTTGAATATTCAAAAAAAAACAACAACTTAATACGTCAATCTATCTATTAATGTCTATCTTCATGTCAACGTTACTTTTGATTCTTCTGAATATTTTGTGTACGATAAATAAAACTGTGAAATTTATTTTTTGACAACTTTATTCCTTTATCTGTGGCTCACAACTGTACTAGAAATTACGAGTCTATTAATTTTTCAAATTGAATAGAATTGTTCCTTTATGAATTGAAAAGAGATTTTGATCAAAACTTATATTTAAAACTCACATTTTATTCATCCTAACTTTTTTGGTGTAAATAAAAGTATTTTTTAAATTAATTTAAAATGTGTTTATTATCCTTTATTACTCATTTTATGTATCTTTATTTTTTCAGCGTGAACAAAAATGTTTATTCGTCAAATTTATTGAAAAAATACTTCATTATTATCGATATAAGTTACACTTGAAACTTAAATCGGAATTTTGTAATAATTACACCACACATTTCTGATTAGTTTCACTTTTCTCGATTTATTTTCCCTTTTTTTTCATCTCATTTTTGGAACAATCCATTTCTCAGGCAATAAGTGTAAGAAGTGAAGAATTGATTGGACTATAAAGGGTTGAATGATTTACCTTGATTTCTGATAAAAAAGCCACTAAAAATTAAGATGAATGTAAATAGTGTAATAATAAGCAACTAGAGTTACCCCTTGTTATCGATCAAAAATACTGAGGTTACGTCCCTTTAAGATCTTTTCTGTAAAAGCCAGCCCATTCACTTAAGTTCATTTCGATCTTAGAACGTTTAAAGCTGGAAAAAGCTTCGTAAGTTGGATTCTATTGTCTTGTGTTCGTTATTAAGAGCAAAAGATGGTAAAAAAATAGATAATGACTTACAATACTCCATTTGAAAATTAAATATCAATATTAAAAATTGAATTAAAATCATTCGAATACAAAAATGACGCAAAACTACGACATGAGAAATCAGTTAACCTTAACCTTTTAGTGTTTAAACTGCACCTACAAGATATCTGTTGAATTTGATCTATTTCAACATTTTTTTTTTTCGTGAATCAAAAGAAGAATCAAGGAAGCATTTGTTCGTGAAATTTATTTTGTTTAATTTCATAATTTTATTTCCTTTTTATCTTCTTCGTAATTTTTATATCTCGTCAAATTGTTATCGGAAAATTGCTATTGGTACAGTATTGTTGAATCGTTGTTGGTGGATCTGTCAGCTACCAAGATGAATTGGTCAACCTGAAGTTGGATTCAGGGAATGTTTTTGATCGACAGGTATTTTTTTCTATACTTTTATGCATACGTTCATGGCTGTCCACACTATATCTTCATAAGTTACAAATAAATTACAATGAAATTTTGTGTAAGTGTTGAAGATAGGCCACAATAAAATATGGAAAATTGCTATCGGTACAGTATTGTTGAATCGTTGTCTACACGATATCTCCGAAAGTTCTCAATAAATTACTATAAAAAATTGTGGAAGGCAGGTCAATGGGCTGCATGAGACATAATTAAATCTAGGGTTGTATCCATGCACAATTGCCGACTCTGAGAATGGTGCTGGCAGAGGTATGGATGCTCTGAGTGCAATTTAGTATAGTTTTGAGTCCTTTAATCAGGATAAAGGCTTCAAAAATCTGAAACTCATCTTCCCCAATTAATGTTACATAAGGAGTGAATTGGTTCCCTTAAGATCGCTGCAGAATCAGCTGTCCCTGTTGGGATATATATCTATCTTGTTCTTCGGATTTTGCAATGTGTGGAGTACACAATGAGATGACAAGCACCGAGCGTAATGTCACTCACTTTACCATATGAAATTTTATCCATAGTTGAAAAGATGAACGGATTCATGCCATTCCCATGGGCATCAGTGCTGTCTTATTCTCGGTTGGAGTTTTGGTTACCAAGTGCATCCTTCAGGCTGCTAATCTGATGTTGTATAATACATACATATATATATATATATATATATATATATATATATATATACGCGGTAATGTAAAGACACTGATCAGTCACTGGAGCTTCCAATGTTGTATGATATACGTGTATATATACTTACAGTAATGTCAAGACATAGAGCAGCCATTTGGGACTCTCATAGTTATATGATATACGTCTATATACGCTTACATCAATCTCAAGACACCAAGCAGCCATCGGCATTTCCAATGTTGTATACTAAACGTGTATAAATACCTACATTAATGTCAAGACATTGATTAGCCAATAGCACTCTCAATACTTATTGAACTCTAATCTCACATAATTGAATCGATTTTTGGTTTTTGAGCTCATGAACATTGACTTGAAAGTTGTGAATACAAGAATATTTATCTTTACCGAATAAGACGAGATGGCCCAAAAGAAAGAACATATGGATATATCAAGAAGATCGAAAGGTACCCGACCTTTGTCAAGTTATTTTCAATAATTACTCAAACATTTTGTTTTGGAAAATGTCATGTTATTTGTGTTTTTCATTCAGTGTAGAATTCACTTAGTAACTTGTTTGCAATATTCATAATTTCTTGATGCAGTTAATATTCCTCGTAGAATCTCAGATTTTGAGTGTGATGTGTAAATTTTTTATTCGATCGAAAGGGAAATTTTCTATCAAAATTTACATTCACGAATATGTCCGGAAAACATCCATCTATTCAATATTATCAAGATAAACGGTCAGGAGTCAGGGGGCAGGTCATCATCATCATCATATTTTAACGCCCGTTGTTGGACATCGACCTTTCCCAAGATTTGCCACAGTTCTCTATCATGGATGTTGCAGAGCCAGTATTTTTTGAATTTGTCTAGCTCGTCTCTTCATCTAATACTCTACTAGTCTCGGTTTTGCATGTGATCCCTGGGATCCATATTGTGAGTCGTGATGTCCATCGGTTGGCTTTCATTCTTGCAATATGGATGTGTCGGACTTCCGTTTTCTTCTTGATATACTGTGATGTCTTGTGGTCTCTCAATGTAAGGTTGAGCATGATTCTTTTTGCATGCTTCTAAGTTTGTGAGTTTGTCTCTTGGTTAGGTTCCATTTTTCAGCTCCATAAGTGACTATCGTATGAATGCATTGGTTGTATATTCTTCTTTTTAGGATAATTGGGATCTTCTGGTTTTTTAAAGTTGAGCTTACTCTGCCGAAGGTTTGCCATCCTAGAATGATTCTTCGTTTAATTCCCTCTTCTTTTGTGGATCCCATGAGGATTTGTCGTCTGAAGCAGATGTAGTGGTCTACCTTGCCGAGTTTTGCATCTTCTATCTTGACAGCTATGTTCTTATTCTCAATGTGATTGTTGTACATGATTTTCGTTTTACTGAAGTTGATGTGTAGGCCGACTTTTTTGCTTTCTTCCTTCAGTTTATCTAGCATTAGTTGGAGGTCATATAGGTTCTCTGCAAAAAGTAGGTTGCTCGGATATTCACTGTCTATTTTGATTCCACTATTCTCCCAGTCCAGGTTTCAGAAGATCATCTTGAGGCTGGCTTTGAAGAGTTTGGTTGAGCTGGTATCACCTTGTCTTACTCTTTTTTTGGATCTGGAGGAGTTCAGAGTCCTTATATAACCTGATGCAGTACTTTAACGTATACAGGGTCTACACCTTGTAGGGTGATTGCTTTCATGACCATGGGAATTTCTACAGAGTCGAATGCCTTCTTGAAATCTATAAATGCTACAGCAAGTGGCATTTTGTATTCTGCTGCTCTTCCTTTCTGCTGATTTATTTGATGGAGATGGTCCATGGTCGAGTAACTTCTTCTAAATCCAGCCTATTCTCGTGGTTGGATATCATCTAGTGTTGTAGTAATCCAGTTGGTGATGGTTTTTGTGAAAAGTTTGTTTATGCAGTTTAGTAGGCTTATAGGTCTGTAGTTGTTGAGGTCTTTCTGGTTACCTTTGTGTGCAGAAGCTTTATGATTGCCTTGTTCCAGTCTTTTGGGATTCACTCTGTTTTATACATAAGTTGAATAGAATAGCTAGCATTCTGTTGACGCTTTTACCAGCTTTTTTGAATAGATTGATGGTGATGTTATCTGGTCCTTTCTTTGTTTGATGGCCTACTTTACTTCCCATCGAGTAACTTCCTGGAAGTCCTCGAACTGATTGTCTGCGTCTTGTGTATTTTGATAGTTGTTTTGTTTTCCTTGTGTTGAAGAGTAGAGTTTTTGGTAGAATTTTTAGGTGCGTTCGACAATTCAGTCTCTGTCTGTTGTTATGTCTCTGTTTTCTTCGAGTATGCTAGTTATTTGTTTCTGTTCTATACTGAAAGCTTTGTTTATTGCTTTAAAGCCTAGTCGTTTTTCGAGAATAGTTTCGATGATTGCTGTCGTGTACCTTCTTTTGTCTTGTTTTAGTTTCTTTGTGATTATTTTGTTCCGTTCGGTTTCTTCTTTTTTCTCCCTTGTGGTTGTTGGTGGTTTGAGGTTTCTCTGCTTTTCTATGAGTTTTTTTGGTTTTGTCCGAGATTTTGTCGATGGCCTGTGTGTTTCTTGATTTAAACATATTCGCAGCTTTTATAAGAGAGGTCGTTATTTTGCTGTGGATTTCGTTGATGTTGGTGTCGTTTTTATGGGTAAGGATTTTATATCTGTTTTTCAATCCTAGCTTGAAGGTTTGGGTGAGTTCATTTGGTACGTTTAGTGGTTGCAGTTTGGTGTGGAACATTCTTCTGCATTCTTTATTGGTGTTTAATTTTATGTTACACTTCACCATTCTACGGTTGCTTCCAATGTTTACTTGTTTAGAATTTGGTTGTCTTTGATGGTGTGGCTTTTGTCCGTTAAAATGTATTCTATTTCATTTTGGTTTCATGGTTGGGACCCTTCCAAGTCCATTTCGTATTTGGTTTCTTTTTGAAGAATGATTCTTTGGGAGGAAATCAAGCTTTTTGCACCTCTCTAACGAAAAGGTTCCTGCACGCCCATGAGTATAAATACCATCTAAGTACTCCGCTCTAGGGACCTCATACACCCACACGTGTCATTTCCTTTTTTAAAAATCATTCTGAATTGTAATCTTTCTGAATCACCATCAGCTCCCTTGTTGCAATTTCTCTAATCTCGTTAACGATTTGAAATTTTTTTGGGAAGAGCTAAATTCATAACATTAGTTATATAATGAGAAATAACGTTCATTCATTGTTTTCATCTCCAAAGTAAAGTTCTTGAAACTGCTGTTGTATTTTCCCCATATGATCAGTTTTTATCTATATTCCAACTTTATGTTCTTCTCTGTTTTAGTTGTATTGCATCCCAAAGTAGAAAACCCTTTTGCGTACCTAACACATAACTGATTTCCAAGGTTAAAAAATAGTTCATAATGAATGGACCATCTGGAGACTGACGTACAACAACTGAAATGCTTGATTTGAAGTAGTAAATAGTAGAATATGATACACAATCACTTCAATCCATATTGATAGAAATCAAACCATGGAAGGTCATCATTCAAACACTCTATGTGTTGCAATCTAAGACAAAAATAGAGTAACTGAATTTATAATCGAAAATGATACAATATAATACACACTTTCTTAAATCCGTCTTGAGACGACCATATAATGGATGATCGAGAACCCAGTACTCTATGTAATACAACCAAATGCAATGTTTTGAATGCTAAAACAATCAATTGGAATAAGTAAAGACTACATATCCTTGAATGAATCTGTGAAAAGGCTTTAATTACAATTAGCATCGCTTCGAGTTCAATTTAAACTAACAGCAATCAACTCGAATGGTGCTGAATAAGTTGTATTCTTATGCATTTATGACTGACGCATTTCATTTTATTTATGACGAGCCACAGTTATCACACCTTGTTTCAGGTTTAGCCGTATCTAATTCATATGGCCTGGGGATAAGAACTCGTGTCGATAATACTAAATTTATGTGAAGTAGTCCTTTCCAGCGGACATAGATTAAGGTCCAACATGGGTGTGACTAATACGTTTTGTGTCGACCCAAACTATTATATACACCACAAACTAACTACAAGGTCGGAGAATAATGCTGTGATCTAGCCACTTCTGGTTCTAGATCACTCCACAAATGGTTCTGAAGGTGGCTTTATTTTGTCATACCCGACGGCATCTCCTTCAAAATTTCGGAATATATTATTATTATTGCTTGGCACAGAATGTCTGCACTAACTCCCAATTTAATGATTTCATAAAGATTAACAAAGTGAGACCGAGCCCTGATTCACTATTTCCTGATCATAGAAAGGGAATCTCTTCAAGACAACGGCATTCGAGTGGTGGAACCATACAAATAGCTCATAAATCAAAATCTAAATAAAGATGCCTTGTGAGTTGAATTCGAGGTGAAAAGTTACTTACTGTTAACAACACAGAAAAAGGGGTTGGCAAATCGAGCTCGAATCCCAGCTGAAGTAGTTAATGTTCACATTGCAGCAGTTCATATGTTTTCACTGCCGCTATTATCATGAAACAACATATTCAAACAAATGCATGGAACTTTTGGTAAAGATTACCATTATCCAAATATCCTCATTGCAATGAGAAAATGTCACCAAGGACCCAGCACGACACATCAAAAATCTCCTAGGCAATGGAATATTCTGATTTAATATGAACGCAAACTCAGCAAATGTCCAAAGAATCTATACAAAAACCGTGGCTAAGATTTTTGAGAATGGTTCTTGAAATTTGAAGGATGAAATATTCTGTAGTCTCAATGAAAGTATAACTTGAATACTGAAGTGGAAATACAAATAATATGTCAGTTTTTACCTTTCCCGTTTTAAAATGGCTGTCATTCTATCTGCAGAATAGCAGACGCCGATGACGAACTAACCGCAACATTAACCCTACAAATACTAATCCTGCCCCTCTGGAACAATTGCCATTTTAAAACATGAATGGTAACAATTGCCATCTATTTCTTGGACTGATAAAAATTTTTAGAATTATTTCCTCAAGATTTATGCCATCAAATATCTTTCTTTCTATGACCTTTTACCACCTTTGGCACAATTTGTCATTTTTCTTTTAATAAAAGAACGATTCCGTTTCTGATTTGGTGGAACTTACCTGATATTTTGAAATAGTTGAAACCACTGATCATTTGTTCTTATTCACCTTTATTTTACTTGAGCAATTTATCATAATCTACCTCTAGCTTGCAAAGCCTGTCTTAGCTCCACCGGAGTCCCTTAAAAGAGTCTCTCCTCTTATTTTACCCATAGATAGGACGAGAAGAAATGGATTCATGCCTTTTAAAGAAAAGATGGGAAAAAATGATAAGACAAAACAAGATACACGACAGCAATCATCAAAACGATTTTCAAAAAACGTCGGAGTTTCAGTTCTCTCAATACAGGGTGGAATCGAATAACGAGTGGACTAAAAAAAATAGAGACCTTACAACAGACATGAATCGGATCGTCGGACGTGTCCAAGAATTCTAACAAAAACTCAATTCTTCCTCACAGTATATGCTAGATACGAGTAATCAGTTCGAGAATTTCCCGGAGGATACGTCATGGGAGGTGAAACAAGCCATCGAACAAGCAAAAAAGGAAAGGCCCCTTGGCGAGGAAACATAATCATCAAACTACTATAAAAAGCTGGTAAAGTCATCACTAGGAAACTAGCCATTTCATTCAACTTATGCCTCAAACAAAGGAAAGTCCCAGAATATTGGAACACTGCAATCATAACGCTTTTTTATAAATAAAAAAGAAACCTGAAAGACCTCAACAACTACAGACCAATTAGCCTATTCAACTGCATCTACAAATCTTTCAAAAAAGTTATCACCAACCGACCCACCAAAATGCTACATGAAAAATCACCACAAGAACGAGCTGTGTTCAGATGAAACAACTCGACGTTGGCCATCCCCATTCGATAAATCAACTAAAAGAAGAAGCAGCAGAATATAAAATGCCACTTACAGAAGCATTTATCTTCAAAAAGGTCCCTGCCCCAATGGAAATTCCCAACGCCATCGAGGCTATTACTCTACAAGTTTTAGACCCCGTATATCTCAGAGTATTGCAACATACATACCGTCACAGAAGCTCCTTTATCAGGATATATACTCAGAATACTTTCAGCTCCAAAAAGCCGTAGGGTTAGGTGATAGAAGCTCACCCAAACTCTTTACAGCCTGCGTCGAGATGAATTTCTTGGGGGAAATAAAGGAATCAGAACAGAAACAAGTACGTAACTTCAGATTTGCAGACAACATCGTTGTTTTCTCAGAGAATCATCATGACCTCCAACTAACGCTAGACCAACTGAATGAAACAAGCAAGAAATTTGACTTTTACATGAACCCCGGCAAAAAAACAACAACAAAAAACAACGGACATAAAACATAAACATGTTGAAGACAAACACACAAAGATCAAAATCGAAAAACGCAGAACCGGAGAAAGTAAACCACTTCATCAACATAGGACTACAAATCTCCATGAAATTCTTAAAAGAAGAAATCAGCAGTCAATCTAGGATGACAAGCTTTCGGGGGAGCAGGTTCAATCTTCAAGAACAAGAAAATCTCATTAGTCCTAAAAGGAATAGTATACAACCAATGTATCCTCTCGGTTGTCACCGATGCAGCTGAAACATGGAACCTAACTAAAAGACTGACCCTCAAACTGAAAACCATGCGACTGGCACATTAGAGAATCATTCTCAATATCAAAAGATAGCACAATATATTTGGGAATAATCTGGGGTCCGAGATATCATATAATTCATTAAAAAAAAACAAGTGGCAATGGACTGGTCATGTTCCAAGAATAATAAACAACCGCTGAACATCATGACTCACAAGGTGGATCCCCAGTGATCACATCCAAAACCATGGCCGGCAGAATATAAGATGTCGTTACGAACTTGACAAGTTCAGAAAATATTGGCTCGCATGAGAGAGAGGTCTAGCGAATCCTGGGGGACGTCCATATCCAACGGCTAAAAGGTTGCTGCTGCTGCTGCAGATGCTAATGATGATGATGGTTACTAAAGAAGAGTCTGAATTTTCCCTAATCAAGCGTGAAAACTGCCAAGTACAAGCGAAGGGACCAATGTAGCGTATACTTACAATTCAAACTGTGCCCCCACCCCATCCAACTATGAACCTTAGCGGGGGATGTTGATAAAAAAGACTGTTTTTGCTTGAAACAATAATGAGTCAATATTTGAATTTTTAGTCCTCCAGCCTAATTATTATTATTATTATTATTATTTGGAATCTCACACCAGTTGCCTGGTGGTAACCGCTGGAGTTTGAGTGACAGCAAGTTTCCTCAAGTCTCCAGCCCTCCTCTCCTAGTACTCATAGGTCGCAGTAATTCTACGATTTACAGTTTCACACCGGTTGCCCAGTGGTTATCGCTGAAGGCTGAGTGACAATAAGTCTCCTCAGGTCTTCAGCTAACGTCTCCTCTCTTTCGCATATCATGACAGAGCTACAATTCGTTGCAGTAATTATATCTCTAGCACCTTCCTCAGTATCCGTGCAGTTCCCAGTAGTGCTGTGGTCTGTACGGTCTCTATCCTCCCCCTAATCCCGATCTCCTCTAGTCTCTCCCTCAGCGTTTTGGGGACAGTTCCTAGTGCGCCCACCATGACCGGTACTACCCTGGTTTTCATGTTCCACATTTTTCTTAACTCCCTTGCTAGGTCCTGGTATTTTTCCCTTTTTTCACCCTCCTTCTTTTTTACTCTATGGTCTGCAGGTACAGCAATGTCTACTATTTGGCAGGCCTTCCTTTTTTGTCTACTATTACTGTCCGGTCTTCTTGCCTGGATGAGGTGGTCAGTTTGGATGTCAAAGTCCCACAGTAGTTTGTGGTTGTCATTCTCCAAGACTGCCTCTGGTTTGTGCTGATACCACTTTTCCACATGGTTGAATCCCATTTGTTTGCTTAGTTCCCAGTGTATTATCGTTGCTACTCTATCGTGTCTATGCTTATACTCCTTCTGGGCGAGTTGACTACATTCACTAGTTATGTGGTTTACTGTCTCATCTCTTTCACCGCACATGCGGCATTTGCTGTTTGTCTGTGTTCTGTCGATTTTTGCTTTTATGTAGTTTGTCCTTATGCTTTTGTTTTGGGCTGCCATGATGAGCGATTCTGTTTCTCTCTTAAGGTTCCCCTTTCGTAACCACGTCCATGATTTCTCGTCTGCTATATCTTGTATCTGTCTTTTAAACTCGCCGTACAATTTTTTCCCTTCCCATCTTTCATTTCTTGCTTGCTGTACTGTTCTATTGTTTGCTACTTTATTGTTTGTTGCACTATCTCTCGCGCTCTTTATGATTTCTTCACTATTTGTTAGCACATATCTTTCTAGGACTGTTTTAGCTCTCTGGACACAGTCTTCTATGCTGATGAGCCCCCTAAGGTCAGCTCTCCTGCAAACGCTTTTCTGTGTTCAAACTTAAAGAATTTTTGTTTCAAGCATGACAAAATGAATCATTTGTTCCACTTCCCCCGTCTTCCTCATTTTCCAAGTGGAAAAGATGCCATATTGGAACAAGTCTACATTGAAAGAATTGTTTCTTAAGTGATCACATCAAGTCTCACTATAAAGATGCTAATAAATTATGTTCGATCCACAGAGTTGTGAGTGGGAAGGGATTAAGATAAAATCGATTATAAGTAATATAAGTAGGAAGTCTATTCCATTATTGATTCGTGATGAAGTCTAAAATAGATCGAATGGAAGACTTCTTTTATATCCGAGGAAATGGCTTATGAAGTTTTCATTGTTCAACACTGAGAGGCAAAATAGTTTTGATCTAGACAGAAGCCATAACGATGAGAAGAAATGGACAGTTAAATCTAAATGAAACCTCACGACCCTGAAGTGATAAAGTTGTAGAAAGGAAAAGTCGTCATATCTTGATGTGTTGTTTTCTTTCGAACTATTATCTCTTTATAAAAATACCGTCTATAGTTTAGAGAAGGGTCATTAAAATTTCATGAGTTTTTTCGGATGATTGAACTCATTCTTGTTATTCTACCTTGCAAGCGTTACTATCATTGGTAGGAAGCGTGATTTTTCTTCCTACCATCATACCTGAATAGCACACCTAAAGCGTACAAATATTACAACTGTTTTGACCGAATTATACTGAGTTGCCCGAAATTTCACATCATTTTGTTTGTATCTTTGAGAAAGGTCATTTCGTCAATTTGTCCAGATCAGTCTTATTTCAAATGATTTCAATGCAACTCTACAACTAGGGGGTGAGGTATACCTGTATTAAAAAAGATAATCTACAAAAGGGCAGGTTTTGGAAGGGGATTGACAACCTGAGTTTCTTTGACATGGGACCAAATCTAAGATAAATGTATTGGTGGTAGAACCGAATGAGATGAATTTTGATTTGTTTGTCATCAGCTCAAATGTAATTTTGATATTTTGGTCATGATACAAAATCAATAATGAATTTCGGTTAGATAGCCAAGATTATATAGGTGATATGATGTTCAATAAAGCCTTGTAATCTTCCGTCTGATGTTAGGGCATAGCCAATTCAACCCAAATCACGAGGGATATAGAGGAAAGATGTACTTGATTTAGACCTAAAATCTGGAATGGATAGAAGAAGAGGTCGGGAGGAGATGAAGGAACGTCTGGGGAGAAAGATTTATGCAGGAATGATTTAATATTCACTGGTCACCTTATATATGTTTCATGTTCAAAGCCACGTCATCACACTTCACGTGCATTGGCCCCCATTACATGTGATTTTCTCTGTTGAGCTACGTGGCTGCATGTATTGTCAATTCAATCTTTGTGAATCTAAATAAGCAACTAAATTGAATCACACTTTTGCTAAAATGATTTTCTACTATATGCTTATATATGAGGACATTAATTTCGATGGGAACTCTTTCTGAACAGACACCCACGTTTTCACTAATAGCATATGTTCACCCCATAAAAACGTGCATGTCGGTCCAAAATGAGTCCTCACTGAATATACCGTCTTATATATATATATTCTTTTTAATGCCTCATTCAAATGAGTCACTTCCTTACTTTAGAAATGCCCAGTAAGTTTGTCCATATTCCGAACACTAACAACCTTTCCCCAATCAGTTCGAAGGTTGAGTGAAGATGTTCAGGGCTTTCCTAAACGAAGCAATGATTTTCATTTTACATTCTTTTCATAAATCCATTATTCATCTCCATCAACCATTTTGTTTTAGAATCAATCTCTTTTGCGTGTCGAGCTTCGATAGAAACACGAGTACCAACTAACTAATCGCTGTTTGACTCCATGTTTATGTGAAAATCAATTTTCTTGGGTCCTGATATTTTTCTTAAGGTTTGTAAACAAGTTCAGAAGCAAAGAAAATTAGTTTTCAACCAAATCTTCGCACGGCCGACTCAGCAACATTGAACTCGCATCCCCGCTACCACTTAATGCAAGCCTAGAAGAAATGAAATCGGTATTTCTCGAGTGATGCATCATCAAGTTGCTTACAGGGCATCTGTTTTTCCTTATTACGATTCATTCTATCATTCTATTGTATCTAAGTATTCAAATCCCACTCAAAATCCCTGACCTTACAGCATCGGGTGGATAAAATACTTACAGCGCAGGTGACATGTCCATTTGTTTAAGTGGTGATCCAAGTGCTTGGATGAATTCGCTCAGCTGCAGATCATATAGAAGGCCGAAGCTATTTCCACCGGTTATTGTCAAATCATTGATTTTTCGTGGAGGATGATGCAAATTTCGAATTGAAAACTGTTTTTTCAATAAAAAGGTGAAGAAATTTCCCATTCGTTGAGATGGTTTCCATTTCCCCTAAGGGTTTATCAAACTAATTTAGTGATTAATCAGTGACAGTGAAGACCCAAGAATAGGTTATGTCTCGCTCAACCATAGAGATTGATGCACATTGAATTGATTACATGTTGAATGAATAAGGAACATCAAGCCTCAATTTGAAGATATTGTTGTTGACTGTATGATTTCTAAGAAGTCATTACAATAAAATCAAATTTCATGATTGCTTTCAAAGAGTTAAAATAAAGAGAATTACACATTTATAAATCATTGCTTCTATATATTATCATAATACCAAGTTGAACATTAAAATGGTTGTATATTTTCCCCCATTCCTCACTTTCAAGACCAAATGAGATAAAAACAGCCACCAACTCATTATTTGTAGTCGAGATTCAAATATTCATTGGTGTTCTGTTTGAAAAATTGAAAACATTGAAAATGCAGTTTTATTTTTGTTGCCTTCACTTTGTGAATATAATGGCAGCTATTATATGTTTTTTTTTATATTCGATTCATGAACTGAATTCATAGCTTTAGTCTCTTTTATTTATTCTTCTTTCTCCATTCTAACGCAGCATATGTCTGAATATTTTGGAAAAAACTGTCCTCGTTGTACATTGTCTCAACATCAGCTGCTTTTTCAGTTAAAGAATCATAAACATTTGGTCGTGTTCATTTTTCCGTTTGTCTGTCCACACGATAACTCAAAAAGTACACAATTAATTTCAGTGAAGTTTGAACAATGGGATAAGCTTGACTATTGAATTTTTGTAAAATTATCTCTCCTCTGTTGTAGTTATATGTCCAAACCACTCAATGAATTTCAATAAAACTCTATGGAAGTAACCATTGAGTTTTGGAAGGGACCAAAACAAAATTACCTCCCGCTGACAATTGTATAGTCTGAGCTATGCACTCTCTGAGTGCTTTCTGGATTCTCATACCTTTGTAATTTTGAATATTTAGCCCTATGATATGTATCCTTCGAAAATCATTAATCAAAAGAATCTCTTACTTCCTTCCTCAGAACTGTTTAGTTTGCAAATCTCTATAAAGGAATCAATAAACGATATTTACGAACTCAGCAAGGTAGACCACTACATCTACCTGGGACAACGAATCTCCATGAAACCCTCAGAAGAGGAGGAAATCAAGCAAAGAAACACTTTGGGATGATAAGCCTTCGGCAGAGAAAGCTCAACTTTCAAGAACCAGATGATCCCAATAATCCTAAAAAGAAGAGCATACAACCAATGCATTCTCCTGATAGTCACTTATGGAGCTGAAAAATGGAACCTAACCAAGAGACAGGCCTGCAAACTGAGAAGTATGCAACGTGCGCATGAGAGAATCATGCTCAACCTTACATGGAGAGATCACAAGACAGCACAGTATATAAGGCAGAAAACAATTGTTCGTGACATCGTAGAAACTATTAAAAAACTCAAATGGCAATGGGCAGGCGATGTTGCAAGAATGGAAGACAACCGATGGAAATCACGTCTCAATACATGAATCCCAGAGATCACATAAGAAACCGAGGTCGACAGAACACAATATGAAGAGATGACCTTGACAGATTCAGAAAATACTGGCTCTGCAACGCCCATGATAGGGAATTGTGACGAATCCTGGGGAAGGTCTATGTCCAACGACAGACGTTAAAAAACTGATGATGATGAATTATAATTTTCTTTATCGTTTCTTTATCATTCAGATGAACTGTCATTTTTCTCTGTCATTAACTAAGAAGGGTTCAGGTTTTACAAAGTGTCAAACGAAAAAATATTGTTGAATAATACAACGAATGCCGAAAAAGGTATTTTGCACAAAAGAAAATTAATAGTCAACTCATCTTTTGCATAATACTTCTTATATCAACTTACATTGGGATATGGGTGACTAAAGTGACACAAAGATGTATGAAAAATCTTTCTATTGTGCAATGTTGCAAAGTTTATATATATATATATATATATATATATATATATATATATATATATATATATATATATATATACTGAAATACAAGTGTATATACCCTTGAGAGATAGCTGAAGTGTTCATAGAGTTGATATGGTATCATGGTGAATGGCAATTATGTTAGTAAAGGATGCATTCTTTTGGAACAAAGATGTTTGTTTGGGTGACAAAAAAAAATGAGATCAGACTATTTATTGTAATTTCCTCGATTCAATTTTGGTTGTGTGTGAAAAAATCGTGATTAATTATGAATCCACCTATTGAATACGTGAAGAAATAATTGCCTTTTTTCACCATCAAGTTCAAAGCAGTATATCTTGGCTTACAATAAAAGTTATTAAACTGAATAAGAACCTTCAGAATTGACACATTTTCACCAATTTGGAACAAGTCCATATATTCCGGAACAGAAGATTCTCCGAAGGCCTTTTGAGCTGCTGTCTGGTTGTGAAAGACTTTCCCTTGCAGAAAGTGATCAAAATGCTTGAAAAAATGGTAGTTAGCCGGGGAGAGGTGTGGTCAGTAAGATGATAGAGTTAGGAATTTGTAGCTGCTCACTTTCTGAAGGGTCATTTGTGCGATATGCAACATTTTTTGCTTTCCATTCAGGGTCATGTTTCGTTTTTCAAATTTGCTGCAAATGTCAAATGGTCAACATTTTGTTCCTCAGTGCCCTTTCGAGTTGTTTAACGTGGGTCAACCTTGATAATATCCCTCAACTGAGAGCTATCAATCACAGAAGGGCGTCCACATCTTCACGGTTCTTGACTCTTTCGAAATATTCTGAACCATAGTAGAGCTGTATGCTCGTTGAAAGTCTTTTGTATTGGTTGGACCTGAAAAATGAATAACCACTCAAAATGCTGGAGAGTACTCATGCCATTGCCGACGACATTGTCACTAAAACTGAATGAGACTGATTCATGTATAGTTTCGATTCAGGAGATTCAACTTCTAAAGATTCCTGGGTCTGACCCAAAATATAATCAATCTTCCTTCAGCCCATTGAAATTCGTTGAGATCATCTGGAAATATTATGAGGGCAAATATGAGTGAATACATAGGGAAAAAAATCTCTAAATCGAAAAGAATCCCAATATTCATCCCCAAATTTAAGTAATCTTGCTTTGACCAATGACGTATCCATCAAGAATATTTCATTGAAATTCATTTTGATCTTTTGGAAATATCAATACCAAAATATATCTCTGGACCACAAGTGACTTCAAAAAGGAAGTAATTATCTCAGACAAGATTCTTGCAGCTTGCCTACAGAATGGTTTCTGTCATAATTCGTTGTCACTCAAATCTGGGTCAATAATTTCAATGTCCGGATTGAATTATTGATTTTCACTTTTGAAGTGTTTAATTGATAATTGTGTCTTTCGTCGACAACGATTATATTATCCAATGAGAGAGACATTTGCTGTCTGTTCGGTTTTCCAAGATTACTAAACGATGTAGATATAACCTCCTGTCATTTGTAATTTATTGAGGAAAAGTGCGTTCTCTACATTTCATAGTTTCATTGTCTGTCTGTCTGTCTGTCTGTCTCTCTCTCTCTCTCTCTCTGTCTCTTTCTCTCTCTGTGTCTCTCTCTCTCCCCAAACGAACTTCTCAATAATATGTTCACGGAGAGGAGATTCTTCTATTTGACCATTTTTTTTTTTCATGTTCGAGTTCGTGTGGGATAATCTGTTCACAGAATTAGAAAAAAGGCAAAAACTAAGTAGTAAAGGCCCAAAAGCTTTGATCATTAATTAGGTGTGTGCAAGTTCCGAGAGGAAACCGATTTTCAAGTGTGTACCCAGTCTCTGATTTTCAGAAAAGACGCAGGCAGATAATTCTTGCACCTAACATATTAGTAAGTTGCAACTCTTCAAATTTCCAAATTTTTGAGCAGAGATTCGAATGAATCGGAACATTTGCAGAAACATGAACAGGTTTATGCAGCGAATCTATCATTTCCCAAACTCATCAAATATAGGAAATTAGGGTACAGGATATGATACAAAGTATCTAATTAATGATTATTGATTAGTTATCAAGACAATTGCGTATTGTATCCCTGAATAATTGAATTTATGTCGAGTAATTTAATTGGCTAATTTAAACTTGGATTCCATAAATACAGGGATATCCAGGTTTCACAAACTCTAAAAAGACCAGGGTTGTTCATTTCTTGACGCTTGCAGTTAGGTCAATCAGGGAGAAGGGGGGCATTTTGCTGGCGTTATTCAGCGGAGTGTATATATAGGTCTCTTCTTAAGGAAAATTTACCCAATTCATCTCTAATTGTAGGTAAATGATAAGAGTTTATTTTACTTCATTTTCTATGTTAATAAACTTGACTTTCAACGGTCAAGATCCCAATATCAACAAACGTTTCATATCTCCGACATCATATTTCAAGAGTAATTCTTCAAGAGAGTTCAAAATAGAAAGACCTTCGATCTTATTGTAATAACCGAAAATTTGGGGGGGTTGTGTTTCTTTCTTTGTAGTTTTAGTTGCTTTTATATGCAAATATTCAGACTGTCTTTTTACGACCGTTATCAAACAGCCTGCATTAGAATTAAAAGATAAGTTCTCTGTGAACTCACCTTTATTTTACCTTGAGTAGTTGTTCACTCAGTTTCAACCCTTCAGCAGATAACATTCTGCTTTGCAAAGGTCACAGAATTCTTCAGTTTGTAAGCCAGCCCGAGGAAATCGGTCATACACACTAACTTCTATCTCAACAGGAGTACTACCGACCTTCTATCTCAACCTGATAAATCACAGATTAGAAAGGATCTAATCATCCTTATCGTTGCTTTGTCTCCAGTCCTAGGCATATGAGATACCCTCCGATGTCATCAAACTTTGTCTTATACTTATCCAGTTCTTTCATCCCTAAAATTTATCTTGGGTACCTGAATATTTTTGAGACTATTTCTTCAGAAATATTTCTAATTTTATTTCCTGGAATGAAGAAGAATGTTGGGGTTGATCGATTAAAAAATTGGAAAAGGGGTGATCAATGAATGTCGTTTTCTCACCTTTTGTTGGTCACTAAGACGTCCTATCTTTCAAAGAAACAAGTGTGAATGCCACTTGACACAAACTAAGGGATCAATTTAGTAGCAAATAATATTTCAAATTGAACCCCTTAACTAAAATCCTATTAGGATGTCATTAAAAACAATAACTATTTGCTTGGACATAATACTTGAGAGACTATTTCTGCAGAAATATTTCTAATTTTATTTCCTGGAATGAAAAAAATGGTATAATCATTTTAAATATTTTTCTTAAATTTCATAATGACTTTTTTGTCTGTGAAGTTAAAGATTATTTTTGTAGCTAAGGTCTTGAAATAATTAGAAATGTTCCATTTTCATTTCAAATAGTTTAGATTGAGTTCACTGCGATAACCAAACAATCATTCTCTTGCAAGGCGCTACCAATGCTGTCAAGACTGAACCTAACCTCTTTTTTTCATAACCTATTTGTTCCACCGAACAAACCTTTAACAGAGAGAGAGAGAGAAAGACCGATAGACAGACAGACAGACAGAGACAGACGGACAGAGATAGGGGGGAGAGAGAGAGATTCTCAATCTGTTTACGTTTCTTTTGAAAACAACTATTCAATCCTTAGATTCTATCATACTGGCAATGTTATGTTATTATGAATGATAAGGACATTAAGATCCTTATGTGAACTTGAGTTGTCTATTTCTCTTCCAGAATTACAGATAAAATTCAACTGAAAATATTCGATACCAGAGGACATCAAAGATTGTCTAAATAATTTCAATGACATTCGGCGTATATTTTTCCGGAATATTTGAAAGCCAATAAAATGTTTGAAGAGAGAAATAAGGAAGGAGAATTTCGAACGAGAAAGAAAAGTGACGAAGACGTTAGAAAAACGATCAACTGGAAGCGACAAAGAAATTATCCACAAAAAATTTTAATCTTCGACACAACCTTTCATTCTTCTTCTCTTACCTGCTTTCAGGGGATTAAAAGTTGAGGTATTTTTTCTTCTGTTCAAATCTCGTTGCAGAAATTCAATCCTGCATGATCTGATTGGAACGAAATGTTGACTCCTCAGGGAAAAAAAGTCATAAATGAAGTTTTCTACCGTTCATTTCATCAGATTAAAGCCAATGAGTCAAAAATACCATTTTTCGTTATATATGTCTCTCTCTAGGAGTTTGGAAAGAAAAAATATCTCACGATTATATTGGTATTATTCTTTATCTTTTTTTCCTATTTTTTTTTCTTTTCCTTCTTCTCAGCAACAGTTGGAACGAAATAATTCAAATTGAAGGATGTCAGGTCAGACTCTCAAAAACTGATCGAATCATTAACGGAATAAGAACTGAAATTAACTAATTGAATGAATAAATGCCATTCAATTTGAACACGTCTGTTTTGATCAATGTTTACTTCCCTGAGGCATTCTGATAATTAGAAGTTTGAAAATTATATTTTGACGATTTGCATTGAGTGAATATGAAACTAACTACGATATTATTTGTTCTTCGACTGAAGAAAACAATTCAAACAATTAACTCAACAGTTTATGTTAGTTACTCGATAGGAACCGTCACGTGACCAACGTGTTTTAGTAGCTCATGTTCAGGTTGATCAATTATAAAATTTGAAAAGGGGTGATCAATGAATGTCGTTTTCTCACCTTTTGTTTGTCACTAAGACGTCCTATCTTTCAAAGAAACAAGTGTGAATACCACTTGACACAAACTAAGGGATCAATTGAGTAGCAAAAAACATTTCAAATTGAACCCCTTAACTAAAATCCTATCGTGATGTCATTAAAAACAACAACAATTTACTTGGACATAATAAGGAGTAAATGTTTCAATTTTCAGCCTCCTAACTCAACTGGAATACGTTTATAGCAAATGTGTCAATTTCAATATTTTGGCCAAATAATCCCATGTGATGGCTGACTTTGGAATGAAATTAATTCTAGAATCAAGAGAGGCTCAACTGTCCGCAAAATGTTCGATAACATATCGAAGGATGTTGGTATCAAGATAGAAACCCAAATTCAAATTTACAGCTCTGATGTGCTATCTCTATTACTATAAGGTTATTCAAACTGGCCAACTGCTTGACGTATTTTCCTAACGCTTTCAGTCATTTCAACAGTTTTGTGTCTTTAGAATACTCAATATTCGCTACTTTAATCGTGTCCCAACAGAAGTTAAAAGATACAGATTGCATTCCAATCCAACTTCTCAAATTTAAGTCACGTCTTTTATATTTTGGTCTTGTTTCTCTCATGTCTAGTGAAAGATTACTATTTTATTTACTCAATTGGACCCAAACACATTGTTGATTGTCAAAAACACTTTAATCACTTGTGTGACGGGAGACGAGTAAAAAACGTACAGATAATAATAAGACTGATATCAGAATTGGAATTAATCTTGTCAGGGACGGATCTAAGTGACAAAATCATTTACAAATCAAAAAGATGCAATTGATCATAAACAAACAGGTGAATCTACAACTTTAATGACCTGCTAAAGTAAAAAGTAAGTAAGCTCTATTGGTGTGGCCTGTGCGCACGATAAATACATAAATAGTCAGTCAGATATCCATGCAGATCAACTTGAAACCTGAAGAGACCAATGTTGAGACTTTTATTTACAGTTTTAGTTGACAGTCTCCAATTGCATAAATAGTAATTGAATAATCAAATGTCATATTGAATACGTTCATCAAATTTGTCATTTTCGAAATCCATTAAGTCTCCTTCAGCTGTCCTGGTTCAGTTCATTACACTTAATTCTATTTTGTTCTTATGGTTCGTTGGTTCTTACAAATCTCTATCAAATTATCTCGTCAATATTAAAAACTGAATTAAATCGACGGAAATCGGCAAGAAGTAGAAACACATGAAGATACGATTACAAATTAAAACCTCACAGAGCTCAGAACAGCGTGATACAAAGTAATAAAAAGATACCCGTTAAAACTAAGTGGTATAAAGAAAATCTCTCATGTAAAAACTATGGAAAATGTAAACTACGAATTCTCTTGACTACATCAACAATCTGAAAATAATAACAGAACATAAACTAGAATTTCGGTCACACTCTACTGAACAACTACCTATCCCGTCAGTGTAGCAACTGAAATATATACGATTTGCGTTGTTTCTACAGTCATTTTACCGGATTTAACATGACCCTCTCCCCGAGTTGTAATTAGAATATCCTCTATTTCAAGTTTTGAAATTTGAATATCCTTTTTACTAATGCAGTCTAAGGGAGATATGTCTCATTGTAAACCATCGTAATTCAGGAAACTGAGAAAGACGTAGGGATTAATTCATTTTATCAGTAACGTTAAAGGAGAGTTTGTCCACATCTGTATACATAATTTTTTTAATGCATTATTACCAAATCTGTTACGTCATGTAAATTATCGTAGGCATACATAAAAAAGTTGTACTTACAATAACGACCTCATTATCCCGGACATCTGCTTATTCCAATCCCTGTTGCCATGATGATGATATCACTTGAAGATCTCTCCCTCTGAAACGGATCACTTGAAGATCCCTCCCCCTAAACTGTTCATGGATGGAGATGATCAAATTATACGTTTTCTTGTCATACACAACATGACTAGAGGCCACTGACATAAGACCGACGTTCCATTCATCATAGTATTTGGTACCAATCGACTAAGATACTCAACAATTTTTTTACACGTTCGTGGGATAGTTGGGCAAATTCCCTTGCGATGGATTTACCAGCTTTTTAAAGTAAGTTTATGGTGATATTATCTGGTCTACGATCTGATCTGTTCTTTTTCGACTGTTTGCTGGCTTGTTTCACCTTTTACTGAGTAAAACAGATTTATCATTGAACTCATTGGTAAAATCAAATTGCAACGGGCAGGCCATATTACTAAAATGTCAAACAACCGATGAATATCACAACTCTCACTATGGATTCACAGAGATCATATGGTGAACAGTGGCCGACAGAAAGTAAAATGGCGTGATTATTTTTACAGGTTTGAGAGACATTGGGTCTGCGACGCCTGAGGTAGATAGTTCTGGTGAATCTTGGGGAACGACGGACGCTAAAAGGCTGATAATGAAGATGACCAACATATTCAAATGGTTGACTTTTAGAACAGAACCATAATTGATTGCCTGTGCACAACAGACACATTTAGAATTTTTAGTTTTGAAATCTGCTCTTTTTTTTGGTGGGAAATTTAAATCTAATCTTATTCAACTACTTTTGGACAAGTCATAAAAAGCAGAAAGTCCATAAAACATCTTTACTTGCAGAACATTGTAAGACTCAGATAATAAGACCTGCTCTCGAGAACAAGTTACAAGTGTCCGTAAGATTTTGAATCGGTGCTACATTTGAGTAACATAGACTTATTTGTTTGAGCCTCTGTGCGTACAACACATCAAATGTATAATAAATGCTTTCTTGCTAAACTACAGCTGCAAAAGAGTCAATTATCCGGAAAAAAATGAGTTTCTGAGATATGGAAAGCAGAGAAGAAAGAAAAGATTCCCTAAAAGCCTTATCTTTACGAGGATAGAAACGATGTATGGAAGTGATATAGATATCGATATGACAGAAGAAAAGGGAAATAATTGGGAGGAGATTCGAGGAACAGGATGTCAAGAAGAAAAAGAAATAGAAAGAAAAATGGACAAAAGAAGAAAGTGAAAGAAAGTAAAACAGATAAAAAGAAAGAAAGGATGCAATAAAGACAAGTGCAAAAGAAAAAGGGAAAGAAACAGACTGAAATAGAAGGAGAGTTAGAAGATGGAAAGAGAAAAATGTAAAAATATGTTTGAAATAAAAAATAGAAAGAAATTGAGATGAAAAAAAATTTGAGCAGATATGAAATATATTTAATCTTTCAAGCGACATGATAAATATTTTCTGTTTAGAGGAAAAGGAGTATATCTATATTTCTGTGCGTGATATGATGTTTATGCATCTTTGGAAAGACATTATGTATATGCAATTCGTAAAGGAGACATTAGGTGTATGCTGTATTTGAGTGGAAATGAAGTATATATTCTCTTTAGGGGAAAATACATATATTCTATTGTGTGTTGGAGGGGGAATGCGACTATGTACATGGTCATACAACAGTAAGAATAGAGTTTACTACAATATACATAATCTTATCATGACCCCTTTCTTTCTTTTCTGAGTAACAAATAGATTATAGCAACTTCTTATCATAAAACGCTAATTGAAAAAAAAATGAAAAAAAGAGAAATGGTTGAGTAGAGGTAAAGGGTGAAAAAATTTGAGGAAAGTACAGAAAACGTAAGAAAGGAAGGTGGAAAGGGTGAGAAAAAAATGAAAAGACGAGAAGCAAAGTACGAAAAATACGAAAAGGTCAAAATGATGACGAAAACGTTGAAAAGATGAAGAAGTTGGGAATGAAAGAAAGATTGAAAAGATGGAAAAAGATGAAACTGTTTCAAAGATGGGAGAAAAAATTGAAAAGATAAGATAAAAACGTTGAAAAAAGAGAGCAGTTTGAAAGATGCCAAGAAAAGACGAAAAAAAATAAAAATATCGATTAGAGGTAAGAAGTTGAAGTGAAAAGTTGAGTAGAAGAGAGGGAAAAGTTTGAAAGGAGAAAAATGTCGAACAGACGAAAAGACTGAAAAATACTAAAAACGTTTGTAAAGACGAGAAAAACAGTTCAAAAAGATGAAAATTAAAGTTGAATTAGAAGAAAAAGATCAGAAGTTGAACGTATATTGCTAAAAAAAATGTCCACATATTTCGTTTATAGCAGATATGGTTATTGTTTCGAAGTTGATGAAAAATAAGTATGGATTATCAGATCCTTTTGAAAAAGATATCCATGAGCACATATTTATCTCATGTTTTTCTATGAAAACTTCATTATCATAGTTATTCTTTATTTTGGAAGTGAATATCCAGTGTCAAGAAAAATTAGTGTTTGCTATTCACATCTGAGTATGGAATCTGAATTTTTGAGCACATGGAGTTTATCCAATGTATTCGATTAGACAAGATTGATGCATTAACTTTTGCTCCTGTCAATCTAAATTGTCTCACCCTGTCTTTGCAATATCTTTGGCAAAACTTTTTATAGAGACTGAGATATTTTTATGAAAGGAATTCTCGATGACAGCTACGTTTTATGCACTTATCTCAGCTTAGTTGCCTCTTCATTGCACAACACACAAAAAAATGAATATGTTTCCGTTTTCTCGGACGATTCCTGGAGATCCGAAGATTGTTTGTAGTAGTTATGGACTTTTATAGAACCCTGGTGCTTGCCCCTCCAGCCCCTGCTATTTTCCCATTTCTGGGGGTGGAGTGGAGATTTCCCCAAGGGCATTAATGTGAAGTAAACAAAAACTTGTACGTGTTTGAATTCGACTCCTCACCCGCCCCTTCAAATGTTTTAAGGATCATCAAAGAAAAAAGACCAATCAGAATAAGGGATGGATGTTCTTTTTTGCTTTGGTCTAAAACACGACGACAAAAAATGTTTCCCATTGATTGGCCAGCTAACAAAAATATTTCCAATCAAATTAAATCCCCGAATCTAATCTCGTTGGCTTTAAAGGAGTTCGTTTGAATCTCTGGTCTTTGAGTTACCCAATCCTCTTTCATCTGAAAGATTCCAATTTCAACAAGAATTGAATATTCGAGCAACTAATTTTAGAATCACACCATTCCCAATATAATTCAATCGGAATGTTATTGATATTTGGCTGGTGTTACAACTCCCTCATCGGGGACTTCTTATAATGCAGTTTTTTTACCTGACCAAATTTCGTTCAAATGAGCTAACCTGCAAAACATGACAATTTTATCAGTCCTAAAGGTCTATTTCACTCTGCCTGACAAAACAACCAATAGTATTTCATCTCGGTTCATGTCTTTTGTTGCCCTGGTATATTGCAAAAGCTATCATAAGGTTTCAACATTTAAATATTCAAAAAATGTAAAAATCTTCCTATAGAAGGGAAATTAAGAACGTGGAGAGTAATCTTCAAAGAAAATTTTACTCCCAAGGCAATGTACAGTTATTATGAATCTAATTGGTTTAAATAAACTGCTTCTTGTCAATATTTTATTTTGTTCATGAATTGTGATAAATTATGGCACAAATTTTATAAACAAGTAATGAAATTTGAGTTGGATATTTTATTAAGCAATGCATGAAATACGATGGAAATAGGATATCTGATATGCATTGGGATTTTTTCGAGGATACTTGGGGTATTATATGT